>JABSTQ010010298.1:0-373333 GCA_013358835.2 Ixodes persulcatus | reverse complement strand
CACAAACCCAGTTCTGGGCATTTGCAGACCGTTCAAATGAACAACGGCCAAATATTTTGTGCATAAACTTTGCGTCGCACAGCAATAAAATTGAGGTTGATAACGTATTGGCCACTGTCAAGGGGCCTATTGAGGTATTTCGGACAATTATGGTTTTAATTAGACTTGCATAATTAACCTTTACGTTTTATTCAGAAACTTGCTGGGCATCATTGAAAGCCACCCTGAGGTGCATGCTTCGTTCTTCCTGTTTCGAAAATCCATCGAACCTCAATGCACCCAGGCAGTTTTTGCACCTCTGCATTCAAGCTGTTCCGCGTAACGCCTTTTCACTTCTGGTAAGTCGCGTTTCGCTATGTTGACGAACAGCGTCTGCTACTTTCTCTGTTGGTGTGCATACAGGGACCCCGGAACCGGGGGGGCAACAGGGGCTTGAGCACCCGCTGTCATTTTCCAGGGGGTGTTAGGTAATATGCTGAGCCCCCGTGCATTTGGCTAACCCCCGGAAACTTAAAAAAAAAAAAAAAAATGCAAGTCGGGGTTAGTTCAGAACAGCTCACAAAACTAAGAGGAGCTTCAGGGCCCTGGCTTTCTGACGTCGTGCCAATCCCCGCCCCCCCCCCCTTTTTTTTTTTTTTTTCTTCGACGGGGAAGCGGTTGCTTCAGACGAGCTGGTGTCTGTGAGCTCGTTGTAAAAAACTGCCAGAGCAACAAAATGTAAGCGTTGCCTCCTACCCTCGTTGTCGGAGGGAGCAAAGCTGTCGACGTTGGCGGTCCCTTTGAGGTCTCTTCAATTGAAACCAGACGGAAGGACGGCCACGGAGTTCTCTATTGTACTGGGGCACCCTCGACGCGTTGTACGGACAATTGTTAGTTGGAAGGCAAGCAAGAGTTGCCGAAGGCTACACGAGCAACATACATGCTACACATTATTTTTTGTATATTTTTGGTCTTTTAACGTAGTTCCATATGAAAAGTTTCCTCCGAAACGACAAGTTTAAAACAAGCAAAAAGAAATATCGGTGAACCTCCTGAAGCATTCTTTACCACCAACAGGCGTTTCAAGGAGCCGGCTCTTGAGATGTTCCCCAAAAGTATTCGAGGCAGTGACTGCAAGCAACTGCTCTGGAGCCCGTGCCTGATCTGCCAGTGCAAGACACCTTTTCTGCCATCGAATGACAAAATCGCTGCTTTTTTTTTTTTTTTTTTTTTTTGCGAGCAGGTATGACTTTTTTATTCTTAGCTTAGTCTAAGCCATAGGTGGCCAGGCTGACCCGGCCCAGGAGCCGCTAACAAAACCACTAAACTTACAAGGGCCGCCTGAAAGAGTAAAGGCAGAAAAAAAAGGGGAGGGGGGTCCAAACTTTTTTAAACCAATAAATGAAACTACTTTAGATCTAACCAAGTCAAAAGCAGTCCAACTGTACGTACGTACGTATGGTAGCGGTAGCAAAGGACCAAACCGCAACTTGTCTCAAATTAAAATTTGTTCCTTTTCCCTTCTTGGGGAAGTGCTCATGTGACCGGGAGGGAGGCGGGAAAGGAAAGGGGGGGGGAGGTGGGGGGGGGAGGTGGGGGGGGGGGAAGAGGAGGGAGCCACGAGTTGCACTTTAACAGGCAAAGAACCGCATGCGGCTCTTCGCGTGTTAAAGTGCGGCTCGCTGCTCCCTCCTCCTCCCCCCACCCCCCCCCCCCCCCCCCCCCGCCTCCCTCCCGGTCACACGAGCACTTCCCCAAATAGAGAAATGGGACGCGTTTTAAAGCGAAATACAGGTTGCGGTTGGTAGCCTTGTGCTACTGCTACCTTACGTGCAGTAGGACTGCTTTTAACTCAGATAGATTGAAGATAGTTCGACTTTCGTTTATTCCTTTGGACAAAAATTTGCCCCCCCCCCCCCCCCCCCCGCGGCTCTTGGAAGTTTCGTGGTTTTGTTTGCGGCTCTTAGGCCGGGTCAGCCTGGCCGCCCCTGGATAAAAGTAATACGTCTAAATGGCTGCGAAGTTCTGAACTACTGAACTTAGAAGAAAAAATACCATTTCCAAAACTAATGGAAACATTTTACCCTTAAAGGGATACTTCAACGAAATTTGAAATATATCCGTCGTGTTCAAAAATAGGTTGAATATGATCCACAATATCTGTAAATGACAATCGCACGTTTGTATTTTGAGCCTGGTGGCTGTATTTTTTGTTATAAACGGCCCACTCTAGCAAGCGCTCGGAGAAGGCCCAACTTAGAGCACGTGACATCCGACGCAATCGTGAGGTAGGTCGTCTCGGGACGAGCAAAGCTACCGCGAGGCTGACGTCGAGAGGATGGCCTAGTCGTTCCAGCCACCGAAGCGGCTGCTTTTGTACGAATTTTGAGTGACGGGTTAATCTTCTATAATCTTGTAGGGGGACAATAGCTACTTCTGGAACACACAAAAGGGATTCTCGGGAAGAGTTCCTCCTTCCCCTCTTCTCTCGTCGTGGCCGGAGGCGAGACACTCACCGTCGCTAGCTGTCAAGGTTCCTAGACGGGCATTACAAACGAGGCGTTAGCGACATCCACCAGGTGCTCTTTGCTAATCGTTTAATTCGTTTTAAAATTCTTTTTCGTGACTTTTTTAACAAGATATTGGTGTGTTCGATGTGATACTGCTCATTTGAACATATATAGACCATAAAATAAGCGCCGAAATTTCGTTGTAGTATTCCTTTAAAACAGAGCATGTAGGAGAGGAGTTTGAAAATACCTCCTTGATCTTCATAAGAGATGCCTGTGAATGTGCCCAGATGATAGAGTTTGCTAAATTACAATCACATTTAGCCTTAATTATTTCTTGTATTATTTGTATACAGAAGTCTGTTAGTTCGGGACACAAGAGTTCAGTTATTAGAAGACGGTGGACGAGGCGGTTTGAGCCCTAAATACTTTAACCACCAAGATTACTTTGTTGTATGTTTTGCTTTATTGTTCAGGTCCCCATATGTAAGATATGAGTAAATAAATGAATTGAAAAAAAAAGTCAATAATTAAAGGAGTCATGAGACGATATCGGGTTGGAATGTTGATGACTTTGAAGAGGCGTACTCGTCCTAGTCTGAATGTATGGGCACGCGGTATGTAGTGACAATAACCCTTCTATAACAGTAAAATATTAATAGGGTTTTTTTTTTTCTCAATTTTTTTTTCACTCCCTCACCCTTTCCCCCCTTTTTTTCGAACGCTAGCCCCCCCCCCCCCCCCCCCCCCCCCCCCCCGTGTAAAATACACTTCCGGAGTCCCTGTGTGCATACAGACGAAAAGTTAATTGGCGTCGTTTTTGGTGTTGGTGAAAAGTAGAAGCATGGCGAGGCTGCGTCAACGACAACACTCAATATTGCCGCGTGCGAGTTGGTGTCGTAAAAACAAAACTTGCAGACGCGACAGAAGCGGTTCCACACGCGAGAGTATGTCTACTAGGAAAAAGAAATCGTCGGCGTTAGCGAAACTTTCGTATACGGCAGGGGTGGCCAAGCTGTGGCTCCTGAGCCGCATCCTGCTCGCGGTTCCCTCCCCTACCTCCCCACCTCCCCCGCCTTCCTCCCGGTCACACGAGCACATTCCCCAAAAAAAGGAATGGAACGCGTTTTAAATCGAAAGACTGGTTGCGGTTTATAGTCTTGTGCTACTGCTACCTTACGTACAGTTGTACTGCTTTTGACTCGGATAGATTGAAAGTAGCTCAAGTCTTGTTTATTGCTCTTAACAAAGTTTGCCCCCCCCCCCCCCCCCCCTCTGCGGCTCTTGGAAGTTTCGTGGCTTTGTTTGCGGCTGCTAGACCGGGTCAGCCTGGCCACCTTTGGTATACGGCATATATGCACGTTTATGGAGTAAACGCGTATCACGCAAAATAAATGTGGAACATAAGAATGTTGCATGAGCGTCCTGACCAATCAAAAGTGGTACCACACGTCGGTACGCACACGCTAGTTTTTACACTCTTAACGGTGTTAGCAGACCCAGGGTGTTGCTACAACACCCTGAGGGTGTTATACCTTGTTATAACGCCTTATGAGTCTCGCACCAACGCCTAAAAGTAGAGTACTGGCGAGCCTTGCAGCATCCCAGAGATATCGTTTTGAGGAGCGCATCTTTACAAACAACACTACCACACGCAGTTGTCCTATGCACAGAAACAACAAATTCAGACGCAATGAGTACGCATGAGATCGGAATCATAACCCCGTCGACTGCTGCACCGCCTTATATCCTCGACAGTAAGTCAAGAATTAAGACACTCATTCGTATGTGACGGCTTACGCAATAACGAAGGTTAAAGCATGTTTCTATGCTCTCAACAATATTTCACAAAAAAAAAAGTTTTCGAGGTTTAATGAAATTATCTTCAGGTAAAGTATTGGCAGAAACAATAATCATTCCACAGCTGCTAAAAAAATACTTAAAGCTGCGTAAAGCGGGTGTATTGTCGCTTCGACGGAAGGTGCCGCAACACTCTTCAACACCTTTCTTACATACTTCAAAAAGGAGGGTTTCATACCACAGCATCCAGCTTTACAATTATGGAGGGTGGAATACTCAAATTAAGGGGGCCGAAAAGGCTTTACTAGTATGGGTGTAAGTTTCTGGAACACCTTTTTTACACCCTTGAAGCTTTTTTTTTTTTTGCGTATGTCATTTGCTTTCTATAGTTAGATGTCAGGTTGCCTTTAATTAATTACGGGTCATCCGGAGTTTCGGAACCATATTCGCGGGTTTAATTAATATACAAAAAAAAAACGCAATTAATCGGGACTTTGGACGGGCGCTGCCGCTCTGCCATCTCGCGGGAAATACAGGAATCACCGTGGAGTTCCGACGTCACGGGTGTTTCCCCTGACTACCGCGAAACGGCGTCGACAGTAATCGATGCTCGAGTTCCACAAAAAGCAGCAGCACGGTCGCGCGAAGCTCGCACCCTGGTTCGTTGAAGACTGCGGGCGACTCGCCGTTGGTGTCGTAAAAACAAAACTTGCAGGCGCGACAGAAGCGTTTCAACAGACTGGTCTACGGCGGTTTGGAGTTCGACGTCCGCACTAGACGACAACGACGGCTGTCGAGGACGTAACGGTGGTCAACGCTGTAAAAAAAAATGTGAGTCCCTTCACGTTGTCATTGTGAGTGACTACCGAGGAGAAGAGGGTTTACAGGGTGCCACGCCTCCAAAGGCGTGGTAGCGCGGTTCTTGTTTTGTTTCTCGCCTCACTTGCCAAACAAACGCAGATCTGTTTGTTCGCAAACAAAACGAATTGAGTTTTTATGTGACGACCCGAAAAACTGCTTATTGACAGACTTTCTTTTGTGGCCGGTTGGTGGTGGTACAGTACCACCGCTAGGCTGAGGTTTTTAATGTGCACCACGCAGCAATGATACACGGCCGCACGCCGGTACGATGTTCATCCGAACTGAGAGGGGGCGGGGGTAGAAAAATAATTTAAAAAGTAAGTTCCCTAACGAGGTGTGTTTTACATGTTTGAGTTCAGTGTTTTGTTGCTTGTTGCGCTAGTGCCACAAAATTCTAAAAAGCGTATTATTTCTTTCTTTTTTTTTCGCTGGTTTTGAATATTGGTTTTACGATTTGATTCTGTTTAGGAATCCACGAAACATTCAAGCTTACTAGTTAATTCGAGCGCGTTGCTATAACGTATACTTAAAAACGAAAGAATAAAAACATAAAAGACGTACGTACACGGTCGACCACACTCTTTCAAATGGCAACAACGTTTAATTGCGGAGTCGAGTACATCTGTCAAACAGGCCGGTACATCAATGGTCGGCTTAGCGAGCATCACAACGAGGCGACTTCGAGAGCCGAGTACCCCACGCAGCTAAAGATGCTAAAGTTGAGGCTTGGGCGAGTTGGCACCTACTTTGGAATTAAAAACAGCGCGAAAAGACGAGGACCAGACGTTCTCGTCTTTTCGTGCTGTTTTTATTTCTAAAGTATTCACGCTTGCTATGACTTGTTCAAGGCTGCATTTTAGGCTTTTTACAGTCCACGTTTGGTTTCAGCTGAAAGTTGAAGAAGCGCTTTTGAACATCTCTATCTGTTTTGGGGTGAGTGCGTGTTTTTGACGTCACACCGAAAGCCAGGGGGAAAAATGAAATCAAGATTTAAAAAGAAAAATTGCGAATCAGATTTATTTGATTTAAATCAGATTCATTCGATTTAAATCCAAATAACTAGATTTATATCACTGTCGATTGAAATAAAGTCATTTTGATCATTATGTGCATTTTAAAACATGACAGATTGATTGATCAATCTGTTCGATCACTGAAACCAATGCGTAAGAAAGGATTTAAACTTTCAGGTGCAGCGGTTTAATTAACAACCTTTTATTAGTGTAAACCCACCATACTAGATCAAAAGCAGCTTATTTTGCTAGTGGAAAAGCTTTATTCACTTTTTTTTTTGCGTTCTGATTTGCTTGCGATGGAACATTACTTCTCTTGTTTCGGTTTCTTGCTTTCGCGTTGTGATGTGCTTGCAGTAGCTACATTACGTAGCTGACAAACGAATTGCAACGCAGAAAAAAAATCTAAACGCTATGTTTTGCTCAGAAGATCTGTCCGCGTTCAACCTGGTTTAATACTTTTTTTCTTCCTTTTGCATAATATTTTTTTTTATTTATATTCGAAACAAGCGCACATAGAAAGCATGAAATGGTAGGCAAATAGCAAATAAAAAGTAATTTTGAGATTATTTGCGGAAAAGTTTTATTTAAATCATCATCGGAAAACTGGTATAATTAAATCACGATTTAAATCATCTTGATTTTCATTCTTCACCCTGCCCAAAACTTAGGATGTGTTTCAGTTGCGCTTGCTTTTCCTCGTTTGTTTTAGATGTTTCGGGATTCCGCTGACTCGGTCATTTATACCAAAACATTTGACTTGACTCTAATGCATTTGCTTTATGAACCGGTCTCAACATGTTAGGATCCTTTATGAAACATTAACAAAAACACTGTAGCAAAGACAACAATAATAAAAATTTGCTAATGTTTTATGACCACAATTTTTGGTTGACAGATCGGTCTCCAAGCTTAATCGCTATGGGGCGTCAGTCAAATGAATGTCTGAAAAATACTGGAGTTACTTTAAATATAGCCATCATTTAAGCTTGTATCTTTCTTTGAAGGGGTGAGTTTAACCTCAATCAAAACTTTAATGGGAGCGAGATAGTTCACAGTTAATTAAGATACCTGAAAAGTGGGAACTTTACACGAACGAGTGATATACAGGGGAGTAAGGAAAAGAAAACTACAACTGAGGCTTCTGTTATCAAAATTTCAGTCGAGAAGTGCGTGGTCGCACACCTTCTTTACTACTGAACTACAAGCAAATATCTTTTCGATACTTTTTTCTGTAGGACTGTGCTACCTGATATACTTTTGTTTTGTATGTGGGTGTAGGTGAGTTTGGAGGGGGGGGGGGGGGGGGGGCGGGGATAGCCCAAAACAAACAAACAAAACGTTTGAAGCCCGTTTGAACGTTTTGTTTGTTTGTTTGTTGTAGGATTTGGTAGTTAGCTAAGCAACAATAATATATAATATGTACTTGACTAACTGAAATGAATTCAGTTTTAGGCTTTCGCCTTTGCGTGTTGTACATGGACCGTCCTACGTTTATTTCTAGTTAGCGCTTTCTAGATGTTACATTAGACTTAAAATTCACCTTCGTAATCTGGAAAACTAAATCACCCAGATACTTATGCGATACTTAGTTATGTTAGTACCAAAGAGTGCCACTAAGGGGCAGTAGCCAACGGCCATAATTGTATCAAACACTGCGTAAGGCTTCGGGATAATGCTTGAGGAGTAAAACACGACTTTCAGTTTTTCACTTTGGATAACTTAGCCCTCTACGATATATGTCTCAATAAAGATGCTCACGAAATGGGCGGAATAATGAACGCGTTTTCAATATACCTTCGTGGTTATTAACTGGCCTATTTCCAGAACAAATTGTAAATATTTAAGGGAACGTCCTTCAAGACTGAAGAGGAAGGCGGAGTCAGCTCTAAAGTAAGTCTTGTAGTTTAAACATGCCCCAAATAATCAAAGCTCTGTAATTACTCGTGTTTCTGTATATTCCCTCAAATGGTAAGATGCCGTAACCAGCTCCAACCGTACGGACAGCCAATGAAGTAGCCGTCTCATTTAAAAGAAAACCCCCGGAAAACAATGGCGGAGCGACATAACATTCAGTTACTTTAGTTGATGTTATCTGGCTCACTAAACTTAGACATAGCTGCACGTTCACCAGGACTAGCAGGAAAAGGAAAAAAAGGCTGATACGTGGTGCGATCAAAACGTGCCCGGTCCCGTCAACTTATTTTGCTTAACAATGAATTCCTGTCTCCCTCAAAGTAATCCCCTTGTGCAGCTATGCAGGGCACCCAGCGCTTTTGGCATTTTTGGAAAGCTCGTTAGAAATCTTCTTTTTGAAGCGTGTCAAGCATATCCCTCCTGCGATTCGCGCTGGATCTCGTCCACGCTTCTCAAAACTGCGACCCTCTGGCTTGAGCTTCGTCAGATGGAAGAGAAAGAAAACATTGACCATGTCTGCAACGTTAACAACGTCCTAAATGGTTCGTCGACAGCCCTCGTACACAAGTTATCTAATTCGGAAATCTTTTTTAGGGGGACGTGTACGTGGAGGGTCGCCCTGACCTCCCATGATGGTCTGTCAAAATCCGCCATTCTCAAAGCGCGTGTGCCACTTAAAGCACCTCGCACGACCCATTGCTTTTTTTTTTTTTTCAGCATAAGCCCGTCAAATTATTTAAAATGACTTTGTTCCAGATTTGCCCAATTTGACGCTAATTGATGTTGGCACTTCCATGCTGAAATCGCCAATGTACTCGTGCAGGTGGTCACAAAGACTCGCGTAGCGCAGCTCCAAATGTTCACTGATTGACGCCCTTTTGGGGCAATGACATATGAAGGTTACTGCTTTTTACTGCAGTGCACGCATCACCGTGATGTTTTTTTTTTCTTTTTACGCTACAAAACTACGCTCTTACTCACCTCAAAGTTGTGGCTAAAAAAAAAAAAAATTCGGCTTTTGCGCGGAGGAATACTGATTCACTCCTTCATGTGGTGAAGCAAGATATATCTGGGTGAATTTTATCTTCGTTTGCCGTTGGTTTACCGAGACGTGTATGTTTCAATCTGCACCAAAACCATAGTTTCTTCCTCTGACGACCAAATCTTGTAAGAACTACTTCGCGTAGCGCCCGGATAAGGCGCAGAACTTCTATTTTCCGTGATGTTACAAGTGAAAGTCTGGGAACTTTCTTTTTATCGCTACATTAGATAACAAAATGAGGACAGCTTAATATAGTGATTGAAGAAGTGGTTAAAACGCACGCGAACCGGCGAAATTTCGCCAGCATATTTACTAAAAACCGAGGCAATGTTGTTGTTGCTGTTTTTTTTTTTTTTTTTTTTTCAAGCCGCAGTTTCGCCCAACACGTCAGCAAGCACAATACGATACTTCGATAATAATCATCCCATGAAACATGAAGCAGCGTCACGCTCGCTCACACATCAAAAAGCAGTCAACCTTCACAAGCTCCACGACGACGACATACGCCGACACGAAATCTCGCTCGCGGGTACAATTAAGCTAATGATATTCATTCGTTCTGAGCGCCCTCTGTGAGCGGTGTAGCCAACAATGCTAACGCGCCGTAACGTGAACGACACCCATATTCTGCCGTTACATTACTCCACCCGCCACCCCTTTCACAATTTCAGACAACCGCCGCGATACACCCGAAACAAGTCGCGGCTTAATGCACTTTCCCAGATTTTTGTGACCCAGTTTCCACGTATGACCAACGTCGCGACCTCGTTTCCAAAACACTAAAAAGCAAGAGTAATACGTAGAAAAAGAGACGACACCCTGCGAGAACTAAACACATAAAGTGTCGAAATATAAAAAAAAGAAAAATAGAAGCAAAATAAATAAATAAATAAAAACAGGTCACGCGCGTCTGCCCTCTTTTGCGGGCGAGGGCACAAACCGCCACAAGCCTAAAATAGTAATTGAAATTCTGCGTACCCGCGGTGCTTTCGTGTTCGTAACGTATTGTGCAATAGCTCTTCCTTCCCGACTAATATCACAATCAGATATTGTAGCCTATTACGTTTTGTTTAGATATTTACACTTATATTTTGTTAATACGAGCACCTCCATTTCTCCCCCTTCCCCCCTCCCCTCCCCTAAAAAAAAATGTTTTTTTTTTTTTTCACATATTGTGAGTTTTTTATATTAACGAGGCGCACTAATCGAAAAAGTGTTGCCTATATAGCGAGGTATCCATAATAACGGGGTCTATATTAGCCAGACATGACAGGTCTTGGAACAGTTCGCTGAATGCAGACGGCACGCCACGTGGTTTTAATGCCCGGTTAATAAAGGTGAGGTACGCCCGTAACAGGGTAACTTTTACGCTGGTAAATTTTATGGTAAGCGGAGTTTTCTGCTTACTGGAAATTATCCAAATAGAAAGACAAAAAAAAAATTATACAGGCAGTTTGCTTCGATACGGGTAACGCCCTGGCAATTTCTCCTCTTAATGAACGCGCTATTCGCCGTCACGTACTCTAATATATCTTCTTTTTCTTCTTTTTTTTATCCCTTTATGCGGGCGTGCGTGGAACAGTTAGACGTTCGTGTGCAAGGGATCATCGTTTGTTTCTACATTTTATCCCTGAGAAAAAAAAATAATAATAAAAAACACCAAAAACTAGGTTGCGACGAACGGGGCTACCATTTGTTCATTTATTTATTGGAGCTCTTGGTCATCGAAGATCTCTCTAATGAACAAAACAAAATCAATAAGGAAAAAGACTTTTTATTTTTTTTTTGTAGTTACGGCATCAAAATTCCCACGTTTTCTTGTTTTTTTTCTCCTTTATTTTGACTCAATTATGATTTTGATAGTGGTGTTCGACAAAATGGCAGCCCCGAAACTGCACTTAACACACGCATTTGAATACTCGGTGGTCGTGCTCATTTTTATTTCTCTTTAATGCAGCATCTTACATAGACCAGTGTCTGCACTGTTCCATGGGCGCCGCCATGTTTGTCAAAGCCGACGCCATGGCACAGTAAAAAGGCTGCGCTTTTTGCAAAACGTCAGAAATGCATAGTCACAAAGCTCCAAGAACTAAACTAATGTCAGAAGTGCTGTAAAAAAAAAATCTTGTTTTATGCGCAGCCTTTTTTTTTTTTTTCCACAAGAGCCTGCGTTTGAGATTATTATTTCCCATTTTTTATCGCTGGGTGCTAGAGCGTGCCGCGTCCCAAGCATCTAATTACTACCGCTCCAAAGTAATGATACGAACGTCGATGAGAGAATGACGTTGCAAGAAGCCTGAACATAAAAAGAAGTCGCGCCCGGCGTTTTGTTAGCTGTAATTAGTAACCACAAGGAGAACGTTCGCTTGGTTTCTAGAAATATTACGGAAGATTTTCTAACTTGAATACCTGGTGGGCAATTTTCTGCGCCCCGGGTTTGAAAGTTTTAGGTGTGAAATGAGCTTTGAATGAATGCGCTGTTACACGGCGATGCTTTTTTTTTTCCCCTTTCCGGTGTAAGACGGTTGCGCTAGTAGCCTTGCGCTTGGCGTTTATAAAGCCGTGCTGAAATTGGGTTTTGTTTTTGTCAATCTCGTTTATCCACCGAAGCAACAGACATCGAACGTCGCTCGCAGAGATGTGAAATAAGTGTGCAACATTTTTTTTTCTTCTAAGTTGGAGTCACCACATAACCACAAACGCACGTGTTTGTGAACAAACGTAAGTGTTCAGGATTTCTCGCGTCACTTAAAAGCTGTTTTTTAATGTTGGAAGACAAATAAGACGCGCATTTATAGCGATTGTGGGACTTCCGTTTAAGCCGTTCACACATTTACATTTGAGTGTGATCAACTGCGTTGGAACCGTTTGTAACTTCTTATGACGATGATGATGATAATGATGATGATTATGATGGAAACCTTGTTTATTAACATGAAACGGGATCCACTCCGATCCTCTTGACTAAAACGAGAGCACATTGACACGCTGGCGCCATCTATCGGATAGCACACGAAACACTCCCGACCTGCCCATAACCAGGCTGAAGGTTTCGTCGTATTTGCGAGATCAAGTCCACCATCTATAAGATGTGGAGTCTTTTATTCTTGTGAGACTTATTTCAAGCACACGGTAAAGGAATAATGCGTAAATTGCAGGGTGGCATAAGCGAACCTTCCGCTGTAAAACGAACCGGAAAAATCGGCACCTGCACAAAAAGAAAGGTGAAACGTTCATCGGAAGTGTGCACTCGGCATGTCAGATTTACCGTGTGAAATTTTAAGGCTTGGTTTTCTTTCTGTAAAAAGACGAGAGCAACAAACTTGCCAAAGTCAACGTTGGGCGTGTTCGCAGACGACCCAGTAAGCGACGCTATTTACTTGTGGCGCCATCTCCCGATAGGCTCAGCGAGTAGACGATTCACTCTGTTGTCACTTCGCTGCGCCTGCTTGGAGATGGAGCCACAAGTAAATAGCGTCGCTAACTGTGTCGTCTGCAAATGCGCCCAACGGTGACACTGGCAAGTTGTTGCTTGTTTTACGTGTGTGTTTGTGTGTTTGTGTGTAAAACTGACCTTCTTATTGCCCATTCGATGACAGTTCGAGTGTTTTATCTACAGGCACCGATTTTTCCGGCCCGCGGTAGATCCCACTCAAACTCAAATGTGTGAACCAGTCTTTTCGCGTTCCGAGCGTGTTTGTTGGGCACCCACAACCGATTCATCATTGGGTTTCCCTTTCAGCAGCTGGTATCGATTCTGCTGCCAGATCCATTCACAAAGTGATCGATCGGCTATGAAGAATTATTCATGACAGAAGTGAGTTCGCTCGAGTCACTTTAGCGCCCGTCACCTTTAATTCGTTTGTTAGTTTGTTGTCCAGAGAAGAAAGGAAGGGCAGCAGTCCTCAGCCACGTTTACGTTCACGCCACTCTCAATCAAACCTGCGAGACTGCTCGCCGAAGCTGGCTTCGCTGCATAAATACTATTGATGTGGGGAAGCCACACTCTATAAGCGAAGAATAATGTTTTGAATGGTATCAAAGACGTGTGGACTGTGTAAATGGGTACAGGTGGCGTGACAACAAGTTTTTTATTTGAAAAAAAAAAGGTTTTTGTGACAACAGAAAAACAAGAGCAATGAGGGATGTTGTTTACGAAGAGGAAGGTAAACAGCTGTCGACGTCAGCCGTGTAAAGTTCCGAAGTCTATTGAATGTCTTTTGGAATTTATTTTAAGAAGAGACTTGATTCTAAAGCGAGCTATAGCGTCGTTAAATGTATGAATAATATTGAGAGAATGTTAGCTTGTCGAGGCAGCCCTGAACGTATTGTCACTAGAGTGAGATGATTGTTATCGATCCTCTTGATTAAAAAAAAAAAAAAAAAATTACGCATCTGACCAACGAGGGCCAATTTCCTCGCTAAAGTTTAACGGGGAAATCAATGTCACGTGACCTGACGTCTGATCACGTGACGTAATAGTGTCACGTGGCACCAAAATTGACACCAAGTGACGTGACCTGGCGTCATGCAAAATGTCCCCGCTAAATTTAGCGGACAAATTGACTTCGCGTAGCGTCCTTGTGTCACGCGACACCGTGACCAACGTTATTAGATTAACTCAGTTACGGAACTGTTCATAGACGCTGCATGCACGAACAGTACCCCCCCTCACTCACCACGACTCGCCCGGAGTCGCTCGACACGCCGCCGGACGGCTGCTTTGGTAACTGAATCGGGATACGTTCGTTTCAACGTTACTAGAAACGTAAAAACCAACGAAAAAAAAAAACTCTTTTTGTAGTAACTTTTATTGGAGTTTAGTACAAAATGGGGGGCGCGAGATGTTTTCTAAAATTTTTAGTTTGGAAGGTTTTGCAGCACAATTAATATTGTTTTTATACAACCATGCCTCAGCGGGAATTTCAGGTAGCGCGTCCCGACCTAGGCGCATTTTAACTTCGGTAATGTGTCGCGGCGCGTCCGCTGGGTATACGGGGGTGGCACCCCTGTAACCCTTTCCACTGTATCTGTTTCGGCTCCGAAATGGCCGATGGAAGCCAAAATAGATGTCACGTGCAGTTCCTCGAGTGACCGCTGCGGGAGAAATGGCGGCGTTGTGATCGCCATTTGGCGCTTCAGCTGTGCTCTTTAGAATGCACAGTTATGAAAGGAAAATATAGATGGCGCTTCGAACGACTCCAGGCCAGAGCCGTTTATTGAGAGAGTTTGGCCATACATTGGTTTGAATAGGCGAGCATCTCGGGGCCAACTACAGGCCGCGAAACAGCCCCTAGCGGTGGTCGTGTGCTCTAAATTTGTGACACGACTATACTTCGTTTCACCTTATGTGCGAGCGAAGGCAAAACTGGAAGCGCGAGCACGGAAGCTCCGTGCGTTCAGGCTTTGCTCGAGCGCGCGAGCTGGGGAGAAATGCAAAAAGCGCTGGTCTCGCGCTTCTAGCTTTGGCTTCGCTCGCAGATAAGGTGAAACGAAGTATAGACCTTTCCAAAAACGAGCTTTTGGCCGGTGCCATTTTGAGCGTTCGTGGGTATGGCGCGTGCTTTGCTCGCTTTCCGAAGCGACGAACACGCACGTGCTGGGCTGTGAAGATCGCACGCTGGACCGTGATTTTGTAAACATTGGAAAGGTCTATAGACCTTTCCAAACACGAGCTTGTGGCCGGTGCCATTTTGAGCGTTCGTGCGTATGGCGCGTGCTTTGCTCGCTTTCCGAAGCGACGAACACGCACGTGCTGGGCTGTGAAGATCGCACGCTGGACTGTGATTTTGTAAACATTGGAAAGGTCTATAATTTGAGCCGTGCCGAGCGGAACTCCGCGTCTCAAGACGCTCGCGCACCCCACCCTTTGCACTGCTTTCTTTCAGCCAGTCTCAGGACGCTGTTCTAGCAGTGCAGACAAAGGCATGGGCACGAGCGCGTGGCTTTGGAAAGGGCCTCCTATATGCACGAGGTCTCGTACAAACAAAAGCGTTTCGCTGAGCTAGGCTCACGCGCCTGTGCCTTTGTCTTCACTGCAGACATTTGTGAGATGGAGTAGAGGTCTCCTGATTGACCGACGCTGTCACAAATTTAGTTTACGCTCTAAGCGTGGGGAGAATATTCGGCGCTGGCGGCGGCCTTTGCTCCGCCTATTGGCCAAACTCTCCCAATACACGGCTCTGCTCCAGGCGGATTGAAGTGAGTGAGGGGGGGTACCCCCCTCCGCGGGAGTTCCATAACTGAGGTAATCTAGTAACGTTGACCGTAACTGGACCCTGTGACGTCACGTCACGTAACCACGTCATGTGACCTCAGGTCGTGTGACGTCAATTTCCCTGTTAAATATAGCGGGAACATACTAAACAGTACGTTCTTTTTTTTTTTTTTTTCATGTCTCATAAGGACTATATTATTTAAACGATCGCTTTTTAAATACTTCGTTCCATGCATCGGAGGAGTTTGAGAATAAATGTTGGTGATAATGTTCCACTGTTTTGCAGACGACAGACGCCGCACCAGTCGCAAATGATATTCAAAATGGCGGGTCCGGTCCCACGGAGTCGCTCAGTCTGCCGCTCAGAGAAGACTTCGGACGCAAACGACGACTGGCTTTAGAGAGGCGAAAAGAATACAACGACTATCTGTCTCGGGTGAGCTCGATCTTTACGTGAGTTTATATTTGAGGACGGTTCACATATTTTCGATTTAGTGCGATCGTCTGCGTTGCAACAGCTTGTATAACCACACTTACGACGAGGAAATTCACTGGCGCCATCTGCTGGACGGCCCTGGAACCCTTTCGATCTGCGTATATTTTACGAATCATCCTTTCAATGTTGTGCTTTAGATAGTTATGACAACCATTTTCGTAGATAGTGCGTTGATCCGATTCCGCAAATACTTAAAAACCTTTAATCTCCGCTAAACCCTCATAGCTCTCGACTTTACTAACTGTGCAAGCGAAATTTTTTTTACCATATATTTTTAGAGGTAACTGCGCTCCTGAACCAAGCCACAAAACATTCACATTCCTCAAACATATGTTAACGGTCAATCAGATTGACTGCGTGTGTTAAACCAGTTAAACTGCATCGCCTTACACAAGCAAACGAGTGCTAACGTTTATTATCATTATGATTTTATTATTTTTAAAAGAAAGAGGCAGAAGAGGAACAAAAACGTCAGGAAAGACTTAAACATGGCCGCCGGAAAGCGGTTTCGAAGCCTCTGGACTTCCATAAAACGAAACCTCAAGAGGAGCACGCTCCTCGACTCGAGAAACCTGACCACCGGGAGAGCGTTACTTTCAAGGCCCCTACTGACGCAGACGACTTCACCACGTCTTTGAATACCGACGAACATGCAGACGACAACGTGGAAACCCGGAAAGTGCTGGAACAACAACCACAACGGTACGATAACCTTATTTTTGAGATTTTACACTGGTTCCTGGAACGCGTCTCCCACTGGATAGTTTGCGAAGTTTTTCATTTTTGATTTCTTAATTTATGCTTAATGACATCGCAGTTCTATCATGCTATGTCATGCTAGAAAGCGTATACTATAGGGTGTTCCAAAAAGACAATTTACAGGTATTTTTCCACCTCAAAAATAAACTATGCATCGCCGAACGCTCATTCTCCGCCCAAAGGTAGCCCTAGAGCTCCGAACCAAATGCCCAAGTTTCATCCCGATCCGATACCTTATTCAAAACTTCTAAGTGATTTTCTGAAATTTCCAATAAAAAAATGGCTGCCGACGGCGCTCTCGAGGAGCAAACCAGGTAGCCTTTGTTTCTATATATAGCTATTATGAAGCTGCTAAATTTTAAATTGTATATTCTTACAGACAAATAAATGGCCTCGAAGACAATCATACCAGCCCAGCGTTCATTCTAAGAGAAGAAACTTCAAAACTCAAGAAAGAAAGGGAAGAGTTCGCCAGACTGGTGAGTACCCACTACAATTGTGACGCCATTGGGCATTTGTGAACGGCGATTACGTCTTATGACTCGTTACAAAAAAAAAAAATGGCACCAACATTACAAGCAGGTAAATCTACAGCCCTGACCGGCAATATGACTCAGTAAGGTGCGCCAGTCCAATAACTCAATAGTGAATAAATATCCTGTCATTTCGGCCTTGCGGTATAGATCCCCTTCGTAAGACTGTCCTCCGTTGGTAGCTATGGAATCCCTGCACAATGGCGGACACAATGACGGACTAAAGACGGACTAATGGCGGACACAAAGGTGACGAGCGCAGTGACGTTGCACTTGCGACGCTGTTTGATTGGGTCGTCGGCTCCTAGCGTGGGCCGCTCTCCGACGTTCGCTACCCGATGAAATGACTCGCACGATCCACGTTGTCAGTTGTTCCCGCCATTGTGCAGTGGTTTCGACCTTCTAATAATCGGCACGTGACTTTCGAAGGGGGCCTATTGTTATATCCCCAAGGAGCATAAGGTGGATAATCTACTTGTGCCAACACCACGTGGATAGGAAAGCCGTAGCGCTGGATTTTCTTGTGCTCAGTCCGTGAGAACACAAATCCAGGCCGAACGCTGGCGTAATACGTGTGTCCAGTCTATGACGGCCTCTTGTATGTGACGTCAAAAACCTAGCACTACGGCCTTGTGATATCGGAGGTGCTGCCTGTCTACCCCATCTCGCGTGTAATGTGGGCAGTTACACGTTGAAACGTGCAAAAATAATTATGTCAAACAATTAAGCTTGTGATCTTGTGTTTCTATTTTTGGGGGCATTGACCGATGAAAGTGTCATAAAACTATGTTTTCTTTTATGTAAACTTGCTTTCAATTTTATTTTAATTAACAATCCTGAACGTAAAGTGCTCGCAATAAACTAAGGCATCCTATAATAGAAACGTTTGCTTCAGAAAGCATAGACTCTAGGTATCAGTTCTGATTTACACCTGCTGGGTTTCGCGTAAATAACATTTCGAATGCTCGTATTCAATACTTTTTTTCCCTCTACTATACATCACCCCCTCTCTTTTTTTTCTCTCTTCTTCTTGCATGCAATTTAGTTTTTAGTAAAGATCTCCCAAGATAAAAAAAGATGCAAAAATCACACAACTTGCACTCATATTTTGGATGTTTCCTCTCGACACGTTGCAAATGCGCACTTTTCTGCCGTTACTTTCTTGCAGATTAGTAGTTTGAGGGTAAGTCAAAACCGTCCAAGATCCACCGCACCGAGCGAAATTGCACGCAGCAACCACGGCACCGTGTTTACCCTTCGCAATCCGCGCGTATGCTACCCTCCACTTTCTTACGACCATTTTACTTTTCTATCAATTTGTAGACGCTTGTATAGAAAACTACAGGGTGTTCTCGATCGCTATTCGGACGTAACGTGTTATTTCTTTGTATACAAGAAGAAAAATAGCAAAATCCTTCTGGTTGAGACTGCTATACACAAAGATGTCACGAGACAAAAGCAAAAACGTTTAAGCTTCATTTGAGATGAATACCCGAAATCAGATCCAGCCAGGTCCAAGCGTGTCTGGTGCCATCTGCGAGCAGCAACGTTAACCAGATGGTATATGCCGTTTTGCTTACTGTGCATAAAAAACAAAAACAAAAACAAAAAAAGACAGTTTTTGGCTTATCTTTTTGTTTTTTTTCCTTGAAACTTACACTAATAAAATTTGAGTATGATAAATTAACGGCCTGAAGACACATTTGTGAAAACTTTTAATGCAGTCCGTTTATTGGTTTATTTAAACAAATGTTTTACACCACAAACAGCGGTCGAGAACACCCTGTTGAGTCGGCGCAGACGTTTGCACGGCAATGTATTCCACTGCACCCACCGGAGCCGACAGTAGGGAGTTTTAGCATACCTTTGATCCGCTTGCCGTTGAGGAATGGGTCGGACCACACCCGGGGCGCGTATTAAAAAAAAAAAAATAACCTCGCTTGTCTGACTGGCGCATTTTCGTAAACGTCAGATCGCCTGGTTTACGGACGGGGGGTCTTTAGGTAGACACGTTTAATAGACCGATCTGACCGGGAGTTGCTCGACGCCACCGCTGCCGCGGTGCATTCTTGTATGCGGAGAGCAAGTCATCTGCTTCTATTGCAGGGGTTGCGGTTACGTCAGAACGTAGAGTTTTGATTGGCTCAGATTGAAGGGCAGTGGGAAGACCTCAAAGCAAGCTGCCTTGAGGTCTACCCACTATCCTTCGATCAGAGCCAATCAAAACTCTGCGTTCTGACGTCACCACAGCCCCACGATAGCTGTAGTTCTCCCCAGTTTTCCGGCCGCATCAGTGCGCGCTGTATGCTCGGTTTCTGAAAAATTTCGGGTTAGCAAGACACTTTTAATCTGGTGTTTACTCACCTACTCGGGCAAAAAGACGCCGGATTTTGTCTTCGCGAAAGAAATCTACCTCCGAAAAGAGTGGCTAAGAAAGGAAAGCCGAGCCGGAGAGAGCTGCGGGAAAGAAATCGTTTTTCGATTGGTTTGACGATTTGCTTCATAATTTATATCCACCCCATTGCGGGTTAGCTAAAGAGTGTAAAATTACAGAGCACGGGACATACATGGTAGAGCGTGCCGAAGTGTTCCGTACGTTGAAATCTCCCTGAGCACTCGCTTCGTAGCGGTCTATCTCAATCGGGACCTCCGCGCTGCCTCGCGGCGGCTGTTTTTAATGCATTTTTTGCTCCATGTATTTTGGTGGTTATAAAGTTGCGACGACATGTTTCAATCCCAACTGTGCTTCAAAAAATCAGGACCATCACTAAAAAAGGAAGGAGTGATTCCCGATATACATCACTTAAATGAAGTAAAAATCTTTTTCAAAAACGGATCTTTTCCCAATTAAAAGATGAAAACATTGCATAATGCAATTTAGAGAGAGAGAGAGAGAGAGAGAAGTGTTGAAAAGAAAGGAAGCCTGGAATAGTGCAATTTAGAAGTGCAACACTTACCGCCAAAGAGGCAGCAAAGAAGCTTCGCCCACTAGTGTGGTGGTCTATTATGCCACAACTAAATTTTGGCTGGCGTTACTGATTCGTTCTGCATTTACACCAATCGAAACCGCAGAAAAAAAAAAAAAAAAAAAAAAAGCTTCACCGTCGGGCGACTGTTACCGTTCGGAGCTTGTGCGAACAAAATAAAATTTAATAAATTTCGTACATGAACACTCATCTCCACGACGATGCTATTTAGCATGATGCTAAATAGCATCATGCTAAATACCTTTTTAGATATTTAGCATGATTTCTTCTTGTTGACAGATTCGAGCGTTTACGGCGCGTCATGCATGGTCTTTCTGTAGATCGTGTCTTGCTTGTGTACAGGCTTCTCCCCGCAGGCTGTCAGAGCAGAATGAGACGACTTTTAGAAACCTATCACTCGCAGAGAAAGTCTGCTTAGCTCTTCTTACCTCATTGTTGATTAAACTTTGCGCACAAGCCTGAGCTGCTACCAAGCTCCGTTTCCGACCGACACACTCGATGCTGTTCCGCGGGGCTACACCAAGTCCCCTAGAAGTTTTGTGCTCTTTGCCACTGAATTCTCGATGTTCACTTGTTTTCAAGTTCATTGAGACATTCGAGCAGCCGGAGTGCTCGAGTATAGTGGCGTCATTGTTTTTCCCGCGGCCAAAGTGCGACCCCCGTGGGAACTACTCGAACGGCAGCGGGGGACGAAGCGTTCTGCGGCGCTTGCTGACAAACTATCATAAACAATGCAGCCTTACGAAATACACGCATGACAGGAGAATCTAAGCCGATACCGAGACCCGTTGACGTACTTTACAAGCGTTTCTGAATACGCACCCAGGACGACGAGTTTGGCACATATTAGCCCTCGGGACTGACGCCCGCAACCCACTGACGTCGTAAATCGGAATCAGTGGGGAAAGTGTAAAGCAGAAATGCTTTGCTACCACACTTGCGCCGGAGCTCCCCGTGGTCATCGTATCACTTTCCGCGATTCCGCTTTCGTTCGGTAAAATTATTTGTACAACCGGAGACGACGGAGTGACATGTATACTTTAAAAAAAAAGACCCTGAAACTAACTCGCGCACGGCCAAAGTCAAATTTGGGAGTTTTACATGCCAAGCCGAAGGCATATCTGGCACGCCCTAGCGGTGGACCGAGGATTTATTTCGACCACCTGAGGGTCTTTTGACCTGCAAACAAAATTTCGGTTACACGGCGCGTTCTCCACAAAAAGCCTCTGTCAGATTGCGGGCACCTCGGCCGGGATTCGAATCCGCCACCTGGGGTTCCGTAGGCCGGCACGCTGCCTCGAAGTCACCGATAGGCGCGCCTTCTCACACACGGAGTAGTAAACATATGTTATAGATGTACAATCCCAGTGGAACGGCTCTACGGTCCGTCAGTTGCACCCTGGATTGACGTTACGCAAAAAAAAAAAAGTATTATATAATCAGTTTGCTTTGTGATTGCAACTACGGTTGGCTGGCGTCAAAATTAGCGCCGAACGAAGGCATCTTTAAGCATTACGACTCGAGTAACCAATCGGGAGACTTTTATGTCGGCAACAGTGTGGATACAATGGAATACGGTGCGGTTGGGGCGTTCAATGCCTTTGTGTCTAGCTTAGAGCATCAATTTGCAGTAGTTGCCGTAGTGCTTCTGCAGCGTCGATTGTACTGCGTCATGGAAAACCTAACGGTTGTTGCCATAGGAGGTGGTGTCTGCCGTTCGAAAATCTGCCACAAGGGACGCGCTGATGGGAGACGCATGCAGGTGAGATGATTTGCGGTATCATACGTGGTCAAAGAACAAAAAACCTGTCACAATTTTAATTTTTTTTTCTCTTTTTTTTAGAAGCACTGCTCACTCACCAACTCGTAGCCAGGATGAGAAAGACGGTACTGACAGCGGTGAGCTCTGATCCAGCACTTTACGCTTTGATTCCGTAATTTTATTAAAATTTGAATGGCGGGTAAAAATGAGTCTCGCTGTTACTATATCATTCGTTTTAAATTTATCCTTTTACGATAAAACATTTTAGTACAGAAAAAATAAACATCCTAACTCTCTAAGTAAAAAAGGGGTATTTAAAAGAAACTAATAAAAATAACTAAATAATGAGATTTGCTACACGTTACTTGTGTTCCTAAACATTCGACTTCCGAAAAGTATCACACAAAAAAAAGGAACAACAATAGATCCTCGGCCAAGCCTCACCAGACAACATTGGCGGTAGTGATCAGGTTTTTAGACATCGCTTCTAGCGCGTGTAACTGGACCCGAATCCACACCGAACGCAGACGCTACTTTTGTGAACTACGCGGAGAGAAAGTCGTCTGCTTCGAGCACAGGAGTTGCGGTGACGTCAGAACGACGCTGAGCTCTGATTGGCTTTGATTGAAAGGATAGTGGGTAGACCTCAATGATAGACGCCTTGACTTCTACCCACAATCCTTTTTCAATCAGCCAATAAGAGCTCGGCGTTCTGACATCATCGCAACCCCTGAAAAGAAGCAGACGAACTTGCGCTCGGCGTACGCACTGAAAGCAGACGGCCAACTACGATCGCTTCGCGTTATTGACATAACTGCTACCGAATGGCGCATTTTAACGCAACAAAATTCCGACCTCGGTGGCATGGCAGAAAAGCCGGCGTCGGTGGCGTGTCGCGAAAATCCTGATGACTCGAAAGGGTCATGATGTCACGACATGATTTCGCGCGGGAATTTCAAACAACGCTCTCGTAAAACGTGACGTCACGCGTGGAATGAAAGTGGTTATAAAACATGACATGTAAGGCGAATTAAAGGTCTCCGCGTGTCTGAAATGATTTAACCTTATAAATTAATTCGTTTGACTTAAGGAAACAATTGAAGAACTTTAGGCGGGATTCAAACACACGACCCTGACAAGGCCATGTCTGCCACACTTCCTGCTCGCTAGCAGGAAGAACATGAGAAGCGAATGAGAAGGCGATGCGGACAGGGGCCCGATAGCGCTATGGCGTTCCACTCTTAAAGGCGAAGCTTTTTTGTTTGTGAATTTGTAAAAGCTCAAATATTTAAATACTTCATTTTCTTGCAGCTGACCAAGCTTGGGAAAGGAGTCAAAGTCTAGACAGGGGGTGAGTTTTTATTCACAATTTGTTTCTTGTTGCCGTTTCACACGTATGCCGCACAGTGCATAACCATTTTCGTGAGTTGCTCCCCCCACTCTCCAATTCCAGTTATCAAATGGCTTACCCACCAAAAGTCACTTTAGGCGATGACAGATGGGAAGGACGTGGCTCATTATGTTAATTCTTCTCGCTTTGTGATTTGTCCTTCGTCATCTTGATCGGCTAATGCCGCTATCTGCTTGGTTACGGAGCGATAGGAAATGAGATGCACAGGGCTGGGAAGTTCGATCATCGAAATGCGATGCATTCGATGCGCTAGCCTAATCAGGTGTGTCATAGAGATGGCAAAGGATAGCCTCTTCCATAAAAGCAACTCTTATAGTTGCACGAACTTGAATCCCATTTCCTTTGTTTCACATTTCGGCCGCCAGGCCGCGCCAGTTTTAGCTACACGCGTACACTTGAATGAGCGGTGGCTCCCTAGAGTCACTAAATAAAGCTCTATCGCTCCCCAGTTGTCACCTTCACGTCTTTTTTTTCCCCGTTGGGTGGTGTCGCCTCCTCCGGAGTTGCGAATACTGAAATCCTTGCAGATCAATTGAGCTGATTTCGGCGGGAACTTGGGAATTAGAGAGTGCCTTCGTGTTCACGCGCATTTTTTCTGGTGACATCTCAACCATTTTTCTGCTCAATCGTTTTTTTTTTTTAGGTGCGCGCATTCTGGTGTGACTCAGCTCGAGCGTGTAGCCTTGCCTAGTGCCTAGCCGCCGTTTCACAAGTCACGTACTGAGCGAGCCAGCGCGTCAGACTCTGGCCCACTGAGTGCAACAAAAAGATGTTGTTACCCTGAGACAGACAAACATGTAGGAACCCTATTGGGAATATGATGACAAAGCACATTCAAAAGAGCGGCCGATTTGAGAACTTCCCAAATGTAGATCTTTCTCTTGTTTATTTTTTTTTTATTTTAAAACTATCCGCTCAAACTGGTTTAAAAGGTTATGTTTTTGTAGCTTTGCCACAGTCCAAAACAGCACACTTTTTCACACCCTTCGTCAAATAAAAAAAACAAAAACGAATCCACGTAGCACCACCCTACTTCAAAGTTATAAAGAGGTGTATTACTCGAACTAAAAGTGCTGAAAGGAAGTAGCCATGCTCTCTGGAACGTGCTTACATTTCAGTCCATGGATAGATGCAGCAACCCGAAGAGGATGTAATTCGCATCTGGTTTTCAGTTCGCTCTCTTTAGCACCACCCATAGATGGATACGAGTTAAGAATGCGCTCAATCAGTTAATCAATCAATTAATAAAATTAAACGCAAATGAAATTGCTCCGGAGATCAACCCCGAGAGTTATGCGACGTAAGCGCGACGAGTGGATTTCTTGCGCACGGCGGAGGAACAGTGACTGGCGGTAATGAGGGCATGGGAGGAACTTGAGACGCTTTCTCGTATTTTACCATAAACAAATATATACAAAAAAACAATTAGGACAAAAATAAGGACGAACAAAGGACGAACAAAGGACGAACGGCATAACCAAGACGTTGTCGATATTCGTTTTCATTTGCGGTCTTTGTTTTATTTTCACCTTCTCTCGCATTCCTTTCGTTTCGTACTTCGTACCTTTGATGGCTTCGTCATGTAACATGGAGCACGCGAGCACGGCTAAAAGCACGGCGGGTGCGTGTGGGCGGGTTCATTGATTACAAGTTAATGCATCGCCACTAAAAGTAACTAGGCAAAAGAAAGAAACGTCTACGAGCGGCGACGTCGACATGTGGTTCCGACGAAACTTAAAGGGCAATGAGTGCTTCGAGACCGGTCGCAAGATGCGATCGAAGCGGTTCGATGCCGGCCGAGCTACAGCGCTCGACTCAGTGGCTCCCAATGCGCTCTGGGGCGGCATATGCGTCAGTCTTCCACGGCTTCGCCACCGACGCGGGGGCTCTTTTCCCAAAGTGGGACCAATGTTAGACTGGATGGAAGTGGCGGGTTTGGGTTTCGTGTACCCGACGGGGAACCGGCTGCACCCCAGGTGGCCCTCTAGGTGCGTATGCGTTAGAGACTCGAGGAATCTGGTCTTCGATGTATCTTTTCCTAATCAGGGTTGGGCAGTATCACGATACAAATGTATCGCGATAATATTTCAGAAATCCATTTCGTATCTGTATTTTGTATATCGCGACACATTTTATTCACCAGTATTTGTATTCCTGTATTGAAATACATTTTGAATGTCTCTTTGTATCGCGATACAATCAGGGCAGAATGTATTTCGTTACATCTATTAAAAAGACTCCCCCCTCCCCCCCCAACCCCCCCCTCCCCAACCCCCCCCCCTCCCCAACCCCCCCCCCCCCCCCGAAAAAAACAAAACAAGTCCGAACGTTTTTTTTTTTTTTTTACTTCTAAGGGCACCAGGGTCAAGGAGATGCTGGAGAATTGTTACCATGCTGACCAAGGTTCCTTCTGATTCTCCAAACTATTTTTCTATACGTCCTCTTCTCTCTTCTGAGAAGTGTTGCGTAGTCGGGGACTCGAACGAGGACTGCAATGCATGCGTTGGTGGCGGAGGGTCGGCAGAAAGATCCTTCACAACAGGGATGCCACCGTATCGTTTTTTCAACCGTAACAGAAGATAAGACATGTGTTCTAGGATGCTTCAGGTGGTCCACTATTCTCGAAAATTCCAAATGACACTGCCTGCACGATCTTCAACGAGGTAACCAACGAAAGTACGTATTTTCCTTTCATACAGCAGCGTGGTAAAGTTTCATGTTCAAGGCCACATCTACAGATCAAGAATACCAGTTTATTCCACCGTGACGTCATGAGATCAATGTTAACAGAAGCGTCCTTATTGGACAGGGGCGTGGTGACGTTTTCATGGGATTTAGGATGATATAGAATTTATTCAGAGGTCGAAGTCTTTTCGCATCCCTGTTCAGACAGACAGGATGTCAGGGAAGGGACCGCGGTCAGTCCTTGCTGGAAGTTTTTTTGAGCCCATTGAAGACTCCTCGTCGTCCGAAACCACTACCCCCAAGGCAAAGTGCGAAGCCTATGGGAAAGTAATTTCGGGATCAAAAATTTCCACTTCCAACTTTAAGCTTCATCTCATTTTGCGTCTCAAACAAATTGGAAAAATGTATTGCAGTGTTAGTATTTCTGTATTTGTATTTCTGCCCTCCCTAAAATGTACTCCTGTATTTGTATTTCCAAAGACTTTTTGCCTCTATTTAAAATGTATTTCCGATACGTATCGCGATACACTTTTACAGACATATTTCAGTATCAGTATTTTAGCTGCTATTTTAATGTATCCCAGTATTTGTATTTCCAAATACATTTTTGAGTATTTCTGCCCAACCCTGTTCCTAATATATCCTTTGCCAAAAAATAAAAAGGTGTCGTGCTAAGAAGGCCATCACCCCCCCCCCACACACACACACACAAAAAAAAAGAAGAAAAAAGATGGCGTGCTAAGAAGGCTATTGTAGGACACATTGCGAGGGTTTCGTAAATATATAGAGCCTCGTCACAGTGCCACGCGATACAATAGTGTCGCGATGTCTCGTTATGGTGTCACCTTACGTCACCCGTCACGTGACGTCTCAGTGTCAAGTGACGTCATGGCGCTACGTGACCTCACAGAAGGCATAAATAGCGTGCACTTGGGGTGCCTCTTAAATGAGTGTCACTGTAACGACATCGAGGCCACAGGCCACGGACACGCAATCTCTAAAAGTTAGCCCTATTGGCGACGAGATGTTTTGGTGGCGCCACCTCGCGGGCGCCCTCTTGGGACGGAGCTGGTACGATGCGAGCAAACGACGCCCTATGTAACTATATGTCAAAGCACGGAGTGACTGTGTTCGTTCGCGTCTATGCCGATTGAGAACGGTTTGTTTCTTAAAAAAACGCGTATGATGTTTTTTTGTGAGTGATCTTTCTAATGAATAACAGCGCCTCGAAGATACCTTTTTTTATATTACAAAATATTTGTAATGTTCAAAAGCAAGCCTGGAGCTTCACATTACAGCTTGCGCGACGTGCGACAGGTTTTTTTTATATTACAAAATCTTTAAAATGTTCAAAAGCAAGCCTGGAGCTTCACATTACAACTTGTCATTAACTTTTTTTTTTTTTTGGAATCTGTGGAGGCTGTTGTAGGAGAAAATTTCGCATTCACCAGAGTAAATGACGTGCTGCCTTCTTAGCTGTGCACGCGCTCACAGTTGTGTTGCAAAGCGCCTCATACTTGTTTTAGCTACATTATGCTTGCCGATACCGACGCTTCTACCCAAGTGTGACTCGGCAGTTGCTGACGGGCAAATGCTCGTCAGCAACTGGCGCTTAACTCCTCCCACATCGAATACGTGGCAAAGTAGTTTGTCACATCGAGACTTCTGCTCGAAAGAAAAGCAGAAATTGTAATAAATTCTTCAATTGTCGGAAACGGCGCGGCAATTTCAGGTGATTTATTAATTTGCACTATCAAATTTTTACCAAGAATTGTTTACAAATTTAAAATCGCTCGCTGAGAAGCGCGTCACGCATTATGCGCATTTGGGTCTGCAGAAAAAAAAGTATTAATTCATAGCAGCTGTACACCTCATCTTTTGGGACGCTGAAGTGTCACCGACTTACTAGATTTAAGACTTGGATCACGAAGGGGTCTCGCACGTTGCACGTCGACCGGATGGCTATCAGAGATCTAATTGAAACGACTCCAGAAGCCAGCCATCGCTTCTTCCTGCCGGTTATTTTGAGGAAATGTATGTTTACTGGTTTACAAATTTCAGTAAAGAATCAACTTAGAACTAATAAGAGACCAACATTCACAGAACAGATTGGAACCAACAGGATACAAGGAGTCGCTTTCACTAAAGCGTTTACAACACACGCGAGAGGTTCTCGAATTTCGCCTTCCTATTTTCAATTTCATGAGACATTCCTTTCTCAGTTTTATTTTGTCCGAATCATAATAAAAATACACCCTATTCGCCGCAGTAGATGTTGTAGTGGGGTAAGGCGACAGATATTCTATTTTCATCATCCAGCTTTTTTTACCGGGGTAGAGAACAGCACACCACCATCTCAGCGGTTCGACACCTCAGCGCCAAAAGTGTTTGTTCGCACGACTACGCGTGCCACGTTTTTAAGCTTTAATAAAATGTCCCACTGCAAATATCGCTTCGCCAAATAAACACAGCGCGTGAAACCGGCTTTTGCCGCGCGTTACCCACACAGCGCAAGAGGCGAGCAGACGAGCCGAGGGATCCAAGATCTGCGCGGTCTGTCCCAGTCTTTCCTACCCGTGACGTCACAAACGATGATGATGGTAGTTAGATAAGCGCTCCCCGTAGTTCACGCACGCCACCCTAAGCAATGCCCTAAAGGTTGACTCACATTTCCGTATGAGTATGACCGGCTGCATAACGACCGCTTGCGACTCCTTACGATAAGCGAACAGTCTGTTGCCACCCATCGGGTCTGCATATATTTGCGAAGGCTTTGCAGTAGGGGTCATATCTACGCACTATTTACGGGCGATGGTAGCTTACAACATTGCCAGAATTACTTTAAGCCAATAGGTAAATATTATTGTGTAAACAAATTGGAAGGTCGCAACGTACGCAGTGACACTCAAACGCAAATATAAGAACGAACCTCTAAATGCACGCAGAAATAAAACCAAAAAAAGCAGAAGTTGCTTTTTTCATCTGTTGGCTCGTCTTTGCGCTGAAAAGATAGCTATTTTTTTACTACTATTGTTTTTTTAACTTTTTGTCATGCAGGAAAGCGGGTCTGCACTCCACGCAACTGAACGCACTGTCATTGCCAGCTGGTGAGTGGCCCGTCCCTCATATTTGCGACCCGTGTGCCATAAATATATATATATATATATATATATATATATATATATATATATATATATATATATATATATATATATATATATATATATATATATATATATATTTAATTCGTCACCACATGGCGCTTATGAACCAAGTGACATTGGAGCCGGGCGATCGTCGAGTTGCACGTACCCTGTTTTAGAGACCCTAGCACGATACTTCTGTGACGTCATCAGTTGGAAATTGAGGGACCAAAAATGAGGACGCGCTAAACACAAAAACTACCCTAAGGAGTTTCCTGGAGCGTTGTATGAAGCGCGGCTATCGCTGTCAATGCAAGAGTATGTTTAGACACGAAAACGGATATTACCTGTAGATATGTAGATGTACGTAGATATTCACATTATCGAGCTCTTATTTCGGACAGCATTGCGCTCATCTTGGTAAGCTAAAAACTAAAACACATGCGCCAAAACAAATGAAGAAGCTAATTTTGTACAAAATTCGGATCATGCAAAAATCGGTATATACTATTTTTAAGAGGGTATTTATTTTATGAAAAACACAAGCATCGTTTTGTTAAACGCATATTGAAAATTTTTGCGCTCTAAATACCCACGCGTGCTTGGGTTATAAGAAAATGGTGTGCAACTATTTTTTATTCATATTCCAAATTGCTCGGGTATTTCTTTTTTAAGTTTGTATATTTTTTTAAGTATGTGTACTTATAGTCTTCATTTACCTGGTGCGATCTTGCCTTCAATTTCCAACTCTCACGCCGCCCGTATGAAAAAAAAAGAAAACCAAAAAGTGGACGGAAGCTGTGTCGCGAACGAAAATCGCAGCAGAATCGCACCACCATGTGAATCAAAACTGAAACACATGAGCGAAGAGCCAACCAAAAAACGGACAAAATCCAAACACACAAAAACCGTTTCATGCTTTTTTTCTTTTTTTCTTTTTTTGGAACAAGCATTTGCGTGCGAAGTGCAAATATGGTTTCGTTAAAAACATATTTGCTAATGTAGGGTGCAACGCACCCACAGATTCATCTTTCTTCTAAAAATAAAAGAGATGGCTCAAGGCGCAGCACACGTACGCCCCTCGGAGAGCTCGTGAGGAGAATGCTCTGAAGCCGCCATCACAGGCAGACACGTCGTTCGGTTGTCTCGTTCAATGTCCTCACTTTAAATAACGTGGTAGTACCTCGCGGCCCCCACATATTTGGTGGCCGCGAGGTCCTTCACTTCGCAAGTTACACGAATATTTTACCTTGAGGTTTACCTCACCTATGCAGGTGGCCAACACTAGTACAGTAAACACACCCGCGCGACTCTAACTAAACAAAAACAAAAAATGGTGCGGACCTATTATTCCAAGTTTCAATTTTCAAGGGATTTCCGATTGGATTTTTATGCATATGTGTTTCTGCGTTCAGGCATCGAGGCAGAAACACTGTTTTTCAGAAACCACGCAGAAATCGCTCGAATTTTGCAACACACAAACAAAACAAAAAAAAAAATGCTTCCCCATTATTTTTGAAAAAGCGAACCGTAGGGCTTGCATTTATCGCACATAAATCTTAAATATGCATTTTCAACGCAGCCATATCATATATTTCCGATCAGTGAATATACCCTGGTTTCTCGAAGACAGCATAGCACACACAATATTTGCGTGTCCTAAATTCTGCGCGATTTTCGGTTGATGTTTCGGCATATGTGCTCCAGACTTTACTCGAAACTTGCGCTAAGTGTATAGGAGCCAGCCGCACACGTACATCTTCAGATTTCTTGGACATCAAAGCCTCGGCGCGTGGACTAAAATTATAATTTCCACCGAACAACAACAGACATTGCAATGTTCTCCGGGAATATTTTCGAATGACAGTCATAAAATATAAATAAGCAGTACAAAAATTAAACGCGTAGAGTAGTTTTTGTTTCTCGCGGCTTTACAATTCTTTTGCATGCATCCTAAGGCTACATCGCAAAATTAATAATTTCTATTTTTCTTCACAAAAAAAGAAAATCGTAATTTTCCCGAGAACTGTAATCGCCTTGGTATCATAAATGGCAAACCAATTAGAATTTTGATATTTCCCGAAAAACCTTTTTTTCATTCCACGGAATGTCCCCGAAAGTTCGCCACGCGAGCGAACCAACTCGAAGTGCAAATATTGTACAGTCACTGGCCACTTAAGAGGCGCAGGGCCTGCCTCGAGTCACGAGCATATTGGTGCCGCTCCACAGCCGATGTAATTACAGTGATTGACAATAAAAAAAAAAAAAGAACAATCACAAAATCCGAAAGTACTAATCATTTGTTGTGTTTCTGTTTTTTCGTATTCGCTTGTTCCTCACGCAGGCCTTGAAAAGAAGCCTCAAGATGCCAAGTAAGTCTCCGCCGATACCTCGTTTAATTTGTTTTCTTACTCCACAGATTTTTGTTCCAGCTAAACTACAGCGTGTCTCCGAAAAAAAAAAAAAACGGAGAATATATATATATATATTGTGACGTGTATACTTCACGATGTCCCCTTCATCGTCTTTCAGCATGGATGGCCGAGGAGGACGAGGCCCGCGTGCGCTTGAACTGGATGCGCGGGCAGAGGCGCGCTGAATGCTTAAAAAGTGCGGACATAAAAACGGTCGTCGATTCTTGGTCTTCGTCTCATATTACACGTCTCACACGTCTTCGTCTCATATTACATTATAACATACGCACGTATCAAACATCGTTATTTTTGGCCGAAACTTTATGACACTGTCTTTAGATACGTACAATCATGTCTCCAATGTCAGCAACGCAAGCGCCCCACAAGCGGTCCCACAGGATTACTCCAACCCTTAGTTTGCCCAGATCGTCCGTTTGACCGCGTTGGCATTGACCTCTTCGGACCATTCCCGGTCTCTTCCCAAGGGAATCGTTGGATAGTCACCGCGGTCGACTACTTTACCAGGTATGCTGAAACGGCTGCACTCCCAAATGCATCCGCTGAAGCTGTTGCCAGTTTTTTTATTACCAACATCCTGCTACGCCACGGTGCACCGAAATTTCTTTTAAGCGACAGAGGCCGTCAATTCTTATCCCAAACCGTAGAGGCCATCCTCAAGGCTTGCAACGTCGTACATCACACCACCTCTCCCTATCACCCTCAAACAAACGGACTGACTGAACGCTTCCATAGGACCCTCGTGGATATGATAGCAATGTTCATCGCTTCTGATCATAGCAATTGGGACACTATTTTGCCCTTCGTCACATTCGCATACAATACCGGACAGCAAGACACCACTGGTTTTTCTCCCTTCTTCCTTCTTTATGGACGAGAAGCATCGTGCAACATGGACACTATCTTCCCTTATTCAGCGAGCGATCAGGACGCCCTTCTCATGCAGCTGACATGCCGTGCCGAAGGGTGCCGCTAACTGGCTCAGCTTCGAACTGCTCAGCAGCAGCATACCGCGAAAACTCGATATGATTTACGGCATACAGCCGCTACTTACGAACCAGGAGACCTCGTCATGGTGTGGACGCCCATCAAGCGACAAGGCTTAGCAGACAAGTTCCTGCGCAAGTATGTCGGACCATATCGCGTCATCAAACAAATGACACCAGTCACATGCCATGTCGAACCACTCTCACCACCATCCGATGCCCGCTTCCGAAACGACGACATTATTCATGTAAATCGGCTAAAGAAATACGTTCAGAGCCAGCCAACCCCTCCCAAGCACTAATCTCCGAGATGCTCCTCACCGTACAACTGCAAAAACCAATACCGACTTCCTGTCTATAAAACCTCCTGCTGCGTCCTACTTCACACGGACGCCGCCCCCACAACCCCCTCTCCCTCCCCCCCCCCCTCCCCAGAGGGGGGGATAATTGTGACGTGTATACTTCACGATGTCCCCTTCATCGTCTTTCAGCATGGATGGCCGAGGAGGACGAGGCCCGCGTGCGCTTGATCTGGATGCGCGGGCAGAGGCGCGCTGAATGCTTAAAAAGTGCGGACATAAAAACAGTCGTCGATTCTTGGTCTTCGTCTCAATATATATATATATATATATATATATATATATAAAGAGAGAGGGACGCTTTGTAGCAGCTATGCATGTGGTTGTATTTGTTGTAAATTATTTGAACACATTTTATATAGTAGGACGTTTATCTACCTCGAATCATGTAATTGTTTAACACGTTCCCAGCATGGCTTTCGAAGGGTGCACTTATGTCAAAGACAATTAGTGGAATTTCAACACTATGTATCTCGAGCTCTAGACAGCAATAAGCAAGTAGACGCTATCTTCCTCGATTTCCGAAAACCTTCGATACTGTGCCGCGTAACCTGCTAGAGATTATACTAGCCTCCTTAAATATAACTAATAAAGTTCAAAAGTGGACAAAAAGTTACCTTAAAGGCCGTGAGCAATGTGTTGTTTTAAATGGTAGCAAGTCCTCACCCGTAGATGTAAGCTCTAATGTGCCGCAGGGGAGTGTTCTGGGACCAATTTCTATTTTTTATTTATATAAATGACATTCTAACAGATATTCAGTCTCCGATATAGCTATTCGTACACAACTGCATTATTTATAAAGGAATGCAAAGCGCAAGTTCGTCTGCTTGTTGCGCAGCGCTTGCGATGATATGAGAACGTTGAGCTCTTATTGGCTGATTGAAAACAAAAATTAGTGGGTAAACCTTGAGGCACTATATAGCCACTATATAGCCTTTCAGTCAAAGCCAATCAGAGCTCGGCGTCATTATGACGTCACCGCAACTCTTGTGCAAGAAGCAGACGACTTGCTCTCCGCATAAATTCGTCGTAATACCATGAGGTATTGCGAAGCGATCTAGACAAAATAGTATATTGGTGTGACCAGAAGGGCATGAGGCTCAATTATTAGGAAGTGCAACGATTTCACATTTTCAAAGGATGTATTCAAATTTCCGGCAAGGTACACTCTAAAACTACGACGATCAGCAATATGTCTCTGAGTTTAAATATCTAGGCGTTTATTTTACACAGTCACTTACATGGAATAAGCATACTGAATACGATGCGCAAGGCGGCCAAAATGTAACATTTTATTCGTATTTTCGGAGACGCGTCAAAAGATGTAAAAGAAACAATTTATTTTTTTATATGTTAGGTCGATACTTGAATAACCGTGTGTGGTATGGGACCCTTATCAGGATTGTCTTATTGAGAGACTAGAAAAGGTTAAGAATCAGGCTTCACGATTTGTTAGTAATAACTATATGGTCCCTACGGTAGCCTTTCTGAGTTAAAAGTCATGCTGGGTTGGGAGGCCTTCACCACTCGACGAAAAAAAAAATTAGATTCAAATTCTTTCATTGAATTTATTATAATAAGACAGATATAGATAAGAACGAACATCTTTTTGGGTCAACCTACATTTCAGCACGATGTGATAATTCTATGAAAGTCATTGACTATTCTTACTAAGCAAACGGTATTAATAATTCTCACTTTTTTTTTTTTCTGAAGAAAGCGGAAGGTTGGAACGTGCTACCAGAAGAGTAATTAGTCACCTTTACGGACAACGTTGAATTTTGTGTTACCTGCTTGTGAACATTACCACGTGAATCGAAATGTCCTGTGTCCTTTCCTGCCCCCCCCCCCCCCCCCTATTTTTTTCTACGATAATTTCCACGAGGCGCCGCAGGTATTATGTAAATAAATGAATAAACAAACAACCGACCTTCAATTTTTGTTTCATCTTGTTTTGATCACTTCGCTCCATCATTACCCCAGCAGGACAAGTTATTGCCATTTTAGATTCGACTGCGTCCTTCTCCCCGGCACTGGCTTTTGTGGAGGCTCGTGAAAGCCCGCTTTGGTAGCTTGGTACCTCGGTAAAACAAGGGAAGGTCAGTATTGGCGGCTGTAATACTGTAATACGTCGAGTGTGCAAAGCGTCTACATTACCAGAATGCTGTTACATAATTATAAAAAAAAAGTATTAGCGAGCCGCTAATACTTTTTTTTTTAGCCAAAAAAAAAAAAGTCGATTGCAGTTTCTTCGCAGGCATCTTTCAGTAAACGCACGCATTCCTCGGGTGAATGTTTTGAAGCGTCCATATGCATTAAACATTCTGCATTTTATTTATTTTGTTTTTGTTTTGAAGCACCAACTGAGCGTTTTAGTCACAAAAAAAACGTCTATTCTAACGTCACCGGCTTTCTTTTTTTTACGGATGCATCTGCGCATTTTGGTTTTACCATACCCCCCCCCCCTCCCCCCCGGTCCTCCTCTTTCCCCCACTCATTAGTATTAAACTTTGAGTGACCATAGTTTCACACAATGTGAATGGGTTTATTTATGGCGCGAGAAACCCGGATGCACGCTACGTCTGCGCTCGGCACTTTGGCTAGTATGTTAACACTGTCCTGTCATCCTTTCAGAAAGCAGCTTTTTCCGAAGGAGAGCTACCTGAAGGACCTCGAAGCACAAATTAGAGAGAAAAAGGAAAGGATGTTGAAGGAGAAAGAGGAAGAGGTCAGGTAGGTTCCAGCACCGACGATCTAAGAGAGGAATTGTCTCGTCCGAGGGAGAGGGGGGAGATAATGCCACTCAGAGCGGACAGAAGCGCTCGAATGCAAGAAGCAGACGGCGCTCTCCTTCGCTCTGATTGGTTGAGAAACAGTGGCTAGAGACGAAAGGTGCTTTGCGCTTACCTATTTATCCTTCCAATCAGAGTTTGAAGGGAAACTGGAGCGGTTCTGTATTTGAGATGAAACGCTTGAATCGTCTTGATTTGGCCTCCAGGATTACGAATATCAAAAATTATAATCCAGATTGATGCGCCAAGTAGCCATAACAGCACTTTCAAAAAAGCTCTGCAGCTTCCCCTCCCCGGCGCGTTCGGTGGGAGGATTTGCGATGTATTTATTACGCAGAGATCTCAACATTTCCGTGCTTTCGATTATGCCTTACCCGAGCAGTCAAAAACGCCGCACGCGTTCCCTAATGCCGGGGTCACGCTGCTATTCATTAGATTCCATATTTGAGCGCACTGTTCAATGGGCATGCTCAAAACGAGCTCACACTTATAGATTCCCAAGACCGGCAATCTTGATGGTGCGGAATGCACATTCCAAAAGCACCTTGGAAGCTCGCCACTGATCAACTCTGCATTCAGATATGGCCGCCAGTGAACACCCCCTATTCGCTCTTTCTCGCCTGGAGTTGAAACAAGGTGGCGCCAGTGTGCCAATAGTTCCCAACCACTTCCGGTTTTGAACTAGACGGCGGGTTTCGCGGTAGTTTCGCAATTAAATAGACTAAATTCACTCTTATGATGAAAGAACGATGAGTAAAAAATTAGGATATATACGTAAACCGGCAGTGTGCTGGGGCTACCCCATAGGTGGCGACACTGAGTTTGTTGCCAAACAAGAAAGGACGAATACATCGTACAAAGTATAGTCAACTACTGGGAATACATTCCACTCCGCTCATTTGCATTAGACAGAACACCTACAGCGCCGAATCCAGTCCTGACGGAGTGGAGGTCCGCGCCAGTCCACGCGCATGTGCACGTGGATGTTCGCGGCGGCCGCGGCGGTGTCGTCTCCGATTCCACCTAAAGCCCCTTCATGTTTCAAAAGTAGCGCAAGGTGCGTCGATGCACGAGGCACGCGCAACGTGCAACCCTTGGGAAGATCATGGCGGCACAGCGTCGATGCACGTGCCGCAACCACTAGAAGTGGCACGCGGCACGTGTCTCGAGCATTTCCATAACAATAAATTTGGTATGTAGAACAACCATCGTCATCATTATCATTTACCGCCGAGACCTCCCCGACGATAGATGGCTCTCGCCAAGCCCAGAGAACCTGTCCGCGCCGAGGCCATTGTATTTGAGAGGAGTGGAATGTATTCCCCCTAGTAAAGTATTTGGTATAGTCTGCATACAGATTCGAACGCAAGTCACCGCGAGAACCGTGTTTCGAATGCCGCATGGCATTGAGGTCAAGGAGAAAACTTGGCACGCGGAATTCGAACCCCGGATATTGCGGCGACTCGTGTTCGTGGACTGCCTTTTGTATGCTGTCTGAGTAGTGTGACCCCGGCTTTACAAGCTGCATGGTGTAAGGCAGTTGAAACCTTCGGATATGACGTCGCACCCAGCAGTTGGTTTTTTCGATTTTCGTTCGGGTATAGCCTCCACTATTAGCGACGAGATGTTTTGGTGGCGCCCTCCTATCGTTACCTTTCGTGACGTCATTACCTTGTGAACAACAAGTTTGAAGGTGTTTGCAAAAAGCATGGTGGAAGCTTGAAATCGTAGCACTCTCAAACCAACACTGCCAACACCGTCAAAATTGAACTTTCTTACATTACTCTTATTTCTGTCGATGAAAAAACCTTTGCTGACGTCATAGTCACCATTCGGCCAATCGTGGGAGGCCGACCACAGCGACGGTTTTGATCGCGCACGTCGCCAATTAGCGGCGAGATGTTTCGGTGGCGCCCTCGTTCGGTTACCATTCGTGACGTCATTACCTTGTGAACAACAAGTTCGATGGTGTTCGTATTGGGCATGGTGGAAGCCTGAAATCATAGCGCTCTCAAAGCGATACTGCCAACACCGTCAAAATTGAAGTTCTTACATTCCTCGTATTTCCGTCGATGAGACATTATTTGCTGACGTCATAGTTAGCATTCGGCCAATTGTGGTGGGCCGACCACAGCGACGCTTTCGTTCGCTCACATCGCCAATACTGAAAAAGCCTGGCAGATCGTCACGTGACGCGAAAAGGTAGGGCGGCAGACGAGAGTCATGTAACGGGCGCCCCGCTGCGGCGAGACGCCGAAGCACACTTGTCCCGAGCGATGGAATGTCCGCTCGTGCTTCTCGTCGGGTTTGAAAACCATGTTTCGGGTCCTTGCCGCTGCAAAAGCAGTGCGCTGAATACCAGACTCCCCGGGAAATGCTCTGTGCTACCAGATCCTCGCGCTTCAAATCTGCGACCGGGCACTCTATGGCTCCGTCATCGAACTGCCAGGCTTTGTGAGTATAGAGGAGGCTATGGTTCGGGTCAAATGCTTTTTTTCTTCAAATTCACAGTACAAAATTACGCCAAAATTTACTTCAAACTCTTTTCTTGAACCTTTTTAGCCTTTTTTTAATGAAGAGAACGCACTGTTCTCGACACGCCGCTTTTTTTATACATATCTCAGAAAAAGGGACGTTTTAAGACGTATGATCGCGTTTTAAAAAGAGAAATATACAGCGCAGTATTATAATTTCTGATTTTCTAAGGTGCTTAGGGTACGTAGGAACCACATCAGTGCCCCTTTATTATTGGTAGGGGTCGTGGAAAGTGGCAAGATGGGTGCTGAAAGCATATGCGATAAAAAAGGAGTGCACAAAAATCTGCGTCAACCAATCCTAGATATTTTTTTTTTTTTTGCGTTTGCACAAAAATTAAGTTGATTTTATTGACACGTGCGAACGTTGACGTCTCCCCTGACAGTATATTTTGCTTCTTGTAAGCTTTTGCATGAGCCGTTTTTTATAATTAAGTTTTAGTTTTTTTGTTTACGCTCGTCCTGCGTTTTTCTCTCAACCCTCGTCTTTCTGTGCGCTGTATTTTAACGTATCTAGCCCCATTTAAGTTCGACCAACATAAAGTTCTTGAAAATCAAAAGACACGCGAACGCAATAATGAAAGGACAAATAACCCGGTTGTCCCGATTCCTTTTCAGACTAGATCTCAAATGCATCGAGGAGTATCACGACCCATGGAGTCGAGACCTAGCCGTCGTCATGACTGGTGAGCGAAAACATTAAATACAGCTAACGCCTTATTCGGTTCCCCATGAAATTTGAGGGCTCATCCGGTCTCGGGAACAAGAAGTAGTGTGTGCCAGTCTATTTATTATACGCATTTTCAATGAAATTGTGTAAGTCAAACTTTTTCTTTTTTTATTTTTGCAAATAAACATGCGCATCGTGCGCATATACACTTGGGTAAATTATACTTCAGGAATGTAATTGAATTACAATTACATTTACTTTGTTCAAAACATAGCGGGACTTACATTAAAATTATCGCGCAAAATGTAATGTCTCAGAGTTAGAGTATCACACCTTACCTTATTAAAGTAATGCAATTACGTTTCCTTCGGAGCAACCGACAATGTAACAGCATTTGGCCAGACTGAAACATGTGTTTGTTCGGTACAAGTACCGGATTTCACATTTATTCGCGCGTTTAATGTTTTGGTTTCACCGTCTTTATTAATTGTATAACAGAGCGTCGATTTTCAAGTATGATATGAGTCGGTGGTAATATTTTGAAACACTATCAAAACTTCTTTTTTTGTCCTGGCAATTTAAAGTAGAAGTGATGTAATAAGAATCGAATAAGACAGGCAAACTTTTCAAGGTTATATTATTCTGGATATAGTCGACTGGTAATTTTACGTGTCACAATGAAATTAGTTTCTTCTTTTATCTTTACTCTAACAATGGCACTCTATGTAGAGCATCATATGGGCTCATTTGGGTGTATTTTGACAATTTCTCAACTTCGCCTTCACGGTCTATGCTAAGACGCTACCTTGGCGCTAGTAAGGCCCCAGAAGCTAACAGAAAGGCAGTGAGACTGACGAAACAGTGTTTTTTCTTCACGGCAATAAGCCCACGAGACCGAGCTTCAAAAGTTTAATTGTATTTTCAATTCTTAAATTACTGATGCTAGAAAGTAAGTAACCAAAACAAATACGTTCATTGAAATTGATATCTCAAAAATAAATGACTCAATAGGGTGATTACAGTTGTTCAGTTTATATGGTGGAAGTACTATCGCATTAGAATCAGGCACTGTAGAAATTAGATTGCGCATAAAATGTAACGGTGTAGTCCTTCGCCGCCATGACACCTGAAAACGAAGCCAACATCATCCTGTGTTCGTCGGAGTTCAGAGTTGCCAGCCCAAGGCCTTCGGCTGACCGTGCCCGCCTAGGGTGACACCAGAGTCCACCTAAGGTCCACCTAGAGTTACTCCCGGTGCCTGCTTAAGGTTGTGATACTGAGCAAGTGAAACGCCATGCCCATCGTCCCTGCATGCGCACATTGCACTATTTGTTCTAATGGTATTCTCAGCTTCGTCACTTGCTGGGACCCTGGTGTTACTCGTCATGATTCGTTGTCTCGTGTTCAGCTGGAAAGTCAAGTCTTACACCTTTTTTTTTTTTTTTTTAGAGTGTGGGGCTCCTTCGGGGAGGGGTAAACCCAGTGTCACCCCAGGGTCGACCTACGTGGTTTCCCCTCCGGCTCAACCCACGGAACTGCTCCCGAAGCTTTTTCGTTCGCAATTGGATCTTGTCCAGGGCGCAAGAGGCTGCGGTTCCTGGGAGACTTTGTGAGACCCGTGGAGACGTCGAGCGACATTATGCCTTCCAAGGCCAGGTCCGAATCCAACCTCCTCGGCAACGGCCGTCAGATCGGCGACGTCTCGGTCCTCGTCCCGGAACTGCACCTTCTGCTCGGCAGGAGAGCGGACGTCGATGCCGTTCCGTGAGTCCATGGATGCCGAACCGCGGACAGTGCAATGCCACCCAGAAGACAAGGCCTGACGTCATCGTTGGCAGATCCTCCGCCCCCAGCGGCAAGAACCATTGAAGTCTGACGAGAGTGGCCGCTTGGGGGACGCTGTCGCCCAAGGGGGGGGGGGGTTGCAGGGGCGTACTAACCTGGGGGGGGGGGGGGGCAAGGGGGCGCTTGCTCCCCCCCCAAGTTCTCAAAGTGGGGGGCAAGGCATGTATTTTGCCCCCCCCCCCCCCCTGAAACAGGCACCAATGGGTAGGGCAAACACTGGCCGGCGGCGCCCAAGGAATACCAAGGGCACGGCCTGGGGATGGGGGGGGGGGAGTCTGAGTTGCCCCCCCCCCCCCCCACTCAAAAACAAGTTGATACGCCACTGGGGGGGGGGGTGCCTTGTCTTCTTGGTGGTATGGGGAAATCTGTGCTGCAAATGGTATACGCGCTCAGCATGCAAGACCACCGCAACGGCTACCGATGAGATGTCAACGCAAGTCACGTATATATAGATCTGTTTCGGTCATTACACTGCATGGTCAAGAAAACGACAGATTTTTTTACCGCTTTACAATTTCCACGAAACGAGCAAAGCATATATGTAATAGGGGTATACGTGTTTGACGAAATCAAGTTGCTGGCGAACGTTATCTTTAGTATAGGATACTATACAAATCGCGTTTTTCGTTAAAATTACTGTTTAAAGTAAAATTCACTATTCGACCAAATATTCGTTGTGTATAAGCGAGAAGGAAAAAACGTGAAGTTTCACGTAAACTGGGTCGCTTAAACGTTTTAACCCGATTAATCGCCATCCTTATCAGTCGATTAATTCATCGATTAATCGGTTACGTTGACTTTCAGGTGTCACATCATAAAAAAAATGCATCAAACTACATTTTATTTTGTACTAATTATTGCTGTTTTCAACAGCGTAATCTAAAGCAACATTTAAAACCTGACGTTGTACCATTTATGGCCCCCCTCCCCTTTTTCCCCATACAAAAAAAAATGTTATAAGACAAATATATTTTTACATTATTATGTATACACCTCTGGCGGCAATCGTAGCGTATGCTAAAGTGATTTGCTCTAGAATACAACAGTGTTGCCTCCTGAAAGAGATAAATGCGCACCAATTATTAGATCAGGCCATCTTACACTCTCCTCAAATTTTGTAACTAAAAATCCAACCGATTAACCGGTGAAAAAGATTGACCATTATTAAAGTATTAATCGATCAATCGGAAGGTTAATCGATCGAGTGCCCAGCCCTAACCGTGGTCCTAACTAACCACCACAAAAAAAAGAAGTTAATGTATCATTTTTGCTCTTTTTAGTTCTATATATATATAAAAAAAAAGCTCACTATCAAGACAACCTATACTACTGAACTCAGATTCACTGCAAAGCAAATATAGCAAAATACTTATTGGCGACTCCAGCGAAATCGACGCCGCGAAGCAGCAACGCCGCGTAGCTCAAGAGATGAGGTCGTTTCGACTCCGTCGTCTGCTATCGCTGCTTGGTTCTAGTAGGCACCATAAAAACAAACATCGTTTCCAGTAATTATTTTTATGCTTCCGCCGTGTCCTACGCACTGACTAGAAGAAGGTTTTTACCGTCGAAAAATCGCTTTACTTTCATATGTAACACCGATTCTACGCTGCAGTGCAAGAAATTTATGGTGGTCCGCGTTCTGAACGACGAAAACGACCTCCTTTCGTCCGCCATTTTGCCTGACCAGCGCGCCCCCTATAGTTTGCTGGAGTCGCGAATAGGGATACTACAACGAAATTTTGGCGCTTATTTTTTATTTATTTTATTTATTGATACTACCGCCCACCGTGGGGCCGCCAGGGTAGGAAAGATACGTAGATCAAGCTTTACGATAAAGCAAGCACAAAGTGTGGTAGCGCAGCAAACAAACAAAAAACCACATCACATAAATAATCAGGAACACACGCAGAGTAGAAAACTATTCTTTTACGGGTTATCAAGGCCTGAAACCTCAAAACTTTGGTAACTTGGTAATTCGTTTATGAAAGCTAGAAACAATGTCAAACAATTTGAAGAGACAATTTGTTCGGGTAACGCATTCCAGGCATGGATAGAACGAGGAAAACAAGAGTATTTGTAACAATCAGTCCTGCACTTTATTTCACTGATTGATTTACTGTGTTTATTTCTTGGTCTTTTTCTGTTCAAGGGTGCAGTATTGAATCAGACACACCTATCTCTTGTTGAAAAAGACACGAAAAGGAATTTTAAAGCGAATTAAACAATTAGCAAAGAGCGCCTGGTGGATGTCGCTAAAACTCGTTTGTGATGCCCGTCTAGGAACCATGACAGGTAGAGTGACGATAACTCTCTAGCCTCCGGCCACCACGAGAGAAGAGGGAAGAGAGGAGGGGCACCAGACGTTGTCCTTCTACAATATTATAGAAGATTAACCCGTCACTCAAAATTCGCACACAACAGCTTTGGGGAGTTGCGGTGGCCCGATCGCTGGCGTGCTTCGGCCGCTTCGGTGGCTGGAACGGCTAGGACATCCTCTCGACGTTAGCCTCGCCGCAGCTTTGCTCATCCCGAGACAATCTACGTCACGATTACGGCGGATGTCACGTGCTTTCCGTGGCTGCTCTCCGAGCGCTTGCCAGAGTGGGCAGTTTATAACGAAAAATAAAGCCACCAGGCTCAAAATACAAACGTGCGATTGTCATTTACGGATATTGTGGATCCCTATTTGTGAACACGACGGGCATATTTTAAATTTCGTTGAAGTATCCCTTTAAAGGATGGACAGTATTAATCAAGACCAGGTGAACAAAGGTTTTCTTTGGAATCAATTGAAGTTTAGCTTGCTGTGCGGGAATTAAGCAATCTAATCAATTGCTTCTTTTTTTAGCGGAAGTTATTGTAACGGATGCATTCGTTGTTGACGCGTCCTCCAAATAGTCACCAAGCAATGGCGCCTTTTTTTTTTAGTAAGAGTTACAATTCAGGAGGTTCGTGCGCCGAGTATAGTCAATTTCACTGATCGCACTCTGCAAGCTTCCATCTTTGTTTACTGGGTTGTGGACCGCGTTGGGAGCGTGCGCTGTAGCTCTTTTCTGCGGAATATCAAGCGCCGCGCCTATTTCCGCAGCCAATTGACTCGACATTTTTCGCATGGGTGGAAACCGGTGGAAACGTTTATATACACTGACGAACATTTTAAGACTCAGTGAGCACACCGAGAAGAGTTTTAAGGATATGATTCGTTTCACCAAGTTAAGCGAAGCTGGCTGCCACGTAAGTCTCTGATGTATACACGTTGGTTTTTGTTTCATTTTAACGTTTCAGACCCCGGCTGAGCAGCAAAGTACTACGCGAAGCCCTGCCTCCGGATGTCTACAGTCAAGAGCTACAGAAGCAGGTATGACGCCCGTAAATAAAAAGGAAAAAAAACAACACTACCGGGTGTCCCAAGTAGCGGCCAGGCTCTTTAAATCGACCGCAAAATTCGGTGCTACGACTTTGTGCAGCGTTGCCCACAAATGGTGCATTTTGTTTTGTAAAATTTGCAAAGAGCGAATTTATTTGAGAAAAAAAAAGTGAAGAAATAAAAAGGCTTAGCTCCTATGGAAACGCAGCGAAGTCACCGGTCTTCAAACAATACGGCACCGCTTCGCACGGGAGACAAGAGATGCCGCAAGCGGTCGCGACGCCAACTGCCGCCAACGAAAGAGCATACGGCGCCGAGAGCCGGCGTCTTTAAAGAGATAGTGCAACCAACCTCTGCTGCACTGTCGATGCGCAACGCAGCAGAGGCTGGTTGCACCATTTCTCCATGGGGCGCGGTGCCTGCGGGGCCGAGGTGCGCTCCGGTTGCAAACCGAAACTTAAAAACCCGTCAAATTTGTGCGGTTTTTCAGAAAGCCGCAAAATGCTGCACGTGCCTTCTATCGTTCTGCAATTTGTTGATTTAGTGTTTTTCGATGGTGCTGAGCAATTTTATAATTGAAACCACGCTCTTAAATAGTAAATAAGTTAATTACGCAAAAATAATTAGCAATCTAATTATCTCGGACTTAAATAATTTTCCTAAATAGGCCCCTGGCCCAGGACCACAACGACACAAGCCTTTTTTTGTTGCGACGTGTAGTTTTCGCAATATCAAATTTGTCCACCTTTCGTGAAACGCCCTGTATATACGAGGGGCGTTCATAAGTTCGTATTATTGTCACGAAGGAATAGAGATTCAGCAATCAAACTCGAGTAGGAGTTGAGACTTTCTCTACATGTTCGCCACCAAAGGTTACTCACTTTTTCCAGCGATGGACCACATGCCGGAGGCCATTGTTATAGAACTCCTGGTATTGAGTATTCAGGAATCCCTCCACTTGAGCAATCACTTGGTCGCCGTCCTTGAGATGCTTTCCTCTTATTTGGCCATGCTGGAAGCGTCTGTGCCATTTAACCAAAGTGTCATAAACTGGGGTGTTGTCCCCGAACAACGCTTCCACATTGGAATGAATATCCTTGGCGTTGCTTCCCTTCAAATAAAAACAACGCATCACTGCGTGTGCTTGGCACCGACGGGCGGTGCCATTTTAGTTTCGATTCCCTAGCGGCGTTCCGAGCTACTATAGCATACGATGATTATATTGTGCGGAAACTAGAGGGACGCGCGCTCATGTCGATGCCTGTTTCGTTCCGTTTTTTTTAATTGTTTGTGCCGATAATACGAACTTTATGAACGCCCCTCGTATATGCACCTGGCGCACGCGAGTCGCTCCTCCGCGAATGTACCTTCTCTGCAGTGCACCCCTCCGAGTGCACAGGGGCTCTCAAACATACCTCGAGGCCGTATCACACGGTGCGATTTTGGCCCAGGCGCAGTGCGCTTTCTGTAGTTTTGCGGGGAGGAAGATTTAACTCTCTGCATCTCGGAGCATCCGGAGCGAAAGCTCGCACTGCAAAACCCAGGGATCCTCTCCTCAGTCCACACCCCTGCCCGTTTCCATCTGGATGAGCACGGTACCGGCGTGCAGTCATGTATCACTACTGCGCGACGAGCGCTAAAGACACCAGGGTAGTAGTGGTACCGCACTGGCTAAATTTTGTATCTACAGCGGGAGACATAAAACGCCCATTAGGGCTGACTTGCATCCCACTGTCTAAACATGCACGCAACACGCAACTATTTTTACGCACTTCACGTACTCTGAGAGAAAAAAAAAAATGGCTTCTGCAAAATGAGGGACATCTTCGTTGAGCTGCGCGACAGGAGAGTCAGGGTGGTCTCAGCCTCGTATCGATAATCGGACGCGCTCTCGCCTTCTCACACTGAAGCAGATCGAGGAAAAGAAACAGCGCGACGAAGAGCAGCGGCTGAAGGACGCGGCTGAGGAGGAGAAATTGGAGAAGCGGGTCGAAGAGCAGCGGCTCAAAATGTACCAAGAGTACAACGAAGAACGGAAGCGAGGCAAAGGCAAAGACCTCCAGGTAAACCGCCGAGTAAAGTTCGTGCATTAGACACATTCATCACGAAAGCGTCATTGAACCGGCCTACTAAGATTTGCCAAGATCTTATGACGCATATGAATCTATACTTGACCTACTAAAACCCGAGGTGGAGGCAAACAAGGGAGACAAACACAACGGCTATTGAACTTTTATTCACCACACTTTTTCCATACATTCGTCTCCACCAAAGCAACCTCTTACCAGTTTGCACACGCTACACATCAACGTAAAGTTCACTCTCTCGGCCTCCACTCTCACGTCATCTTTTCATCTCTGACTGAACCATTCCGGAGCTTGCAAAAACCCCAAGATCACATGTACACGCTGTCAATCAACAAAGCAAACACCCCCCCCTCCCCCCCCCCCCCCCCCCAAGCCAAGAAAAAAAAACATTGTGTATATTTATTGTCCGTCTTGTCTGCTCCTTCTACCTTTGTCCTGTTCTTTTGCGCTATTTTTAATAAAGTCGTGTACTTCCCTTTGTTTTTTTACACCTGAAAAATTTTCTTTGTTGCGTCATCGAGTGTCACTGAACTATTGCATCAGTAAGGAATTGTATAAGTCAGCCCTCAAGGCCCAATGACACTCGACGATGCAGCAAAGAAAACCTAATTGTTTCCTTCAACACACGTTTTACACAATTTCTTTCTTGAAACAAAACCACGCCACCATCCCATTGCGCCACACAGTTATTACACACATGAAGGTGCTTTGCAATTTCGCAGTTGGCAGTTATTTTAGACAGCTCTCTTATGTTCATTTAGGCGACCATTCAAACAACGTTTAGTCTGTCCGACATAAGAAAATCCGCAAGCCATCAAATATCATAAACAACATCCCCGAAGCAGTCAACTGAGGCAGTAAGGCATCCCTGTGTTTCTTTAAAGACCGACCAACGAAGCCATATTCCGCAAGGTAGGAAAATGCCCCTCCGACCCTCCACTTTTCACCCTCTCCCAAAATTCACGTGACGACAGGGGCTTCTTTTGTGACGGCCTTTCCTGTAGAGATAATCCTCAAAAAATGCGAAATGAGTGGCTAGCTGCGAGCACCACAACGACCTTGAGACGTCCAGGTGTCTTACCTCATTGACGCGGGCACGCTCAATCCGCGAGACTGAGGAAGCCAGCGCGACCGAACGCTTTTTCCCATGAGCTGCAGGCCCGAGGCCGCTCTGTCGGTTGAGATCGAGGGGTCGTGGTGTGCTGGGGTTGTTCCAGCAGCCGCTCTCTGGCATCGCGCGGCGGCTGCTGAAGCCATTATCGTGTCTGCACAAGGATTCGCTTTTTCATTTTCTTGCGATGGACATTAATTCGATAAAAAATTCAACGTAAAAGTGGTCTTCACAAAAAACTTCAAGCCGAGCAAACTGACGCCTTTCTTAGGAGGACAATATGGGTTCCAAAAGAAACAGAGATGACTTAGTTGATTGCCTCGAGGGTAATGTTTATGATATTCCGATGGCTTGTGGGTGTTCTTATGTCAGACAGACTAAACGTTGTGTGAATGACCTTCTAAATAAGCATAAGAGAACTGTAAAAATAACTCTGCTAACTCCGAAATTGCAAAGCACCTTCATGAGTGTAGTAACTGTGTGTCGGCATTAGATCCCAATCGACTTCTGGTCGCACCATCTTTGCAAGCCTGTTGAGCTCGCTTATGTCACCAGTGCTAGAAAGCATAAATGCTACAGGGACATTAAAGTTGGAGATTTAACGAGGGCCTTCGGCTGTTTAATATTATATCTAGGGGGAGACATGTTGGTTTACAATAATAGTCGAAACGTTTTAACAAATCTCGCACTTCTTCGTTCTTTTGGCGTTCACCTGGAGAATCGGTAGTTAAATGTTTCATCTACATTTCAAGCAGACCGGAAGTTCTCTGGGACGTCAAAGACTGGAGCACCACATGGCGGCGTTTGCCATAAAAAGGGTCTATACACTTTTCCATAAAAGCGCAGGGCGCGTTAATGGCTGTTTGTGTGTTATGCACGCGCTCTTTCTGGCTGGAACGAGCGCTGGCTGGTCTGTGATTTTGCACGTATGGACTGCGATATTTATGAACAGCAATAACAAACATTACTCGGCGTCAAAATAAAATGTAATTGTGTAGTGTGTATGTTTAGACAGCGTGATGTTAGTCTGCCAGAGTATATCGACATCGTTACACGCCCGTTATCTATACCCGTTTTCACCTCAAGAAAAAAACAAGTTTTGCACATTGTTCATACGCGGCGCGAAGTAGTTCTTACGGGATTTGGTTGTCGAAGGAAAAAGCGATGTCTTTGGCGTTCCAGGCTAGTGCGTCTTGACAAGATAGCATAAATCTAATCTCAAATTCACCTACATGTATCTTAATTCTCCACAGAAAGGGGGAAACTAGTTATGCTCCGCGAGGTGCCGGACCCCGTTTACTACGGTTTTTGAGGTGAAAACGAGTATAGGATGTTTTTCACCCGGCCTCGGTTAAAATTAGAGACAACTTTGAGCGTTTTACGTACCAAACCAGTGAAGGATTAAGGATTAATTTGAACCCCCTGGGGATCTTTTGATGTGCAACCGAAATCTCCGTTACATGGCGCTTTCTACGCCGCAAGCCTCCGTCCAATCGGGGTCACATCGGCCGGGATTCGAATCCGCCAACTGGCGATCTGTAGGCCAGCGCTTTGCCTCGAAGTTACAGAGGCGGCAATCGGTTAGGATTTACCCATCTTTCTGGTCCGTTGTTTCAGGTTAGCAAACGGCCGGAGCGAGCGCAGAGGACGCACAAAACGAAAGAGAAGACGGTTTTGGAAGCAAGCAAAAAATCGACACCTCATCACAAGTCTCAGAAACCCATCAGTGTAAGACAGGGGTTTCAAAACTTTCTTATCTCGAAGAACCTTTATCTGCCTCAAATGGCAAGAAAGTAATCCTTCAAAGTCTCGTCTGGATGCAATAAAGCAGTGCAGAAGACTACAGACCTTGTAAAAGATAGTGCACGCAATAGGAAGTGTTTGACACATGGCCATGCGTCAATGAGTGGCTCTGATTTAAAATATTGCTTGAGGATATCTTTGAGCCCAGTAGACCCATGATGGTACTCTTCAGGAACCCAGAATCCCAGTTTGAGAACCAGTGGTTTAAGATATCGAGCCTACTCGCTCCTGATAGGCAGGAGTCTACTGAAAGCAAAAACAGGACATGCATTTCTGACGTCACACCAATAGGGGTGGTGCTGACTGTAGAATGTGGGGAATGTGCAGAAGCTACGTAATTCGAAAAAACGGGTATCTGCGCGTGCGCAGTGCCCACCACGGTGCATATCCTGTCACGGCCGCTCGATCTGAAACGCAGAGGTGCGGACGGCCAGGCACGCATGAAGGCTCCGTTCCTAGTGCTCTCCCTTGCCCTCCATTGTCCTCCCTCCTCTCCCACCTTCCTAGTACCTCGCCCTGTCTCTCTTCGAGTGCGTGGCCGCGGCGTTGCCTTCGCCTGCACTGCACACAAGTGACACGGAGTATAGTACACCGGGCGACCATCGCGGCGCTACCGGCCGATGACTATGATGAATGACTAGGTGGCGTAAGCTACCGCCCGATCCAAAGGGCTCAGCCGTATTCATCCATCCATTCATTCAGCTGTGGTCCACCACCGGCGCTGGTTGGTTTGTTCCGTGGTATATCTCTCCGTGTCCCCCAAAATCGTCCGGAGCGTACACGACTACTAGTGCCAACGCGGCCCGTAGTGTGAACTGATCCAACTCGCCTTCACCTATATTAGGGGTGGCCAGGCTGACCCGGCCTCAGAGCCGCCAACAAAACCACGAAACTTCCAAAAGCCGCGGGGGGGGGGGGGGGGGGGGGCAAACGTTTGTTTAGAGCAATAAACAAAACTCGAACCAATTTATCCGAGTCAAAAGCAGTCGAACTGTGTGTAAGGTAGCAGTAGCACAAGACAACCACTGCAGACCGCAACCTGTCTTTCGATTTAAAACGCGTTCCATTTCTCTTTTGGGGAAGTGGTCATGTGGCCGGGAGGAAGGCGAGGGAGGGAGGGAGGGGGGGGGGGGGGAGGGGAGGGAGCCGCGAGCCGCACTTCAACATGCGAAGAGCAGCATACGGCTCGCAGAGCCGCAGCTTGGCCACCCCTGATATATACGGCGCGACGTGGCGGCCGTACATCGTTTTTAATCAAGCGGCAGTGCCCATAATGCTGTATACTCATGACCCTCGACGTAATATTTCAGATAACTCGACCACAAGAAAGTGGTAGCAGGAAGAAAAATGAGTTCGTGCAAGAACTCCGGCCTCCACGCAAAAGAAGCGGTACTTGGTTTGCTTATCTTTGTTATGTTTTCCTTCCTCATCTACGCCTAGTGTTCTGTGCGACATAACTTAAGCCATAAAGGCCCAATCACATGGGACGCTCTTCACGCGCTTCGTCCGCGTCAGCGTCACCTCGCTTCGCATTGTTGTGGGTGCCTCGAGAATAGGAGGCTATTCCTCGAGCGACGCGCGCCGACGCTGAAGCGGGCGAGAAGAAAACGCCCCATGTGGTCGGGGATTAATACTAGAAACATTTTTTTATAGGACCTCGTCGTTCGTCGGGCAATCGCGCAGGTATTATAGATTGGCACTTTTAACAATCTGTCAAAAAAAAACAAAAAAAACGAGGCCACTTTATTACTTAAAATAAGGGTGCCGAAAGGGCGTAGCCATGAGTGTAACTATCCATAACACTTTTTTTTTTCGCAACCTTGAGGGTGTAAATAGTGTCAGTGTCTGAGTGGATGTCACTGTGCTTCACCGACCTCAGAATCTCGGGACAGAATGGCCGGCAGTTTGGAGATCTTACGAAGGCAGTTGGCAACGGAACAGCAGATCAGCAGAATTCAGCAAATGCAGGTACTACACATCGCCTCTGGTTCTTCTCTGCCACTATCGGCCGGGAATTAGGCTGAAATATGGGGCCCAAACAGCAATTATAGCTGCTCTGTTTGTTTGCGAAGATTGAAGCGTTTCATTGAACTGTTCCCCCAAAGCCCACTCAGTCAGGGATGGTGCTGCGAGGGAGCAGCACCATCCCTGACTGTCTGAGCTGACATTCCGCAACCCGGAGGGCGTGTGGGGTACATAAAGTTGTGTTAGAAAAAGAGCAATCTATGTTCGCTTTTAAAGGGACACTGAATTTGATTTTAGAGTTTTTTGCGCATGGTTGAAACAACTATTTTACTATAGTCAGTGACTAGGTAGGTTTTCTGCCTTTGATAATACTTCGTCGCACGCGCAGTCAAAGCCCGACTGGAGGCAAGGCTCCTACTGCATTCCTAACCTGTCAACGACTGAAGAAACATAACTTTACTTAAAAAAGAAAGAAAGACTGATCTGTCCTACTTGCATGGCAAAATAAGTTCCCTTCACTTTGGCTGATATCTTTTTTTTTTTTTACAGAAAAACTACGTCGTTGGAGAGCATATCCAAGGCTTCGACTGATACAGACAGTGATCCTTTTATTATGTCTGTCGTTCATCTCCATTGTATTGATCCTTAGTTGAATACGAAAGATGGCATGCTCTTCATAAACGGCACGGTTCCCTCCGGGCATAGCGATTGACCAGAGAATAAACGCGTTAATAAAGACTGTTGTCAAGATGATATACAAGAATAAAATGTTTGTTACACGTGCCTTGTCTTGTCTCGACTAGCGAAAAGATTGGTAATGAAGAGCGTAATTGGACTTCCAAAAGATATTTCGGCGGAAATTTGGAAGTTACAAAATATAATGATTACCATCCCTTTAACTGGATGAAATTGCAGCAACAAGTCGAGTATAGTACCATTAAATGGTCAAGTTCCTACAACTGTTTCTCTTTTTTTCTTTGGCTGCAATACTTAAAAATCTAACCTAACAAAAATAAAATTAAAAAACCTAGGAGCGCAAGTTTGTTTGCTTCTTGCACAGGGGTTGCGATAATATCAAAACGCCAATTGCTAACTAAAAAAAAAAAAAAAATCGGCAGAGATATTTAAGACTGCTTACGTGTAGGAATGCGAAAAAATTCCTACACGCAGCGCATTCCTACAGCAGCGCGTCACGTCTTTCTATCGCAGACGGCGCACCGGCGATGACATCACGCTCCCCCACTGCGCACTGCGCAGGCGCGACGAACCCTGCCGGCGTTACGACGGCTTCCATGACGAAGCATTGCGTTGCTGTGCTTTTCTTTGTGTTTTATTTCTGAAGCGCGTCCGCTTTGACCTTGAGCGCACCCACCGGCTACGCAAAAAGCAGACGACTTTCTCTCCGCATTTTTATTGATAAGAGAATTACAGGATATAAGGGTTGCGGTTTTTGAAGAAAGCAGACAGATTAGGGGATGGGGGAGCCTAGGGTGCCTACATGTTTCCGCCGAAACATGTAGGCACCCTAGGGGAGCCTGTGCTCCAGAAGACAAACTTGTAGAGAAAGATTAATATCCGCGAAGCTTGCGTTTTAAGGCGAAAGCCTTATATGCCCCATTACGCGAAAAGGCGGCGTCGGCGTTGTGCCTGAAAGATCGCCATAAAAATAAGTCATCAAGCACGGGCCGCTCAAGCTCAAAGCGGACGCGCCTCAGAAATAAAACACAAAGCAGAGCAATGCAGATTTAAATGTGTTCAAGTTTTATTTTTTTTTTTAATGAGAGTTTTAATTAGGCGTCTCGGCTGTCAATTCTCGGGGTTCCTTGGTACACACCGAAAACGCAAACACCTGGTCACGATTAATTGTTCACTTCAAAATAGTTGCAGATACTTAAATGGCAAGCATGTCGGTTGAAGTGAAACTCAGTCCAACGGATCAAGAGACTTGCTCGATCTTCTAACCAGGGGTGATTTGGACTGGACGTGCCTTGTTCGTGCCCATTCGCCCATGAAATATTAGGGTAGTTTCATCTCAAATCGGGCAGGCTAAAAGGGTCTAATTTTTATTTTTTACGAAAAAAAAAATTATGTTTTGGGGGCATTTCTCAAATGAAGGAGGGTGCAAACCGCATGTTCCCCAGAGTTTTTGTTCTCGAGTTACGAAGCGTAGAAGCCGCAGTGGCAGAAACTAGTATTTCTGCCTGCCGTCGCAGGTCGCGTGTTTGACACCCTCTGCTGGCGCTAGTTTTTTCTCTCCACCCTTCTAACTTTTCCCCCTCATTTAATAGGTACTAAAAAATACCTTGACGTAATTAAATATTTTTAGAAAGATTATTGTTTTCTAAAAAAAAATGTCAAACTCGTCACTCAAAGCCCAAAGCAAGCCCCATTATAGATACTAATATCGTTATGATCTGCTGTTTAGCCGCTCGGCTACCTTTACGTAAACGTTGTGAAAAATAACAAATGTTGAAAGCTTGAAATCGATTTTCTTAGAAAAAAACAACACATTTTTTGTAAATTTTCATTTTTTAAATTCTTTTAGATATAATAGTCGACTATAAGAAAATACAATCTATAAATTTAATAGTTTGGTTGTATGTCCTCTATTTGGGCCGCAATCCCGTGAAATTTGTGCTCATTTGACTAAAATATCGAACCCTTCCGGCTTTGTGCGCCTCTACGATTTCGAATATATATATATATATATATATATATATATATATATATATATATATATATATATATATCGATTGAATGATACATTCTCACACCATTCAAATCTTGGGCATAAATCTTCGGGAAATATGCGCCGGGTTTTGTTATCCTCACATCTTGCTGATCGCCGACGGTTGACTGCACAGTTCGTGCACCTCAGTAATGTAGAAATGAGCGCGCAGAACCAGTAAAAAACACAAAAACATCGATGGCTCATTTTCCGAAGTCAGTACATTTTTTTACTCAATCGACGTAACTGTGGATCAGTTTTCCTACTGTGTAGGAACCACGCAGTCCACAGCTGCAGTTGTGAACATGCCGGCACGCATTCACAAATGAGTTTCTAAATTTCAAGACACAAAGCGGTACGTCCATGCCTTGACACGTGTATGCAGCTACTCTGTGCTTACGCAAATCTCTTCTGGGCAACGTTCAAGGCGCCTTCCTCCAGTGTCTTCCTCTACACCTGTGAGGATCGGATGCCCCTTGGTGGGTTTACCTTCTCCCACTTTTTTCCCCCCTGAGCTCCCGGAAACGCGTGAGCTTCTCTTTGGAAATTGAGAGTAGAACGATGCCATTGACTTTCGGTCCGAGTGCCTCAACGAAGCTTTGCGCGTTCGTTATGGAGTACAATTATGTAGTTGTCAAGTCATACGTGGATGCCTGCTGCTTGAGCACGCCGCCTTCTCCATCTCACGACCTTTTCCCGTGCCCTATGCGCAGAATATCCACTTGGCGATGACACTCCTTTTCTTGAATTCGTACATCTGGTGCCTGTTTTTGAAGTGGCTTGAAGCACCGTCTGAAATAGAAACGAGTTGCGTGAAAATAGGCAATACTTTCTCCAGCCGCCCTTCGACGACGATGAGCGCAAAGAGCTCATGAGACAGTCATGCACGATGTCGTCGCTCACTACGCCGAAGATTAACGTTCCCTGTTCGGTTGTAGCCACGCAGGTAAAGATGGAAACCAACTTGCTCTTCCAGTGATGCCCTTGCACCACGACACTCCAGTTTTCAGCAAAATCGAAGTGCAAGAAGACGGCACGTTGACTTCACATGCGCTTACTCGAGCCATATGGCTCTTCGCTGGGCGCGTCTGATGAAGAAGTCGGGAATGCATGTGTTTGTCCACTTTTGAGGCTCGTTAAAGAAATTTCAGAAGATTTATGTACAATAAGGTATCGGATCAGGCTGATACTTTGGCATCTGCTTGTGACCTCTAGCGCTACCTTTGGGCCGAGAATGAGCGTTCGGCGATGCCTAGTTTATTTTTGCGGTAAAAAAAAAAAAAGAAAATAATTTTTTTTTTTTGTGACACCCTGTACTTGTTACTCATTGTTTTGTAGTGTGCTCATGTGGCTTCTCTGTTATTTCAACTTTTATATTACAATGAATATCACAAGTTCGCCTACTTTACGTTTCTTTTTGAAACGCAAACAAAAATAAAAACATATTATCGAAATAGTAGAGGCGCACAATGCCGGTAAGGTTTCTGTATTTTAGTCAAATGAGCACACATTTCACGCGATTGCGGCTCAAATAGAGGACATAAAACCAAAATATTACATTTCTAGATTATTTTTTCTTGTATTCGACTATTATATCTACAAGTATTTAAAAAATAAAATAATTACAAAAAAATGTTTTTTTTAGAAAATCGATCTCTAACTTTGAACATTTATTTTTCACAACGTTTACGTGAAGGTAGCGGAGCGGCTGGTTAACAGATCATAATGATATTATTATATCTAGAATGGACTTACTTTGGGCTTTCTATAGAGCTAAAGAAATAAAATTTACCTTAAGTACAGACAAAGTAATGACCTCTCAAAGTTGACCTAAAATCGACCTGAAGGACGAGTTTGACTTAATTTTTTTTAGAAAACAAATTTTTTAAAACTATGTGAATACGTCAAGGTATCTTTATGGTACCCATTAAATGCGGGGAAAAAGTTAAAAAAGGTCGAGGAAAAAAACTAGCGCCAGCAGAGGGTGTCAAACACGCGACCTGCGACGGCAGGCAAAAATACTAGCTTCTACCACTGCGGCTTCTAACGTTACGCTTCGTAACTCGAGAACAAAAACTCTGGGCAATATGCGGTTTGCGCCCTCCTTCATTTGAGAAATGCCCCCAAAATATTTTTTTTTCGTCAAAATTAAAAATTAGACCATTTTAGCCTGCCCGATTTCAGATGAAACCACCCATTAAACTTTCATAAAATGCCCAATTTTTGTTTAGCTATAGTATTCGTCTCAAATAATCTAATTAGCATACAACCCTCGTAAAAAAAGCACGAATACCACAACTCAGCACAATCAGTTTTCAAGCAGCAGAAAAATACTGACAATTGAATTCTCCAATTGATAATAATTTTTACATAGCTCAAACGGATCGTGCAATTATACAAAATGTTTTTCTTTTCATAAACAAAAAAAAAAAAATTGTAGAACCCTTCCACTTCACGTGAAGATGGAGGGCCAACGAAGCTGTTATTTTACGACGTCTAGGACGATGCCTAGAGGACGGCTTCTGGGACGACCTCAAGGACGATTTCTAGGACAAGGACGACTTCTAGGACGACCTCGAGGACGACGCCTAGGACGACCTCTCGGACGACTTCTAGGACGACCTCGAGTATGATGCCTAGAGATGATAACAGGTTATCAGGACGTGTTTACTACGGTTGATCGAATGCCATTCCATCGAAGCACGTTTTAGAAAATGGGCACGTTTTATCGAAGCACGGTTTAGAGAAAGCAGAGCCTCAGTTTAGAGAAACGCCGTTTGTCGAAATGGGAACGCTTTTTAATAAAGGCTTTCCTACTTCTCGCGTGTATCACTGGTGCGCGTGTTAGCCCGGGCCCTGGGAGGCCTCTCGCTGCACTCCCGCCGCTTCGCGGCGGCAGTCTGCGGCGTCTCATTACAAAAAATGTTAACTCACCTGATTTACCTGTACACGCCGCTTCGCGGCGGCCGAATTCGCTAAAAGTAGGCTCATCGCCATTTCTCTAAATCATGGGTTCTCTATAAAGGGGTTTAATAAACCGGGGTCGGTAAAACGGCGTTCGCTAAAACGAGCTTCTCTAAACCGCATGCCTCCGATTAGAGGACCTCACTATCTAATAATGCCAAGGAAGGCTGACTCACGCTGGTTGCCCCCTCTTTTTATTTAGTTATTCATACTTGCCCCGACCAATGGGGAGTTTTCTGTCAACATCCGCAGACGCATTTTTTCCGAGATCATAGCGCATAACAGCTCCGTTGTAAAAAAACCATTGGCGTTAGGGTTTTTAGCTTGGGACTAAGCTGTGGCCACTGGAAAAGAGGCAAAATTGGTTAATTAGATAACTCATTAACTAAAATATCTTAATTACCTCCTCATATTTTCATATTTCTAGGTCATCATGTAGTTGAATTGACGCCTTAGCTTATTAAAATCAAATTGTGACGTGAAACTTTCATTAAAAACTTTGTAGCGGGCACTACAGGCCAAGAAGTGTCATAAGTATAGGGTGGTTCAAGTCACCAGGCTCGATCTAAAATGGACCGTAAAAATCGACGCCTGCACGTAGCCGTCTAAACTTTTCGTCAAAGGTGCATTTCACAGGTCGGTTTTTTCTTGTAAAATTACAAAGCGTAGTTCTCTTTTAGTAAAAAATAGGGCCAAGAAACTTGCCAGGGTCTACGGCGGGTGGCGACCCAGACGACCAAATCCAGTAGCGGGGTGTGTTTGGCGTTCGTATTGATAGATGGCGTCGGGAGCAGCGTTTGAAGGTGCAGCTACAGTGCCTTAAAGGGGGTAGTGTAGTTACCGCGTGGCCTCCACCATGCATCGGGAATGGCCGCTCCTTGGAAGACGGTGTAGGTGGCGCTTCGATCCGCAGCTCCGTTAGGGTGCCTCAATCGGGCCGGCAGATAGAGGCACCCTAACACGCTTCATAACTAATATAAATACCTCAAAAACAATTATTTGTTTCCATTGAACTTCCACGACATGATTTGTGTTTGAAGGTGAATAAAATCTGAAACTAGCAGACGACAGTGTAGTCGACAGCTGCGAATCGGCCGGAGCTGGCCGGAGCCAAGCTGACCAAGCGGCCAAGCCGGAGCCATAGCCGGAACGACGGTGCTGCAAGCGCCAGCGCCACCCGCGGCCGTCTTCCAACGCTGTGCCGCCTCTCCGGTTTCGTTCGTTACACTACCTCCTTTAAGCCACTGTAGTGCAGCCGACCAGCGAGAGATAGCACACGACATGCAGACGACATCCGTTGGCAGCAAAAGCGCCGCCGTTATGCAGACGCGTTTTTTTTTTTACTTTAAGTTTTGCTTTTATTGTTCGCATTTATTTTTTAACCGAAGGTATAATTCAAAAGGATTATATTCATTTTAATGAACCACGGTGGTCGCGAGCCGTCGCGAAGGAGGTAGCGCCATCTATCAATTCAAACGCCACACACACCCCACTACTGGACCCCTGTCGTCTGCGTTGCTGCCCGCCGTGGACCCTGACAAGTTCCTTGGCCTTATTTCTTACAGAAAGATAGCTACGCTTTGTAATTTTACAAGAAAAAACCGACCTGTGAATTACACCTTCGACGAAAAGTTTAGATGGCTACGTGCAGGCGTCGATTTTTACGGTCCATTTTAGATCGAGCCTGGTGACTTGAACCACCCTATACATGCCTTCAAACCGAAGCTAAGACGCCAGAGCGCCAGTGACGTCTATACCTCTGCTCTGTGCTATAGTCTATTGCTGACGTCACCTGCGCCGCGGAAGGTGGGTTGCGGAGCCGGTGCAAAGCAGATGGAATGTCATCACGGCAGGGCCGGGTTTATACAGCGTTCCACTAGGAAGAGCGGAGAGCGAAAAAATACCCTCCTCCTCTCACCCAGCGCGTCGTCTGCTCCGCCAAGTGGGCTGTACGTTGGCTGTACCTAACATCCGGCTGACGTTTAAACTCGGTTTAAAATCGCGTCATCTTGGAAATTTCAAGCGCAAATTTTCACTCAAGTTATTGTGTGATGCTGTTCTTGACAAAAAGAGTAGCCGGGTCCAATTGCGCTGTTACCTGCGTGCAAATAAAAAAGGAAAGGTGTCAGAGTGGCCGCTCTCTCCGGCGAAAAGTAAATCTGGGTGTAGTTTTTTTTACTATAAAACGTTCGTACTGGTGTAGGCCTTTAGCGACAATGAGTGGAAGTCTGGAATATAAATGAAAACGTGCTCTCCTGACGCAATAGACGCAGTGGTTGAGGGTAGTACTGCCGGCTGACTCCACTGCTACTGAAGTAACCAGTGATGGAAGTGCCATTTGACATTTTGGAGCAGGCCTTGTAGCAGGCAAAATGTTGTTTTGGAGCAGGTAGTGGCCGTTTTGGAGCAGGGTCCGGCATATGTTGGCATATTACTTGAAAATGAAATAATGCTGCATTGCTATATAAAGCCCATCTCTATTATTGAAACACAGCGCCTGTCGCCTTTTTAAGACAGGATATATAAAATTCAACAAAGTAAACACAAAAAAAGACATTTTTTTAAAATAAAGTTTATCTGCTCGTCAGATAAAAAATACAATTAAATATGTCACACTGAGTTCTGATGGTACCGGATATTTAGTTTTATCAGCCTGCCCTCTGCAGCAGCATCTAACGACCCTCACTGTTGTGGAATGTTTTAGTTCAGATTAGAGTTGTCTTTCGGGCAGCAGCTTCAAATATTGCGGTATCTGATACTGTAAGACCCTTTATTTTCGCGGCCCCCATTTTTCGCGAATCAGTCACAGTGGACATAATCGCGGCCACTAAATTTCGCGAATTCCAGACGCCTGCACTGAAACTATTAAAGACCGACATTTTCGCGTCCCTTAAGTTTCGCGAATTTTTCAATTCGCGCCGCGAAAATTAAGGGTTCGCGAACATTAAGGGTTTTACTTTGCTTCAAAAATTCCGATTCATTTTCGATGTGCTGGCGAAGTCACGATCGGATCACGGCGAGTAAACCCGTTGAGTGCGCTCCGTCGGCGCTTCTCTGCACCGACGCGCTGCAGAGAAGCGACACCCGCGGAGCAGACACCGCAGTCGCGCGAGTCGCGCAGTGCTTTGTGCTCCGAAAAGGACGGTGAGGCTTTACCAGCACTACATCCAGAGTTTGGTGCAACTCAACTATAGGGAGTATTCACTGGCGGCCATAGCTGTGTGCTCGGCTGCGGAGCGCGTGCTGAACGCGAGCTTCCACAGTTCTTTCGCTACGTGCATTCCGCACCACCAAGATTGCCGGTCTTGGCAGCCTATTAATGCGAGCTCGTTCTGAGCATGCGCTCTAAACAATGACCTCAAATATGGCGGCCAGTGAATACCTCCTATACTTCGTTTCAGCTTCGGTGCGAGCGCAGCCGAAGCTACAAGCGCGCGCATGGAGCTCGTAACGGTGCCCACACTGCACGATCCCACGCGCGAGTCAGGAATGCACCGAGCATTGGGCTCGCGCTAGCTTTGACTTCGCTGGTAGCTAGCGCACGGGAACAGGGCGGGCCAACATTGAAAACATCCACAAGCTCGGCCTTTTTTTTTTTAAATAGGCTGCTCAGTGGGATGGTTCTTCGCTTAGCCTCTGCAGCTTTGGTCTCAGATGTTGCTAACGTTGTTCCTTTCAATGATGATGATGATAATGCGCCCTCGCAGTTTCGGTTTGCGTAACAGTTGCGGCGCGGAAAATACCGCGGTACCGCCACGCGCTCTGATAAGACTTCAATTTTTATTTTTTATTGCTACATCTCATCTCGGCGCAGGCATGGCGCAATTCTTCGGTAAAATGACAATTTGGCGCTATATGTAGCAGAATTGCGTCCTTGGCGCAATTTGGCGCAATTGGCGCAGCACTTCCATCACTGCATGTTGCCTTTCGCCTCGGGAGGACGGGGGAAAGGCTGGTTCAGACATGTGCAATGAGCGCGTACCTACGACTGCGTTTGTTGCGACTGGAACGACCGCTCTGCGCCGCGCGTACACACACCTGCAACCACTACAACAAGCGCAGCGGGCCGTCAGCACGGCGACCGCTTCTATACGCGGCCGTCAGCTGTTTCAGCGGCCCCTCTAAAAAGGGGACGCACTGCTACTCAATGCCGTAACCGAATATAGACAGACAGTTGTCTATAGCCTAAAGCTTTATTATTATTTTTTCTTGATAGGCTTGCAGGGTACAGTGGATGAAAAAAAGAAAATAAAAAGATGCAGTACGCCGTCTTGGACGATCACGACTCTAATACACGACATTGCAATAGTACAAATATCGCCACACGCCTTTTCTACGATTATAAAAGACAATGTAATCTTAGCAGCGATATAGCAACGTAGAAATATGATTTCGTGATCAGATAGACGTTGCGAGCATTCAGGATTGCTAACACTAATCACTTCTCTCCGGTGATGAAAACGCGTGAAAATTCGCATCCTTTATACGGTACGCGCCAGTAATACCTTGAACTTGAGCACACGCATGAAATGCGCCAAAAAAGAAATCCGGGCGATGTTCGAGGACACAAATGCTTAGAAAGCACCACCGTAGTCGAAGTAAACAAACACAACGGCACGGGCGTTTCTGCTGTCTTGAGAGTGCCGCCACGACATCGCCGCACGAGTAGGTGGATCTTCCCTTTTAGTACGTGCTGGGTTATCATAGCGACACACAACGAAAATTCACAGTCAAGGATAGCGCTTTTACGCGGAACGATGAGCTTTCACCACGCCGTCCACGTCGACGACCACCACCGAGGCCTGGCCGGCCCGCTACCGACACGACCGGCCTGCAACGCGCGCAGATACGTGCGCTTCCGCGCATGCCGGGGGAGCGGGAAATTCACCCCCCGCGGAGGAAGGCAAGGAGAAAACGTAGTCCCTTGTTTGTGAAACGATAATTGCAGTATCGCGTATTCTAAACTAGAAATATTTTACGTCTTTTGAAATTATCATGCACAACATATTTAAATGAACTGAAAATTGTTTCTTTAGCGAAACTTTACAAAGGCCGCCAAAATTTTCAAACATACGATAATTTCATTGGTCCTCGCAAGTACAGAAAAGAGTCCGCACGTATTTTATTCCTGCGTGATTAATAGGCGGTTCTGCCTTCTAAAACTGAAGATACTCATTCACTGACACTTCCTTAACGCCATCGCACCAAAAAGTAGCTTCTCCAAAAACTGCTTGAGTGCCCCTTTAACCTTTTAATTAGTGAAAATAAATATATGGCTTCACCTAGAAGCTTTCCGAGCATAACTGAAAACCACTACTGTCGAGACCGGTTATAATGAAGTCAACAGGAATATGAAATCACTTCGCTATATCCGCTATTTTGTTATAACCGACTTCGGTTATAACAAAGTGCAAAAGCGAATAGGAAATCGTAATCGCTTCGTTGTAGCTGCTTTTTCGTTATAACCCACTTTGTTATAACCGGTCTCAACAGTAAATAAACTTGTTTCAAAAAGATGTAAGACAGGTACAGCATTCTACGGCGTTCCGAAAATACACTCATTTTAGACAGACTTTTAGGTTTCGGATTGAGTTTAGGTTCGCACGTCCCGCCAAGTTCGGTGTAACGGGATTCGAGTGTACCTGGGCTGCACGAGTGCTTGTGCCGCGGGGGGGTATTAGGAAAATCTACCTGCTTGAACTTTCAGAATTTACGGTTAGCCCACCTTAAAGGGGAAACACAGATCTGGGGGACATAAATTGGGGAAAAAAGCGACTTTTAGATTTTATTCTTTTTGGGTTCTTTATGCTCTCCTGCATCTAATGTTAAACTTAACGCCGAATAACGCCTTTTCATGTTAAAAACAAATATTTATCAGCTGCAAAGATGAGGCCCACTTGGAAGAAATGCACAAAAATTGAGTCGTCAGTCGTTCCGAAACCGATCGTCGTAGTGCCGCCATCTTAGTCTCGTTTGAAAGAGCGTCTGTTAGGTTTGCTTTCCCGCCAAGCCTGAACGTTCAACACCGCCGATAAGCGAAATATAAAGCAAAAACCAAAAGAATATTAAAGCTTCGCTACTGGTTCTTAGCGGACACGTGACACAATGAAGCCTGGCGAATTCCAGTAACTTCCGGTCCATGCACGGACGGCATCATCTTGCCTAAATCATTGCTACGCCAGCTTCGTGCTATGCCTAACGAAGAACGTCGGAAATTTCAAACAGTGGATAAATTCGGGAAAAAGAGAAAGAAAGGTACGACGAAACGGCAAAAAGAACCGAAAACATCAGTGTAGACGACCTCGGGCACCTCCGCAACGATGGGAAGCTCGTTGTCGGCAGAATGCGAGTCGGCGAGCGAGACAGTCGCTGAAGCGACGGTTTTCGTTCCCGAGAGCGAAGGCAATTCTCCGAGACGCACGAGGATCGACTCGACGCTTCTTTCGAGTGCTGATTGTGAAGTTTGTCAGCGGCAAACACAAGCAATCACTGCGCAACCGTCTTCAACATCGGCGACGGAGCGCAAGATGAAGTCACTCGCAACCGAGTCTGAGGCTCCGATGCCTGATGCTAGTTCATCGGCCGCGACGTACAAGATCATCGATCTTGCTGCAGTAAACAGTCTATTGGAATTTACTTCCTGCCGTGTGCCGCGGAGCAGTGAACAGTCAAAGAGAAACGCGCAAGTTCAGAGTAGCCGTGAAGCTGAGAATGCAATGCAGCAACTGTGGAGACGTCGGAACCAAGTGGAGCTCGCAACCAGTCGGAGGAGAAGTGAACCGTAACCCCTTTGCAATAAATGTTCTCGCAGCACGTGCCATGCAGAGCAGCGGAAACGGGCGGACTGCTCTAAATAGCATCTTTGCTGATCTTGGCGTCTTCCACAGAGGTCTCCATACCAAGACGTTCCAGCATTATTTGAGGACAGAACTGCACCTGGCGACAAAGGGCGCACAAAGAGACCCTCGAGAAGTGCGCCACTTCAGTGAAGGTGGTGTACAAGGACATGAACTTTGGAAACCCTGGCAACATCGGCGTTAGCTTTGACGGTACATGGCATACAAGAGGACATTCATCCCGTGTTGGAGTAGCCACAGTCATTGAACTTTTCTCGGGATATGTGCTGGACTATGTCGTATCGTCACACTTTTGCCTTGGTTGTGAGTGTGGGCCAGAACCCGGGAGCTCAGAGTGTGCCAAGTGGGAGGCTCAGCATTTGTGTCAGAAAAACACTGAATGCAAGGCGGGCCAGATGGAGGTAGATGCGGCCCTGATCCTGCTTCAACACTCGCTTTCTCTACACGGCCTCAGGTACACAACAATGCTTTGTGATGGTGATAGCAGGTCATACCACGGAGTCGCAGAAGCCAAAGTGTACGGCTTCACTGAAGTGGAAAAAGAAGACTGCACAAATCATGTACGGAAGCGCATGGGAACTGCGCTCCACAAACTCGTGCAGAAGCACAAGTCGGACAATGGAGGGTGCATCAGCGGCAAGGGTCGGCTCACTGGAGACCTCATCACCAAGCTCGCAAGTTATTTATGGTTGGGCGCTCAAGTCACATGCTGGTAATGTGAACCAGATGCACTCAGCGGTGATGGCCACATACCACCACATAACTTCAACCGACGAGAGGCAAGACCACAGCCTGTGCCCAAGTGGGACAAACTCGTGGTGCAAGCATAATGCCGCGACTGGAAGAGATGAGCCCCCACCGAAGCACAGATACAACCTCCCAGACTATGTCAGCAGAGCACCACTACCAGTCTATCAGCGCCTTGCTGATAAAAAGTTGCTCCAGCGATGCCAAAGGGGCAAAACACAAAATGCAAATGAGGCACTGCATTCAGTGATCTGAAGCTTGGCACCAAAGCACAAGCATGCTTCTTTGTTTGCAGTGGAGACTGTGGTTGCAGAAGCCATCATGCGCTTTAACCTCGGGAAGCAACAGGCCACCTCGAGCATTCTTCGAGAACTGCATTTGAATCAAAGCAGCAAGAGCAGTCAGCGGGCAGCTGAAAAGGGCTGCCCTCGCACTCTGAGGGCCGGGTAGAAGCATGCTGCCTCAGCAGCATTCCAGACTGTCGCAAAACGCAGGCAGCGAGGCAAGGCTCACGGTGATTACTCTCCAGGGGCATTCTAAGCCAGAATGTGCTCCGAGTGTTTGTTTTCCTGTACATTACGTTAGCTTTCTTTGTGGTAAGTTGTTTTTACAGTTTTTTCAAATAAAAATTTTGCCTCCTGCCAGATATTTCGGGAAGCATACCTTCACTCCTATTTATTGGATTTTGATCATTCGTTGTGCGAGGAGTGCAATAAGGGTATAACATAACATCTAAAAGAATAATAACATTTTATAAATCTCATAGAAATCAAGAATAAACTTGCACTTGTAAAGTGGCAACTTTGGACTGCCATAACTTTGGTTAGAATGAAGATACAAACATGAAACCACCCTTATTGCAACCCTTAGACATTTGGGATAATAGCCATTTATCTTTTAGACCTTTGCCTGTTACAAATATTTTTCCAGCCTTCCTTGAATTTTTGAAGGACATGATGTGTTTAAAAGTTTGCCTATGTGGTCTAGAAAAAGACTTGCTGCTTATTTGAAGTCACCACACCAAATTACATATAGTTTGGTCAAGCCCCATGTGGGCCCTTAAAGTCGGACAAAGTATAATTACAGTTGAACCTCGATGTAACAAAATCCCAGATTTAACAAAGTACCGCATTTTTCATAACTTCTTGGGCATAGAACACCACATATTTTTAGCCTCATATAACAAAGTAATTTTTGCGGCTATTTCAATATAACTAAGTGCCAACGCCGTAAAATAGCAAAAAAGAAGGCCCTAAAGGAATATTTCGTAAAAGGAGTGAAGAATATAAAAAAATTTTAGCACGACCCCAGAGAGCTTGAAATTGTTACTTCACGTGAACGAGCCTCTGCGCGTGATGCGGGCAGCACCGGGAGGCGAAGTCGCGGAAAGCGTCATTTCGGAGAATATTCGCAAGGTGCTCTCTGCTGAGTGTGGCGTGCGTGATGCGTGGTGTCAAGTGAAGACAAGACACACACGCAAGTGTAACCTGCGTGTGTGTGTGCGTTTAGCTTGTGCGTGCATTCTGTGCAGGCCTGGGCACTCCAGTCCATCTTTAGGCCTCATTTCGTTGCTCTAGTTTGCTTCGCTCGTCCTATTGTACATACTTTGTCCACTCTCAGGTGGTTTGCTACTATGAGTGGTGGGAAACGCAAAGTGCTTTCACTTGAAGAGAAGTAAAAAATACTGAAAGCCATTTCGAATGGCGAAAAGATGAAGGATCTCACGGCCCGATTTGAGGTACCGCAGAGCTCGCTTTCAACCATTTTAAAAGCGAAAGAGAGTATCCTCGGTGCTCTGAAGAATGGCACAAGTGCCCAGCGAAAAATGGCTAAGCCCGCCCCATACCCAGACGTGGACAAGGCAGTCTTCTCCCGGTTTATTTATGGATACCCGGCACGAGACGTTCCATTGAGTGGTGCTGTCGTAAAGCAGAAGGCAAGGAATTCAGATGCCTGTTGTACCGCGATGACTTCAAAACACTCCACCGGTTCAAGGCTCGGCACGAGATCGTCGTGAAGATGGTGAGCGGCGAGTCGGCATCGGCCGATGCACCTGAAGCTGATGCTTGGCTCGACGAAGAGATGCCAGGAATCCTGACATGCTATCACCTGGCAGACGTCTACAACACAGACGAAACGGGATTCTTCTACCAAATGCTCCCGAACCGGATGCTGGCTCTCAAAGGAGACCGCTGCCACGGAGGAAAAAAGAGCAGGATGCGGATCACAGTTCTGCTGTGTGTGCACATGGATGCCACTGGACAAGCGGTTGCCGTTTTGTTATTGGGAAGTGCAAGAAGCCGCGATGCTTCAGAGGTGCTCGAGAGCTCAAGATCGAGTACACTTCGAACTCGAAGGCGTGGATGACCCACGACATCTTCCGTGGTTCGCTCCAGAAGTTTGATGCAGAGACCAGGGATGACGGCCGCAGTGTCTGCCTGGTGCTCGACAACTGTTCCGCCCACCACATTGAGGACCTGGAATTGACCAATGTGGAGTTGAAGTTTCTCCCGCCTAACTGCACGTCGCTGATCCAGCTGCTCGACCGGGGCATCATAAACAGCGTCAAGTGCTCGTATTGGCGGCGGCTGATTGACAAGCTTCTGCTCGATCTTCGCTTGAAGTGCCAAACGAAAGTGGACATCTTTCAAGCCCTCGAGATGCTCTCTGCATCGTGGAAGGACACAGCGAAGGAGGTCCTCAAGAACTGCTTCAGGAAAGCTGGATTCGAAACACCCACAATGGAAGAAGTCACCGATGATTCCATCGTGAAGGACGTGCTCAACGAATCGGAAGACGAGGACAGCGAAGCGGACACTGAAGACCTTTGCGAGGTGCTGAGCAGCCGTAAGGTGCTCGACGCGATTGACGTGCTGAGGCGGTACGCCAGTTCACATGAGCAAAAAGATGCGACGCATGCACCGTGGGTGTTTGAACGAGGTGCGACGCCGATATTAATGTCGCAAAAGTCACAGGCGAAAGTCACGGACTACTTCCATTGCACATAAAGATTGCTTCTCGGGAGTGTGCACCCGTAACGCATCTCATTGATTTTTACGTGCTAGGCACCAAATTTCGATGTAACGAAATTTCAATGTAAAGAAGTAAATTGCGGATTTTACCGACTTCGTTAAATCAAGGTTCAACTGTACAACTCTTTTTTTTTTTCTCTAGCTGCACGTCATTATCATCATCATTGTTAACATTTTGCTTTGTTCATTCGCCAGTCTGCAGTCGTGGTCCTTGTGTCTCTCGTCTCGGTGAATCGTATTTTCGACTATGACGGCTTGGATGTCATGACTCCATCTGTTCTTGTGCCGCCGCACAGTTTTGTTAAGAAGCGCAGAAAGTACTCGACCATAACGCTAGAAAAGAAGGCAGTGATTCTAAAGCTAACAGAAAGTGGCCGAACGCAAGCGGAGGCATAACCTGAAGCAAGGCACTATTGACAGCTTCTTGAAGCCCGCTCAGATGTAATAAAGGCAAGTTTTTCAATCTGCCGATTTTTCGGACTGCTCTATTATTCGGACATTTTTTCGGTTCCCGCGAAGACCAAAAAATCGGTCGGCGACTGTACACAGAACAACGTCAATGATATGCCAAGAATCTTGCTGCTTCCTGTGCAGGGAAATATCAGGAAAACTAGATTTTCGACTAGAAGCAATAGGCACTCACTTTTTACATTGTGTACCGATTTAACGATCCAGTGATGGAAGCAGTATTTGACCTTTTGTGGCAAGTTGTGTAACAGACAAAATACAGGTTTGAAGCAGATGTCAACATCCGTTAAAGGGACACTGACAGGGTATTTATGCCCGCCGAGGTTTTTAGTTGTACGTGACATATGAGAGCCCAACTACCCAGAACAGAATTTGCGGCTCGAAATTTGGTTTCTTTCCGCCCGAAAACCGCCGATCGAGAACTGGCCGGTTTGAGACACGCTCACTCTCTTTTTCGTGATCACGGGCCGTTTTCTAAGGTTTCAACGCGACCGCCAAAATTAATCAAAGTCGCGGGTAATTGAAGGCACACAGTCAATACTAATACAGTAGAACCTCGTTAATTATAAGTCGGTGGGACGTCGAAAAATATGCGAATTATGCGGGTTTGCGAAAGAAAACGACAAAGAATTGTGAGCGAAGCCTTGAATCTTTAAGAAAACATTTTATTGAAAACGAGTAGTCAAAACCGTCTGGTGAAAACGACAACGTCTCCCGAAGTAGTCGTCGATATGGGACTGCCGCGTTCTATAATTAGCAGCACCGAACGTCATATTTTCGAGAAGGCTAACTAGGCGCAACATCTCAGAATCACCGCCGTTACATTGCACAAAGCTGCAGACGACATTCAGCGATTGTATAACTTCCCCTAAAGCGGGGGCCCAAGGCGGCTCATCATCGTCGTCAATCTCTGCCGTCACACGGTCAGTGATTTCGCTCTCAAGGTCCGCTAACAGGTTTGCTCATTCTCTTCCATATTTAAGTACTCTGTGAACCTCATGCCGACCGACTCACCGTCACTGTCCTTAATGTGGGAGCAAAGCTCCTCTTTCTAATCGTTAATCCCAGGGACAACACTAGCAGTAGCACTGGCAGTATTCGCGGTATCCTCTTCCTCCACGGCCGGTCGTTCCTTCGAAAATCCAGCGTGTTCGAAGCACCTCTCGATGACTTCTGACTTCACCTGTTTCCACGCATACACGATCAGGCATATAGCCCCGAGAACATCGATGGAATAGCCCTTGCCATTGTCGTAGCAGAGTAACATCCGCTTCAAAAGGTGGTAGCGATAGATCTTCCGCGTATCTCTGGCCTGTGCACCTCGTAACGGCCGAACCACAGCAGCGCAGCGACGAGAACAACGATGACTGACAGCGATCATCAACTCCACGTGAGGCGAGAGCCCAGAGCAGCTAGGCCTACCCAAAACCTGCCAAAGCCCCAAAAAACAAAGGGACTACTAAGTGCATGGACCAGCAAACAGGAAACGGAGCAGCGAAGACGCGCGCCATGTTTGTTTTTACTTCCGAATCTGGACGCCAACTGGTGCCACCTAGCAACTAAAAATTGAACCTGGAAGACCAAATCGGCGAATTAACTGGGTAGGCACGCGCGGAGCGCTCATATTTTAATGAGAAGTCATGGGACCGTGGAAATTTTGCGAATTATCCAAGATTTAAAAAAAACTGAGATCGAATTATCGAGGTTCTGCTGTAATAGAAAAAAATATTAAACCCATTTTGTGTGGCTTCCAAAAAGCTGCAAATACGTTGATTGAAAAAAAAAAAAAAGGTTTCACAAACCAGAAGCATTCTGTGCGTTCACTGCATATTTCTAAACATGGCGTCGTTTCACGTTTCGTGGGACTCGCGGGTGGCAGCGGATGACGGGAGTGGGACCTCTATTTAAGGGGGGCCCTGCAGTGACTTTTTTTACTGGTTTTTAATTTGCACCAAATCTGAGCGCACTGAACGTAGTAACTTAATGAAACTTTTCCTTTCTCAAATTTCGCTTTATTTTAAAAGTTATAGGCAAATTAGAATTACAAAAACAAGCAAAAAATAACCTCCTTCATGACGGCGTAGGTCCTGGCTTGAGTGGCCGTGAACTAGAGGAGGGGTAGTGGGCTCATCGAGCGTTCACGGCTGCCGCACTCCGTGTCGACGGCACGAGAGGGCGCCACTAAAGCATGTGTTGGATAGGCTGTATGAAGCGGGCAGCCAGAGTGGCTCGCATTGCATTTGCTGCGCGATTAAAGACTAATTCGGCATAACACTTCATTGGCCACAAACGACAGCAAACACGGGGTAAAGATCAGTTCAGAAGGGGAGCCACTTCGCGCTGCCATACCGCCAAATGGCCAAATCGCCAACCAAGCCAACCAACGCTCGGAACCGGTCGGATTTTCGAGCCGGCATACGATCGCAGCGCCGCCGCATACATCCGGGATTTTTCTACGCTCGCCGTTCGTCAGGGCCTCATCCCACTAGCCCTTTCTAGTATGCGCCGTTTTTTCCGCCGCTTGGTGGCGGGTATGTCGACGGGTCATTTCTTGTTTCCGTACTTTATAAACTGCATTTGTTTCTTTTCTGATCAAAAATACTGAACAAAAACTAGTTTCATACATAATTGAAACGGTTCGCGACACTTATATTTTGTATTTCGACGAAAAAAAAAAAGCTTTTAGCGGCTCTGACCAGTAGCAAGCCCAGGACCAAAGACGTCACATTTCGCGCGCTTTCGGCAACGCGGGTCGCCTTCGTAGGCGGAAGAGTCCGCGTCGTCCGGTTAAAATATGCTGCACTGATATTTAGTTACTCTCTCCATGCCCGCTGGCTTTCCCAAGCCCCAAGAGACATGGAAACCGCAAAAAAGGCAGACGCTTAAATATGATTGCAGGGCCCCTTTATGAACTGTTGTTCACAGTACCGGGGAATTCTGTCTTCCTTCGAAAGAGAAATTTTGGACCGATCAAAAGAATTGATATTCATCCCGTACGACACGCCCGACAAGCAAGCCAAATTGCACGAAGACGTCGCCGAGCCGTCGTCCCTTCTCGTGGCTGAAGACATCGCTCGCTCAAACGTCAAGCACGAAGTGCGTACATCGAGTTGAATACGCACGCGTACGGTTTCTTTACTTGGTCCGAATGTGGCCAATGCGTGGTGCTGCCCGACTTCAAGTAGGGAGGGCATGTACTGGAGGAAAATCAGCAGCAAACTTTCCGACATACAGTCGACCCGATGCATTACTACAAAACGAAGGAGTTCCTTCAGTAGCTCAGTGGAAAGACGTCCGCTTCACACGCAGCGGGTACTGGTTCAATCCACAGTGTAGGCGCACCATTTTTTTTTTTTCAAACATTTTGGGATGTTTTTATTTCTTTTTTTAACAAATATCACTGAAAAAAACAATTGTTGCGGACGATACGTCGCTGAACTAAATGGTATGGGATTCCATTTTTGACACCTCTGCCGCACAATGCCCCTTTCAGATGTGAGGCAGCTCTTCACGCAACATCTTGGGAGTACACTTGAACCTCGATTTAATGTAACCCGATTTTACGAATTTCCCGATTTAACATACAAATTCGGATACCCCGCGCAGCTTAAGCACGAGGTCTCCCTTCCTCGATTTTACGAAGTTCCCGATTTAACAAAATAATTAGTGGGTCCCAGTGACTTCGTTAAATCAAGGTTCAACTGTATTCTTTTCGGAGCCGATCACGGGAATTCCCCACGGGCACTCACTACTAATTGCCAGCACTTAAATGTACAAAACAACTCATCTTGAAGTACAGAACAGCGAGCGGAAAAAGCATAACTGCAAAGGAATCGCACGGCGAACAAATCCCGAACGCATTTCATCTGCTCCACCCGGAAGAAAAAAAACAAACAAATTGCACGGTCGGGTGTCGGCTTGTGACTTCCGTTGCTCACTCTCTCCTCTCCACATCTCCGTGCGGTGCGTGGGTTTCGAGCAGTTGCGCTTTTTGGCTTTATTAAAAAACACGTGACTCTGTAGCAAAATATTAATTGGGTAGAACCGTATTTACACGAATGTAGGTCGACCCTTTTTTTAAATTTCTGAAAATCTGAAGTTGGGGGGTCGACTTATAATCAAACCAAAGCACTCCACCGCCAGCAAAAACGAAACAATTGCGATATCATGAACACCTCGGCTTGTAACGAGTTCAGCCGGCTGTACCTCTAGCATTGCACTATACTGTGCGCTCATTTTACAAATTAATTATTTTATTTATTTGCGCGAACGAGTATCATTGATAGCGATTCGCAACTTAACTCAATTATACGGCGGTGAACAGCGCACGGCGCGCCCTACTTCCGGGGGGTGGTGGCACTTCTTGTAAGAGCCACTCCGGAGGCCGCTGGAACAGCCTCACGACTCACTCACCCCGCGGTAACCCGTGGATTCTCTTCGCAGTTTCTCGCGCGATTCACGGTCGCACATTGTTTGATCGAGTGTCGTGATCATGCTGGAGCGCTAACTACTTTTATTTTGTATTGACACGCGTGATCCGGGCAGTTGAGGTTTTCGGAGCTCGTTTATGGCCATTCTTCACTCAGGAGCAACCAACAACTGCGCTGTTGGACGCAAGTTCGACGCGTCGGAGCGGGTGATGCTCCAGTGGAGTCTGGGGTGGCGCGGGATCTTAAACTGTGACGGCAAACGAAGAGGCTTCCGTAGGCCAAAGTCTGGATAGGTGGGGATGCCTTCCGGAGTTGGAGGTCGGGCTTGCAACGTACGGCGCATAAGTGTACAATCTGTCTCTACCCGTGATGTCCAACGCGATCGCCGAGCAAGCACGGAAGATGCGGTTGTTCCTGTCATTTGCGAAGTGCGAGATTTCGTTGGACGATGCCGACGACGTGCTTCGAGAACGTAGCAGTGATGACGACGGGACTGACATCACCAGTGCGGACGAGTCATAGTCTAGTCGGGGATGGAGTGAGAACGACAGTCAGCAGCTTCAGTTGTCCCGCCTCCAGCTTGAACTTCCTATACTCTATTTCACCTTATGATGTACCGCAGGAAAGGCTACAAGCGCGAGCTCCTTGCTCTAGGGCACATCTCGGCGGCACAAGCTCTCGTGCATCAAGGGTAGCTGCCAACGCTATGAGCTCGCGCTTCCAGCCTTCGCTGCGGTACAACGTAAGGTGAAACGGAGTATAGTTTCGACAACGCCTGGGCATCTCATGCACCTCGCGCGTGCATGCGCAGCCAAAGCACGCCAGAAGGCATCGATCACGTGTTGGAGGCTCGGCTTTCGAAACAGATACTTTGCCGTTCTCACGTGTTCGCAATAAAAAGCGCATCTAAAGATTTTTTTTTTTTTTTGGGATGTGCAATGTGGGGGGGTCGACTTACAATCGTGTAAATACGGTATTCCGACACCATAATAAATCGCCTGACAAAAAAGGGAAAGAAAATTTTGGGGGGTATCAGTGTCCCTTTAACGTGTCACTTGAAAATAAAAATGTGATTGCATCGAGAAATGAGTTCATATCTGATAATGATTGAGGGTGTCAGTGAAGACAGATTGTTTTACCTTGGGATGGAAAAGATTCAGAACCCCCGATACTGGCAATTTTCATTGCATCTTTTTTTCACCTACTTTCACGACTTTGTCTTCTGACCACCAGGCACTGTGAAAATCTGATTGGCTCGAGAAAGCTGCTTTCTGCTCTAGCCACTAAGTGACTTCAGCCACCTCGAAAGATGGCCGAGGAAAGTGTGAAACACACAGTACCACACAGGTGGAGGTTGTGGAACTCTGCCAAGATTCTTTATAACTATTGTTGCGTCCTCGAGGAAAACGTTCTACGCAAGTTCACTGCAAAAGCTCAAAGCTATGAAAGTTGAAACAGGCCTACTGCGTTAGGGCGCACCTCTGGCAGACTCGCGGGTCATTTGTCCACGGCGTACCTAAAATGGTCGTCAGAGCTAGGAGTGGGAAATCACAGAGTTCAACGGTACAAATAAAATAAAGAACAGCTTGTAAAGCAGGATGCTTGAAGCAACAAAGCTAACCGTCAGATAAAGAGGACAAAACAACCAGTTGCCCGTCGAAGGACGGCCACATTGCAAAACCCCCGAACAAGCGCTTGACCGGCTACGGCTGCCCCGTAGAGCCGAATGCGATCTTGTTTTGTTCCGCCGCATGCTTTGCTCTTTCTCTCGGGCCGGGTAAAGAGAATGCTAAGACGTCGCCTTTGTTTCCCCCGCCGCCCCGACACAAGCTGTTTGCTTCACATCTATACAAAACAAAAAAAGAAAGGAAAGCAGGACGAAAGCCACGGCTGCGCCTAAGGGCTCGCTGCAGCTCTTGTCCCTACCAAGCTTGCTTTCCACACGTGTTACTACGGCATGAACGCTAACGCTCCGAACCGACATTAGATGGTTCGCAAAAATTGGTTTCTTAACTACAGAGGTGCGGTTAGGTGGTGGAAGGATGAAGTGCAAATATCAACCAAAAACGCACTCCAATCAAAAAATAAAAAAAATAAAAACCTGTTTTCGGCAATTCACGACTGCATTCGCAGACGATATCATGACCGTGCTCGCCTAGTTGTAAGTGCTGCTGACAGATGGTGCAACATGAGACACGAGAGTTTGTTTTTTTCATAAAAATTAATAGATTATTGCACTTTCAGAATTGTATGTTAGAGAGACGCGCGCCGACATAACAAAAAGTTTCCGAAGTATTTACTCGCGTAATCCTCGCACCCCCAAAACTGCGGCGGCGAACGCTCGCGAAACCCGCATGATGCACGCGCTCTCCACCGCCCACATTTTCCAGCGCCGCGCCGCTCCGTTTGGCCAGAGTTCTTTAATGCTCCAAGCGCCCTAAGGCGCCCTAGGCAGCCTAGCGCCATCTCTCAGACACTAGTCACACTGTCGTTGAGCCGGTTTCGCGTGCGCGCGACTAGACAGCGTTCGCACAGCCCGCGGTCGTCGCGTCGCCTACGACGACCAACTATGCTAGGACTGATTCGGACTGAGGTCGTTATCAGCGACGTAGGTAAGTCTTAACTCAGACTGTGTTTGCAAATAAGTCTTGCTTTGTGTTGAACCTGTGGTTTTATTGTTAAGGTAAGTCCTGTATTGGTAGTTTTCAAACCTTCTAGGTAGCTGCCGGCACAAGAACCCCGATTTGCAGCCACTCCGTTTTTTTTTTTTGTTTTTTTTAGAGATCTACGTTTTTGTGGAAAATTTTTCCCGCATAATTCTCGCACCCCCCAACTTTCCATCGATTTTCCGCAAAACAAAGTGCGAGGATTATGCGAGTAAATACGGTAGCTTGGCACCGGCGAGCTCTCGACGCTTTGGAGATCTCTTGGCAGCACGTACAACTAGGCAAGTCCAATCATGACATTGTCTGCGAATGCTGCCGTAAAATGCCCGAAACAGACCTTTTGTGTTTCTCGTGTGAACGAATCAAGTTTATCCGTTGATGTTTTCGCTTCCAGCTTCCACCCCCTGCCACACCTCTGTAGTAAATCGCAACGCGATATGTGGAGAAAGCGATTTTTGCGGACCACCTAAAATGTGTTTAAAGAATAAGTGCACATGTTGTAATGTATCCAATATCATTTCATGACCCGAGGTTAAAGGGGCCATGAAATGGTATTGGGTTTGAACGGTATGTACGCTACACAAGCACACGGACGCAACTGCACTCATGAACAGTGCCAGAAGCTTCCAAGTCATTTTAGAATATGAAGGACAGAGGCACTCTCATATTTCTTTCCGCCTCTCCTTACTGAACCTCGCTAAGCAGCTGCAGGGATCGCCCAGAGTAGTGAAAGTCAAATGCGCTTCACCAGACACAATGCCTCGCACGAGTAGTCAGTCGGCTCGGTTAGAATTGACGCCTCGGCAGATGTTTCAGTTGTCGTTGGTTTTCAATCTATGCGGCGACAAGAATAACCTACCGTAGAATACCGTGCATCTGCCCATTCCACACTAAGCACCCACCCCCAAAATTTGAAACACCTGAAAAAATATGCAAATTACATATATATGTAAATTGATGACCTCACATGTGCCCATCCCCTATTTTTTCGTGATTATCTTCAAATTTTGAGTGGCCGCTTGCTCGGTATTTTACGGTAATTAAAAATACAGTCGAATCTCGTTAATTCAAACTTGCGGATAATTCAAACTAACATGCAGGTCCCATCCCATGCGTCTCTATGGGAGGAAACTCCCGGCAATCCAAACTTTGCTATACTCAAACAAATTTTCGGTCCCCCTCGAGTTCAAACTAACGACATTCGACTGTATCTCCAGAACACAGCACTGCCCTGGAGATTGTCAACTCCAGCGTGCAACCGCGACAAACGGTGGTGACACGGATGCTGCGAGTCGACGTTTCTCTTTGATCGTTTCTGCAAACGCTTCCGCGAACGCACGCCGACGCAGAAACGCAAAAACAAATCGAGCTGCGAGAGTGCCACGCGACGCGTGCCAAGGACGGCGGGTACAAATGCGCTTTCGCACTTTTCTGAGTGCACGCCGAGCATGCAGTCAACGTCGTGCTCGGCTACGACGTCGTGCGAATACTCCTCACATGAACCGAGCCAAGCCTTTGGGAAGTGCAGTCAGTGGAGACTTCTGGATCAATTATTAAGGGGAAAGCCTTGTACAGAGCGCGACACTGTTAGCGCGAACAAGCGATCGCCGGTTTTTCCAGTTTTTCTCTTTAAAACCAAGGGATGTCATCCAAGTTGTTACTGCTACGGAAAGAGCTCATTTATTTCTATAATGTAAGCGATAATATTTTGTGCTCACTAATACTATTTAGAAGTACAATGCGAAAATGCGCCGATGTCGTGTTCGCGCTAACAGTGTCGCGATGTGTACATCTCATCGTTCAGTAGACCTTCGAAGTCCTTGAGCGAAAACACATTGACAGCACGAAAAGTATGAAAACACGTCGGCGACACGAAAGGTACCAAATACTATGGTTCGCTACTGGGCCACGAAATGGCGTAAGATGGCGTTACTTGTGCCAGAATCGGCGGAGGCTCGCGCGCGAGCGAGTGGCGCAAACCCAGTGGGAAAGGAGGACACTATCGCTTGGGCAGCGGTGAAGAGTGGGTGTGTGACATGCCGCGAGATTAACAGGGCCAAAATTGCGTCGTCAGAGAGCACGCTGTCTTCGGAGGTTCACTATCACCGGGATCGGCGCTTGGGCTTTCACCTTCAGGTCGTCTTAGGGATAACCTAAGAGACCCTGCGAACTTTTCCTGCCCTGGATTCAAGTGACGGACGTAAACATTACCCCGAAAATAAGAAAAAAAAAATGTGCCCCTTACGCGTGTTTATAAGGTATGTAGCCTCTCCGCACGGCTGGCTTTCAAAGTGGCACTCCCAAAAAAGAACATGACGTCGTTGCCATGGACTCGGGACTTCAGACGAGTCGCACAGATCACACTCCGTGCAGAATGCCCAAACCACGGGTGCTGCTTCTCTGCATCGCGCTATGCCACGTGGAGGCGCTACCGAACTGGCATTTTACGCAAGGGTACGATTGAATGCAGAGCTGCTCAAATCAGCCTTTAAGCTCAGAAACCTCGGGCATGCCCCCCATAACGAACGACCCAGTGTCCACCACAATGAACCAACTACCCAGTAGTCCGGCATGACCGAAGTTTCTCGCAGACGCCAAACCGCAGTTTACCGACTGCTCGAGGCAGTGACCTGGGGGGCTATGCAAGACAGCGGGACGAAGGAACCGGGACATAGTCGCCTTTTGCGATTGGTCAGCGAAGTGGTGCTGACCAATCGCAGCAGCAGGCGGCTATGTCCCGTTCCCTTCTTCTTGCATAGCCACCCAGATGGGAGTATGCATATTCCAGGCTCCACCCATCAGCGGCAACCTAGGCGACAGTTTGATGTCTAGAAAACAGACTGGTGTGTTCAGCCTTCTTACAGCCTGGCCAACAAAAGTGGTCCCAAGGCGGCGATGAATTACGTCACAGGACCCGGCATGTCCTACTGTCAGGACCCAAACATTTGCCCATAAAAATTCGAGCAAAAAAATAAAAGAGACAAGCAAACGTGAGTGCTGTTGAATTGCAGGGTCTTAACTCCTGGCTGCTGAAACTTCCTTGGATTTTAAAGCTGGGGAGCGACCTTCGGCAGAACAGGCACCTACCCAATAGACCAGGGCCGGCCTTACATCGTCAAGTGCCCTGGACAAACTCCAATTGTTGTGCCCCCCCCTCCTCCCTTTTTTTTATAAGCCCATATCTACTAGGTACGACATCACTATGTCAGCAAACACTCGAGTAGTGGCCCAACATGTGCTTTTTGTCGGCAGAGAGCCACATTCCAAAAACCAATGGCGATCGAGCATATAGCTTCGTGTCAACTAAAAAAAATTAAATAGAAGGGTGCGGCGGCGCCCCTCTATTGATGGCGTTCTGTGCAACTGCCCAGGTCAGCCACCCCTAAGGACAGACCTGGTGTACATTTCCACTGTTGCGCCACTACCCGGATCGTGGCAGGCAACGGCACGACCCTTCTACGACGTACCGGGCGCAAACCGAGGGTCCACAAACGACGACGCGGCGAGCACACAAGCCGGAGAGGGGTTCCGGGTACCACGGCGACGGCGAGTTCCCCCTGCCTACCTGCGCAAAGAGCTCCTGCTGCTGGCGCAGCAGCTCGTCCTCGGGAATGCCCAGGTTCTCCAGGCGCGTGCTCTGGCGCCGGCGCTTGGCCGCAACCGCCTTGCAGTCCTTGAGCACCGCCTCCGCGTCCTGCCGGTAGGCGCCGAACCCCAGGCTGTCCAGTGCTGGTCACCGAAAAACGGGAGAAGTTACAGGGCTCCTCCGCTTAACGAGGCACCGGGCGAAACAGGTCTCTTTCCCGAGGCTATCGTTCCGCCCATATTGGTGGTTTCCTCCCCTCCGGCATTTGCTCTACCGAAATGAAAGAACGGAGGGCTTTGTGGGAGGGGCCTGTCTCGCTTTTCTTAACCCACGAGTCCACGGAAGCTGCGAAGCAGCTTCCGTGGACTCGTCGCCGCACGCTGAGCATTGTACGACGCCGCTTCAACACGTTTTTCCACGCCGCCGTCGCCGCCGCCGCACAAGTTTGTGTGCTTCGGGGCGCCGCCGCCGAATCTGACCGGCGCACAGGTCTATCATGTCCTGCTTGCGCTTTTTCAGGAGTTTCCTTTGGGCTCTAAAAGTTACTTATTAATCTTAGTTTTTTGTTATACTTCAAACAAAGATGAATAAGTTACTTTTAGAGGCCATAGAAAGCTTCCGAAAGAGTGCAAGCACCACGTGACAAATATGGGCCCGTCACGTGATAAATAAGGGACACTTTTCTGCGGCGCCCGCGGGCGCCAACTACAAATTCGTATAGCGCCGTAAATATAGCTCTAAAAATTTATTTCCTTCGTTGTAAAATTGTTTTATGATATCCTTTTTCCATCTAAGCTGTTTAAAAAAAATGTTTTTTTTCTTTGCATGTGTCCTTTAAAGTCGTCGTTACCACTCATCCAAAGCTGGAGGAAACGCCTCCTCGTCCTCCAAAAGTGTCGGAACGGCCCATGACGGAGCGAAACGACGTCGCCCGAGCTTTGCGACTCGGCGTCTGAAGCTCGGGAAGTCAAGTTTTCTAATCGCGACAATCTCCGAAAGACCCTTCGCTAAATTACCTAGCGCCACGAAGAATCCTGGGAACGTAGGTAGGTGCACGCACGCTCCCCTCACCAGTCTAAAACATTCCGAGTCAGTAACCAAAATAAGGCACCGACAAACGCGCGTATGCAGCGCCATTCGTTTTAGTGTCTCGCTTTAGAACATGTATCGCTGCAAACACCGGCGCGCGTGGCACGTGTTAAGGCCCGTTTGCAGACTCTGGTTTGACTGCGACCGGCCGAAACGAGACTGGTTGTAAGCCGTACCGAGAGGCTTAAGAGGATATCGCAGTTCCCAAGCCCTATGAAATTCCAATGGCAACTTTTTGATATTTTTTTCTCAGCAACCACCGGACGGATTGAACTGGGAATAGTAAAAAACTGAGTAAGGTTGTGGCGCTACATTTCCCGATCTAAATGTTAAAATTGTTTTACAGGAACTTAAACTTGCTTGTAAAGGCCCTTTTTTCGTTCCGTTCTTCGTGAGCATTTAAAAATAAACCAGGGCCTAAATAAAAATTCAGGCGCCACAATATTGAAGACTAAGACTTTTTGAATATATCTCTTACAAGATCTTCTTGCCAGAGATTCTCATTGTGATAAAATTTAACTAAGTTTGTGGCCCATCAAAATGCCAGAAATCGAGCTGTCAGCTGGCGCCATCTATGAGCGTGTCGCTAATACTACCTCTTGAAATTGCACAATGTGTTATTGCGCCCTGGACTACTTGCATCTTCAAGGTCGTCGGGTTGACAGTCGGGATTTCGAGGGAGAGTTCCTCTCAAAGTTTTTTTATTTTATTTTGGCGGGCGAAGATGTTTTGCGCGCTATCGCGATAGTAGGTTGTCCATCGCCCGAGCGCGTCCTTGGGAGGATGTTCCGTCTTTGTTGGTGTTTTGGGGTAGCACAAATGCGAGTGAAAGGTTTCTTGTTTTTTTCCGTTTTTGTTCGGCGGCGAAGATATTTTGCGGATGGGTGTGAATCATTAGTTTTCAATCGCCAGAGCGCGTCATTGGGAGGATGTTTCGTTCTTTGTTGGCGTTTTGTGTCACGAAAATGGGGGTGAAAGATTTCACGCTTCAAGTGGATCCTTGTGCGAGTCCTGAAGTTACCAAATGCAGGCAGACAAAAGCTACCGAAGCGTCAAAGGGTCGATACTGTCTTACCACTTCTTTCTGTTCGAAGTAGGAGAAGTGATTTGGCGATTTCAAATATTCCGCAGAGATGCATTTAAAAAGTTTACATATTTTAAATCCGGAAGAAACATATTTGAGTTTGTCGATTTTGTTTTAATTTCGACATTCGCTTTGCATATCAGCTTGTGGAGGCTGATATGCAAAGTAATAAAACCGTAATAAAACAAACATTGCGAAAATGTCTTCAGCGAAGCTAAAAACAGAGCAAGCTTTTTGGTAGTAGCGCGTCACACGTTTCTATTGGAAGTTGTGAAAGTCTCGCGCTGAAGATTCTTCGTTTGACCCGAACCAAAACATTCTTGATTCAGTATTCTATGAAATAGAGGCGAATGTATTAGACAAGAACCCGCACACCTTTTATTATGGTGTTCGTCTATTGCACGTCTTGGCTGCGATGAGCCCTTGGTCGGCACTGGGCAGTCACTGTTGGGCGGCCAAGAAAATCTTACTGGAGAAAAGGCGGCGTTGAAAAGCTCACCGGAGAGAAGCTCGCCGGTGAAATGCTCACCGCAAAACCAGCAAATGCGGAGAAAAGCTCATTTACGAAATAATTTATTCAACATTTAAAATTTAATATTCTCGGCATTGTTCGCACTGCGGTGTTTATATTTAAAACTCACGTCCACACTTTGCTCACCGCTCGTTCTGCGCTTTTTGCGTGTCCGTATAGTTGTAAAACCAGGGGTTCTTGCTCAGTACCAGAAAAATAGCTTACTTTCTAAGAAAAATGGGGAAGAGGCAGACGAATCCACAGTTTCGCAGAATGCGAACAATTAAAAAAGTGGAAAACTCATATTTTTTTTTAGTTATCATTTACATGAAAACAGGACAGTGCCTCAAAGTTGAGTACTACGAACAGCAACAATTGTGGACCTCCGTCTCGGCACCCGACGACCCCTGACCTCCCAAAAGGTATCAAGTCCGACTTAGGCCACATCACCGAAAGAGGTCATTGTTTATTACGAAGCAAAAGCAAAACGGAACATAATATTGCCGCGTGCGCAGCTGGCCACGTAGGCAGCGCGCCCGTGGTCTAACGGTTACCGTGCTTACCTTCGACGCAAATTGCCGAGGTTCGATCCCTGGTAACGGATACACTTTTTTATTGTTTCTATAATGTCGCATTCTGGTAAGTTCTAGAACCCTGTTGCTCATTCGAGGTTAGCTGATTCTACTGGGTGTAGGACAAAATGGTCCCGGTCAGAATGGTCCCGGTCAAAATGGTCCCGGACAAAAAGGTCCCAAGTGCCAACCCGGACAAAATGGTGCCAGGTGAATTTATGAATATTTTGAGCGCTCTTAATAGGACAAAATGGCTTGGTACTTTTATTTTGACACATGTTCAAGGATCATTTGAAACAAATTTTAAATCTCTTCTATCATACCATGTAGCTCTATTTCTCAAAGGTTCTTGATTTCTACCGATATATTCTTTGTGTGTAATCAATATCTTTCTATCGCCAGAACCTGTTTCCAAATTAGCGCTATCGAGCTTCAAAACGATATTTGGAATGAAAATTATTATCATACACATACTACAGGTTCTTGACGCGTTTTTTTAAAATGAACCTGTCGTACCACCGTGTTCTATTTTTCAGAAACGGCATCGCTCTGTCTGAACATTGTATATTAAAGAAATCAAAAATTGATTTCGTAACTATGATCATTTTTATTACATAGACCACTTAAGAGACAAGAAGTCAACGCTGCTGAAGCGAAGGCCTATTACCAAAATGTATTCATATGACCCACACCCCTCAAAATGTCGCTCAAGGGACGGAGCCCTTGCACGTACTGTGTGCACAGAGTTACAAGCCGCTGCTAATATCCATCAAGAGTAGAAAATACAAAAAGACCTGCCAACAGCAAATAAATAATGCCACGCTGGGACCATTTTGTCCGGAATGGTAGTTGGGACCATTCTGTCCGGGACCATTTTGACCGGATCCCAATTCTACTGCCGAACCTTCTATGCCGATTGTTCCAGAAGCCCATGCGTGTACATAAGGGGCTCCGCATGGCGAGCCGCAGTCTGTCTCGATCCTGCTGTTTCACCGACATCGACGCCTGCGACGCTAACCTTATTTTGTTCACCCGATTAAACGTTTAGTTTCTAAAGTTATTCACCGCCTCATCAGTTTTCATTCGTGACAATATATTTATCCTTTGGATGCAAAGAAAAAACACTATTTACAAAAACGAGAAACGATCTGGCCAGAAACCATGATGTTCCATAAAACAGCGTTCTATACTAAACGGCTTCGATGAAATTGGGTTCAAATAAATGGCGTTGAAATAAATATCTTTGATGGAACAGAGTTCGATAAAATATCGAGAGCTGCAAAGAAATAATGGTAGATCGGTTTGTAAAGGTGAGCTTTACTTCGCATGCATCAAAAGTGTGGTGAGCTCTTCTCCGCATCCGCCGGATTTCTGTGAGCTTTTCTCCGCCGGAGAACAGCGCAACACCGAGAAGATCACGGGAGAAAAGCTCACCGCAAAACTGATAGATGCTGAGATAAATCCGCGCAAGTATTATACGATCAAGCTTTTAAATTTAGTATTTGCGGCTCTACTCTGGGGGCCCCGTGGGGAACACAAAAGGCAATATATACAAAATTTGTATATTACAGACACCAATAGTAACGAAGAAGCAGAGGTCCACAGTTATGCAGGATAGGAACAATTAACAAAGTGATAGACACATATTTTTTTCTATTAAGACATTGCCTCAACGTTGAGTTTTATAACGAAGAGACCTCGTCATTGCACCCGACGACCACAGAGAGCCCCCAAATTGTGTCAAGACCGATCCGCACCAGAAATCATAAGTTGCTACAAAAAAAAAAAAAAAAAATATGGAAAAGATAGTTGCTATTATTCATATACCAAAAGAATGCCATTTGCGAAAACGAAAATCGTAGGTGAGTTTCCACCGCCTTCATCAAGAGGCCGGTGAGCTTTTCTTTGCGTCGGTCGGTTTTGTGGCGAGATTGTCTTCTATTAGCTTTTTTCCGAGATTCGCGACTTTGGCATCGACCTGCACCTTTTTTCTTTTTATATCGGAACCGCAAAAAGATTGCACGTGCCTGAAAGACGATGCCGGTTTTCAGTCATCATATTTTCACAAAGCGAGGCATCTGAGGTTCTGTTGCGCACTAGAAGATCAACCGCACCTGGGACCGGACATTTCACCGAACGCCGTTTCATTGTGAATGCATCGTAAGTTTCTGCCAATAATATTTGAAAATTTATTCTTTCTTTGAAACCATTGAATCTTGCAAACCAAGAAGTAATTTCTCATTGTACTCTCGTACGACAGACGCTCAGATGGCACGACGGAGGACCCGCCTGGAGTTGTAACCAAGCGGATAGATTCGGGGTTTCCACCACCACCTCCCTCCACCAACCCCGATTAAATTTTTTTTTTTTGGTTAGCAACGTTTTTGTTTGTTTTTTTCGCTATTAGGACTTTTTGTTTAAAAATACCGGCCAATTGTTGCAATTGAAAGTTTCAATACGGGACGACCACGCACTTTTTCGATGAAACGGCGTTCGATTAAATGTCCTAAATCCCTACGCGTTTCTCGTTTTTTTTTTTTTTATTATTGCTTCGCTCGTTGACAACTTAGGCGAAGATTTGGAGACCCCCCCCCCCTTTTTTTGTTTTTCTACCTAAAGACAAACCGGCAAAACACAAAGAAGGTCCAGACTCCTCGGAACGCAATAGAACGACGCCTACCCCAGCCACAAGCGAGTGGACCCCCTCCAATAGACCCCTTTCAAAAGTGTGACAACTCTGCGCGCCTCGGGCAACAGTGTGCGCGCTCTCCATGGTGAAGGAACGTTTTTTCTTCGGCCTGCTGGCTCTGCGTGAAAAAGTGGCATGGCAAGTGAAGTAAAGCGGCCGTTTCCCGCCGCCGGCTGGGAAAATAACCTCGCTAGCTAGCTCGCTAGGTTATCTGTAAGGACAGAACGAGCGGGTTGGTATAGGATGGAAGAAAACGAGAAAGGGCGGACAACCGTCCTTCCTCGTTTTCTTCCTCAAGTTTAATTAGCGTTATCCCCAGCGCAAAGAGGGAGCCGGCCAGAAACAAGCCCGAAACAGAAACTCAGCTAATTTTTGCTGAAAATCGGACTATATCTGTCGGTGCATCGATCTCATATTTTTAAACTGGAATTGGTCTATTATGCGAGAAAAGAAAAAAACACTCCGGAGGTGACCGCGGTACATGTTTCATAGCTTTACTGATACTCAAACATTCCACTTTATCTCAGTTTCGCTCGACATAAAATTGGCTCACTTCGAAAAAAAAAAAAGTTATTTACTTCCGATCTCGTAAGAAAGACAATCGCATGACCCAAAAAGCGCCCAGAGCCCACTGACGCTGTTACTTGGTGCCTCAGGGTTTACCCATTTGAGTGTTTTGCGGAGGCGGTGTCTCATCCGGGCAAACAAAACAAAACAACGACAAATGAGGTTCTCGGTAAAAGATGCCGGGGCCTTAGTGGCAATTCAGCTTTGTGAAGTGATTAATCGGAACATGTAAGTATAAAAGTTAGTTAAAACCTTTTTTTTTTCGTAGCTTTCTGACAAAAGAACTACGCTTTGATCAGTACGTATATAAGACGCAACACTATCTAAACTTGCGGTAATTGATTTTTTGGCATTTTGACGGCGCAACTTATAGTTCTGCTTCCGTGCAATTTAGAAATCGTACACCTATTTAGAAATCAGGGTGACCGTTGAAATAAAATGAAATCCGGTGCTCCGGAAAAAAAGAAAAAAAAGCTGGGACTCTAATGGCTGTTGATTGCATCGTGAAATGGTTAATTTCGTATCTTTTTTCTCGCAAGAAGATCAGACACTTTTTAGAGTGAGTAGCTTTATTTTTCGAAGCACCGCTTCGCAGGGATGAAAAGTAGGCTCTGAGGGGCCGCTATTAGGACGCGATGCTTTCGCAACATTTTAATTTACGACACAACACCACGAAAGAAATGTATGGCATATTTCGCTTTTGTACTGACGATATCAACAATCTACATGCAATTTGGAAATCGTATAGTGCGAAAAATCTCGGAACACGGAATAACCGAAAAACCGATCCAAATCTTTTTCCGAAGTAAAACCGGGCAGCGAAATGAGGCGTTCTGCAACCGCGTTTTTTTCTTCTTCCTGATCCGGTAAGAATGGGACAAAGAGCCTCCTTAGCGATGGGCTTGGAGGCCCACAACCCTCACTGCTATCCTCTTTCTAAACTGCATAAAAAATGAAAAAAAAAAAGAAAAGCCATTCTCGCAGCTTGCAGGGCGAGGTGACGGGATGGGTGGGTTAAGTGGGGCGCTTTCAGGGTCAAGCCGTCCGCTGATAACCGAAACAAAAAGACAAGCTTTTTCTTTATTTTTGTTTGGAAATAGCACTATATCGCGTAAGCAGGTGTGTGGAAAGGCTTCCCCCCCAGCGCCATCTGGATTCCGGAAAAGTTTCTATCAGAGATGAAATTCTACTGAGATATCCTCTTAAAGGGATGGTGAACCGAAATCTGGATTTCAGAAAATAACGCAGGAGCTGTAGGCGGGACGCTGGAATTCCAACAACACTACTCATAAAGCGACATCTCCAATCGACGGCCATATTTTTGGGGAAAAAAAGGTCGAGATTGAACGAGGCCGACGAGGCGCGTGACGTCAAGATCTCGTTTCCTCCTCTCTTCATTTCGCACCCTCAAGGTAGCGAGACGGAAAAGACGCGAGGCCGTTCCCTCTTTTTCTCGGAAAAACAAGACGTGAACATACCTGTCAAATGCGCCTCCTTTTTCCTTGAAAAATACGGTCATCCATTCGATATATGACTGTATGAGTGATGTTTTGATGTTTATAGCATCCCGTTGCACGCTTTCGCCACCGTGCTTTATGAAATCCAGATTTTGGTTCAGTATCCTTTTAAGCTGGGAAACACCAGCACCTGCGTGCACTTTGCATTCAGTGATTTACGATTTAATGAAAAACAACTATCGCTGTGCACGCACGGCTGCCAAGCCGATCTCGATCGAGCGACGCAAAGCCAGGTGCAAGCGTTCCACAAGTGTCAAACATTCGCAGAAAAACAATATGCTCGCACCTTTTTCGTAAAACAAACAAACAAATTGCTACTACATTGTTTTGTGGAAGAACTGAGGAGCAGCTGGCGGGAGCTGCTCCGAGAAAAGAGGAAGAGGAATGAGAGGCCCTCCTCCACCTTCTCCCACGGTCTGGCGGCATTGTTGCCACGACGACAGAGCCCGTCTTTTTGTTTGGTTTCTTGTCGATATTTTACAAACCCGCCGCTTCTTAGGAGAGATTTGGCACTGTAGTCTGCAACTGGAGTCCCAATGGGAGGCGTAGGAAGATTCCGGGGGTTGCCGTAACCATGTGGCAGACACGATAATCGAGCGACATCATCAGGAGTAAAAGACCCTGGTGCTGTCCCACCACAGCAGTTGCCATCCCACAATTTTGCCGACAGAGCCTGGAAATTCAACTGATCACGGGGCTAGCGCGGTTGGCAGGGCTCGGGCAACACTACGAGCCAATGGGACCAACTAAAGCACAAAAGCGCAACATGGAATCCGTCATCTATCTGTACGTGCCTTTTCATCGGCTAAACCGATCAAGCGAAGCGAATTCACCTAAATTTGCACTTTTAGTATGAGTGTTAGTGATTGTATGCGTTTGAGCCCTTGACCGTGCTCTGACCTAAGATGAAGCAAACTATACGGTGGGTAGAGACGCTGTGAAATAGATACTAGTACCACTATCATTTTCATATACTCCTCTAAATATTAGGATAGACCAATAATAAAATATTTTTATTTTTTGCTTCGTTCGAGCTTACTTAGGCGCAGGCATGGCGCAATTAGCAAAAATGGTGCTTTGGAGCAAGATGTAGCAGACTCGTTCGTGGCACAAATGGCGCAGCATTTCCATCACTGCAGACTTCGCTCCGCCATTGTTTTTGGACTGACGTGTCAATCTGAACACAATTTTTTTTCTCTTGGCGACCGGGAGCCCGTCAAGTTTCCTTCCTCTTTCGCTCAGGGAATGCAGGAGCGGTCACGGTCTAAGCTAGAGTTAAAGGGGCCAAGAGCAACGATATTTGCTTGGAATGTTTCTCACTTTACACAAAAAATACTGGCACTAGTGAGACCCAGCTATACTCGCACGCAACGCCACTGACCAGCAAACTCCTCTGTTGAGGAGTAATTTCAAGGACAAAAGCGAGCGTTTCCATTCAATTTTGCCTTTGCAAAACGTGATGACGAAGATGAGCGGTCGCAGAACCGCCCAGTGACAATATTTGAATGCGGCTCGTAGATCGGACCCGAACATTGTGCGAGCACTCGATTTGGGCTCGTGATAATCAATGGCTCGACAAGCATTTGGGTAGTGCTACGTGTCCAATCGCTACAATGACAACAAGAGCCAAACGATAACTATGTCTGGAACTCAGCGCGTCTCCAGCGCCTCACCAACCCCAGCGCGAGGTTACGATCAACATTGGCGGCATTTAACCGGCTCCAGTTCACGTGGCCGCTTGTTCTGACTGCGTGTTGAGGAAGTGAATACTGCTCGTTTTTCTTTACTTTTTTCCGCGACTTCTGTTACGTAGGGCGGAAATGAATGCGCGTTTCATAGGTCATTAATGTAAGGGATTCATTCTAAGTGGTATTTGCGCAAAGTAAAAAATTGTGGCATTGCCCCTTTAAGAACACCATCGCACTTGGTGGAACCAGAAACCAACAGAACCAACATTTTACAAGCATCACTGAACCAGAGTAAAACCGGAACAAAATGCAAAGTTCCTGAACTCGAACTGGAACAATAACGGGGTCAACACCCTGAAAACAGCGGCGGACTATCAAAACCTACAAACAAAAATTGTACCGGTCGCCAACTCGCAGCCACATCGAACAGGTATTCATAACATGGCTTCATCTCATAGCAATATAATTATTCTTTTCGCTTTCAGTTATTCTACTATAGATGTATTAACCGAAATAAGCCTGGCAAAAAACGTTTGGAAAAGACATGTCCATTGCCAACAGTGTTCCCATGCTGCCTGTCTCGCGGAAGCGAAAGACTGTGAAACAAAATGGCAATGCCCGCGAGCCGCTGTCGCATTAACCAACGTTATTCTATCAACTCAGTTGCAGAACTCCGCTACGGATGTTAGCCCTTCCGAGTGCTTAATACAAGGGGTTCGCACGCTCCGCATTAGGCAACATCACCATCGTCGGCTACCCTCCTCTGTGCTTTTGGGGGACTAACTATTTCAATACGAGAGACTGTGGAATTAATAATGCGTTTCCTGCGTATTGCTGTGGATATCGAAACAAGCTCAAAGACCTTGTCTGCCAAAGTTGCAAAAAGAATCATCTCTGCACACGCCACGCATTTACCGTAAGTTTGCCAAGATTTCCTCGAGTCGTCGACAAAGAAAGCTCCGCACGTTTCACGGTATGTTAAAGCACAAAACTCGTGGCATGTAGTTGTTGTTCAAAACTTGCAGCTAGCAGATGGCACGTGCACAATGCACCAACGTTGCCAATGCTACGAAAAATTCGACGCTCTCCATTGTAGAGCGGCTATGGGAAGTTTTACAGCTGAAGTGATCTGGCTAACATTGGCCAATACAGGAGAAAGATTCCTTGCCGTGTCCCGCAGATAAACTGCGGCAACGGTCGAGGCTCTGCACACTCGCTGGACATAGATTACTACTTACAATCAAACGAAATATCAGTGTTACGTGATACTGCGATGTCGCCCGACACCGCAACGCCATGTGACACCCTACATGAAACACACCAGTGATCTGCCACAGAACCTCGTCAACAACGGCCGTTAAAGGGCAGCTACACTCGAGCGTGGCTTTGCATGGCGAATCTACCGGCCCGGGCGGGGACGCACCTCCGAGCACGTGGTCGGCCGAGATGGTCTTCTTCTGCTGGCGGTTGCAGATGTCGTTGGCCTCGGTGGACAGGTGGTGGATGAACTCGGTGCAGCAGGACAGGATGAGCTCTCGGGCCTCGTTGGCGATGCGGATGTTAGGCAGCAGCTCTTTGATCATCTTGTTCATGGCCGCCCGGGGGATCGTCAGCTCCTCCTCCTCCCCCGCCGCAGGGCCGCCCGTGCCATCTGAGACATGGATCGAGACGCCGGAAGACGAAGAGTCAGCTTCCGGAGCCCCAGAAAGGCTCTGGCAAAAGCCCAATTTTACAAATGCAGTACCTACCAATCTGCGAGTCTAATTTTTTAGAGAGCAGCTCTTGGGCGCCCGTTTCTTATTTCGCGGCACGGGCGTAACCAAGCTAAATTTAGCGGGAAAATTTAGCTCACGTGACCTCAACACCAATTCAATTCCCCGCTCAATTGTGCGGGGAAATTCAGTTTCTCCGCTAGAATTAGTGGGAAAATTGACGTCACATGACCTCGACACCATTTCAATTGCCCCGCTATGTGACATCGACACCAATTTAATTCCCCGCTAAATTTAGCGGAAATATTCAGTTTCTCTGCTACATTTAGCGGGGAATTGAATTGGTGCTGTCATGCGACATCAATTTTCCCACTAAATCTAGCAGAGAAACTGAATTTGTTCATAGGTGACGTGAGACCAGGTCATGCGACGTCATTTTCCCCGCTAAATTTAACGGGGACACTTAATTGAAGGATGACAAGGAGAGGAGGGCACAGAGGAGGATAAGGGGCATAACCCCACCCCCCCCTCCTCAAGAGCTGCACTCTAATTTCGCATTACAAATTTGTTTACGTCTCATATTTTTTCCCCCACAATTTCTGTTGGTTTGTCTTATACAACGGTGAAGATCTTTTTATAGCTATGGACGTTAACTGCACAACATCTATGCTGCATCACCATTTACGACAAGAACCTTCCAATGGTCCACTCTTCTGGCGGTTCGAAGACAATCAGAAGTGTTGCGGAACATGTCCGCTCCCACCCCGCAGCGCTGGCCGTACAAAGTGCTATCTAGACAAATGTGCAATGTGCCAACTTTTTGTGTGCACAACCGTATAGAGATGGGGTGCGACTGGTACGTTGGTGCGACTTGTAGACCAGGAAATATGGTGAATAACAGGGAGCGACAAATTTGATACGAGCACGAGGCGTCTAAACACTCGCAGCTTTTGAGGCGTGGCCATGTCGAATCGCGCAGAGTCGAAATGAAACGCAGAGGGACGGGGATCAAGCTGGAGCGCCCCGGTCCTGCAGCGCAGGCTTTCGCTCCGAGGTGTGGTGCGCTAATACAGTCGGCCACGTCTGCAACAGCTTCCGACAGCAGATGTGAAGGCTAAATAAAGGCTGCTCAGGAATCCTGGCTCAAGCCCCAAGAAAAGAATCGTCTCATAGTGCATTATAGAGTAGCCACAAGTTAGATTCAACGAAAGCTGCAAACTATTGGGCCTACTCATTTAATTGAGTTCCACAAGGATTTCTTTTTCTTTTACAAAAATTAGCTTTTTTAAGCAAAAGTTTTTACTAGTTTTTATCCTGTTTATTTATTCTCGATTGGATTCAGTTTGCAATGATAGTGCGGGAACAGATTGAGACACTACATTTTTCATTCTTTTACCCACCTCACCTCAATTAAACGCCCTACAAAGGCGCGGCGTGGGGACCAGCGTGCACTGTTGCCATGGGACAAGACCACTAGAAGCATATTGTACGGACAGAAACCACAACCACAAAAAGCAGCTGGAAATGACACTACAATAAAAATTACATGCCCCAAATTTGCTCAGAGATGTGGTATGCTAACATGCTGGGGGTATTTGTGGATCTCATAACTTTCCCTAGCTCTAAACTTTGCATTCCTTCGCGAGAGTTCTAGCTCTCCTTTAAATCTTTTCCTTCAATCAAGCTGCGCAGAAATGTTGCAGTGCATGCGAGAGAACCTGGAATTTTGAGAGCTGTACTGCTCCATTGTATGGAAACAATGAAGAATGACGGGACAATGAAACCAAGGTTTCGACGTCCTCTCAGTAAGGCCCATCCGCTTTCACGGATATTTTAACTTGAAGCTGGCAGAACAATAACACTTAAAAAGAAAAAACAGTTTGGAAAATCTTGGACGGTCGTGAAAGATGTGCAGGGGGAAGATAAGTGAAGCAGAAGACGAGAAAGGAGGGAGCCGTGTGTCAGGTTGCAACTGGTAGCATGACCAGACATTTTGCACGTTTTACGAGCATGCCGAGGTGCAATGGTGTTCGCTGCTCGCCACATCGTCTATTGCTGCCCAGGTCAAACATAACTAAAACCAAAAACTTCTAATTTGGTACGAACCTAAGGAACAATTGGAAGAGCTTTATGAAATATGTATTTTACGCTAAAAGAAGCGCTGCCTGTATGCGTGGCATCCTTTCTCTCCTTGCATTCTCGAGTGAAGTTGGCTGGGAGTATTCATGGTTTTCATAATTCTCCATGGCACTCACTGGTGGTCCTGGCATTTGCAAAATTGCCCAATGCTGCTCGAACTTTCACATTTACACTATGTTTTCTCCACGTAAATTGAACCTGCCTGCGATACTTCTAATGCCGGGGCTGTTTGATTTCGTTGCAAGGACACACAAAGTGACGAGTTCTTGCCAAACAAGCTACACCGAAAATTCGCCTATTTATGAAAATGCACAAAATGACACTACCAAAATTTATGAATGAAAAAAAAGAAAAAAAGATAACTTAGGTGTTGTGTTGACAGTAGTCGGTGATTGGTTAAGAAAAAAGTGGAAGCAGCTCCCTCTACCTTAGCAGAGGGAATGCTGAAGAGGAGGTATCCTCCTCTCCGGCATTCTTTCTGCTAAAGTGGAAAAGGGTAGGAGGAACTTCAACCTTACACTCAACCTGCCACCGACTAGAGTAGTAGCATGTTTTGAAACTTGAGACACGTAGAAGCTTTCGAACGAGCTGCACGAACGCTCACTGACCGGCACTCTCATCGCACCAAATGAGATAGAAGTTAGACGAAAAGCTGCGACATATTGGATCCATGTAACAGATGTGCGGGTGCACACCTGTCTCGCTCATAATCGCGCGGAGAAAAACAACAGCTGCGAAGGACACGCACCTTTCTTCAGCGTCAGCTCTGCAGCGTGTCTCGAATTCATGACGATGACAGGAGATGATGTTCCGAGTAATAAACAAGGTCTTCAGCACTCCGCATCAACTGTCTAATACAAAAAGAAAGAGAAGGAACAGTTAACGCAAATTTAGCTCGGCGGCAAGCAAAAGAAAACAAAAACGGGCTTCCTACGGAAAGCATATGAAACGATCGCTTGACGTCCGGACGCAGCAATTCTGAAATCCGCGAACACTTTCAAATAAATAGCAACAAAAGAAAAAAAATTGGGCACTGAGCGCAGATATTTAAAATGCGAGGAACCTAGTTTACAGAGTATCGGGTGTTTCGTAGAATTCGGGAACGGGCACGACTCCGGTAACCTATTTACAAAACTGGCTTTCGAATGTTGCAGCGCTAGAAAAACACGCGTGTCCGCGTAATAAACACCTGTCAACGCAACATGTGGCTGGAAACGCCGCCTTACCGGCGCAAAACAAGGCGGAGAAGCATAGACCGAAAGGAAATGACGGTTTAAAACCAAAACAAAAAGAGCACACCGCGACAAAACTTGCGACCTCGGAGGCATCAGCGCTTCGAGGACGCATGGCTTTCTTGAAAGCGGCTCATCGTAAGCCTAACGCGGTTGCTCCGATAACGGATCGTTTTCGGCCCTCCAAACAGGCGCACATGCACGCGAAAGTCGTTTATAAAGATTCCCACACTTACCGCTATACTTCCAGATTAAATTGCACCTATTTAGCAACTTCATAAGGCGTAGAGACGACGAAAGACGGGAGACATCAAATCTCCAGCCCGCCCGTGAAGTAGCAATGTCCGCCATTTATTCTCCGAGTGCTGTGCAGCAGATTGCCATTTAGTGGCGCCATCTGGGCGTCAAAGACGCCACTAATTGTTTACGGAATGCCCGCCAGGGTAGATAAGAGTTTCGGTTTCGAAATCGTCCGTCGATGGAAGCCTCTAGAGATGCCGCGAACTTTTTTCGAATCGAAGTTTCGATGATCGAATCAAGCGGTTCGAAAGATGTCGAATGTTCGAACTTTCCATATCGAGAAAATCGACGGAAGTCGAATTTTCGAACTTGTTAAACTAAGAAGTTCGACGCTTTTCGAAATTTCGACCTTATTACGCTGCAAAATTCGATGCTTGTCGAACTTTCGACCTTGATAGACTAGAAAATTCGACGATTTTCGAACTTTCGATTTTCTTGCTCTAAAAAGTTCGAAGCTTTTCGAACTTTCGACCTTCTTACGCTAAGAAATTCGATAATTTTCGAACTTTCGAACTTATTTATCTAAAGAATTAGAAAATTGTCGAACTATCGATTCCTGAAAAGTCAAAAGTTCGACGAACTTCGCATTTTTAGGGTAAACGTTCAAAGTTCGTCGAACTTCGAAAGACGGGCGGGCGGTTTCATTTGGATTTAAGCAGCGAGGTACATTCGTAATTTTTTTTTTCGCATTTTTACATGTGGTGCCGCATTCTTTGCGAAAGACAACGCCGTTTATTTCAATCATCTGGCATGCTTGGTTTTAAAGAAATAGATTCCCGAAGGAGCGAGGAAGGACGACGGGTTTTTGACAATTGTCGTTTGTGCCATATTTGAAGCGCGCTATAGCCGAAGATATTTATGGTAGAGATGTTAAACTTTTTAAGAATGATCAATGTATAACCTAGGTAAGTGTCGTCTTAAGATATGATTATTGTTGTTCAAGACAAGTTTCGAAGAAATATCCAAATATGTATCTACGGGTAATTATGCCCTAAACTTGGTAATTTTTTGCGTCGAAATTGTTTCAGGTATCGCATTTAAATTAACACCACAGACAGTACATATCATTACTATCTGCAGAATACAAATTAATGTATATATTGTTCTTTTCACGTTGAGAAATAAATTAACTCAGGGAAAAAGATTTCTAATATTGTTCAAATTCGGCACGTCATAAAAAAAACAAAAAAAAAAACATTTATTATTATTTTATTATTTAAGTTTCTTTTAGCCTGTACACATTTTGGTAGGAGAAACTTGTTTCGTAGTTCTGGGCCTCTGAATATGCAAGGATACCACACTTCCGGCGGATTCTCGATAGTTTTTTTTTTTCTCCAGCTTTTTATTTTTTGCATTTATTGTTATGTTTATTTATTTATTATTTTTTACCAATGGCACAGTTATTTAGGTCGAAAAGACATAGCTTTGAACTTCCGAAACACTAAGCATGTGACGAGTAGTGCTTTCTGACAACAAGTTTCTAACAATGACCATCTACGCGATCTTTTATGCAGTGAAGAGCGACAGTAGCTAGACATATGCATAAATAATTTCAGATTAAAATAAGCTCGACCATGCCCTGTTTCCCCGTATTGTTTTCTTTAACAGTCCGAAATATCTGAAGGGGGGGGGGGGGAGAGAGAGAGAGAGAGAGAGAGAGAGAACATGAGCCCCCCCCCCCCCCCCCCCCCCCTTCCCCCCCGTTTTTCATCTTCCGACGCTGCTGGTATGGTAGAACGCTCCTAGTTGTGTCGGCTTCTGTGCTTTTTGCTCGGCGTTTCTTCCGTCTCCGAAAATAAACCTCCAAAACAATTACAAACTAAAAAATTGCCAAGGTGCAGGCGAGCTGGTGTATGTATCATGATGCAAAATCCCGAGACTGGGAATGAAATTCGAAAGAAATAGTGTAAGAAGAAAGAAAAAAGGAGACAGGACAAAGTCTCAAACTCAGTTGAATTGAGTTTGAGACGTTATTCCTGAGCTGAGTTTTCAGCTGAGTTGAGTTTGAGACGTTGTCCTGAGCTGAGTTTGAGACGTTGTCCTGTCCCCTTTTTTCTGTCTTCTTACACTTTTTCTTTCAAATTTCATTCCCAGTCTCAGGATTTTGCATCATGCACAAACTAAACTTACTATATGCCAGCATCACTCGGGCGGCGTTCGAGCGTCTTACTACTACCGTGCAAGGGGGTAGGGGAGCAGTTTGCCAGATCACTTCAAGGTTTTTCTGAGCCTCAACCAGCTGCCTGCCCCTGGCCGTTTCGAACTGGGTGAGTATCGTTAAACAGTGCGTTCGTGTGATCACTACTGCGTGATGCACGTTAAAGACGCCCCCCCCCCCCCCCCCCCCCCCCCCCCCCCCGGGGCTGGCGGCCACAATTACTGATCTGCACACGTCACTCTGCAGTGGCAAATAATCCAGCACATCCGGGACACTCGTCGTCTCCTTTAATTGCCTGACCAACTTCGCGCAATCTGAATATCACACCCGAACATTTCTAAACCTGATTTCGTGAAAACCAGTGAGGCGTGAAAACGTTTTTTGAAACTGAAACTGTGGCGGAACATGAAAACCGGACTTCGAACTTTGCGCACTTGGACTTTAAAGAAATTCGAAACCTAAGTTTCTTTTTTGAATTTAGCGCTAAAAGAGAATCGAAACCTTCGAACTTTAGGTAGAAAGAAATTCGAAATCTTCGAATTTATCGAACTTCATGTCTATAAGAATTCGAAACGTTCGAATTTTTTTAATTTCAGATCCAATGAAATTCGAAACATTCGAATCTCTCGAATTTGAAGTTAGGAAAGTTCGAAATCTTGGAATTTCTCGAACCTCAAGCAAACAAATATTCGAAATAATTGAACCCGAACTTTTAGAAACCGTGAAAGCTTCGAACTTTTCGAATTCAAAACTCCACGATTTTTGAAAGTTGCGAAGTTTTCGAATTCGAATCTTCGTACGGTCGAAAATATCGAAACCTTTCGAATTCGAACATCAGTTCGTTTCGAAAATATCGAAATCTTTCGAAATCGAACCTAGGGTGGTTCGCGGCATCCCTAGAAGCCTCTACGCCGCTAACTGCATCTCTTCTACAGAAGGAATGCTACAGAGAACAAATATCGTCTTCCGGCCGCCATGACAGGGAACCGAGTACACTTCCCGTTCGGGTTTTGTTGGCATGCTTTTAAAGGGACACTGACACCCCCCAAAATTTTTTTTTCCTTTTTTGACAGGCGATTCATTATGGTGTCGGAATACTACCCAATTAATATTTTGCTACAGAGTCACGTACTTTTGAAATAAAGCCAAAAAACGCAACGACTCAAAAGCGAAACCGAAACTCCCGCACCACACGGGGAAGTGGAGAGGAAAGTGAGACTGGCGGAAGTCACGTGGCCACACCCGACCATGTGGGTTTTTTTTTTTTTTTTTCTCCGCATGTAGCAGACGAAATGCGTTCGCTCGCCATGCGATTCCTTTGCAGTTATGTTTGTCCCGCTCGCTGTTCTGTACTTCAAGATGAGTTGTTTTGTACATTTAAGTGTTGGCAATTAGTAGTGAGTGCCCGAGTGCCGTAGTGTGGTGAATTCCCGTGATCGACCATTTAGAAACCTTAGTTAACCAATTCCCAATGGATACAATCATACTTGCTGGCGATTCCAACTATCCGGACATCGAGTAACCTACAGTACCTGCATACGGAACACCTTTTTACGGGGCCTCTTTGTCCACTTCAAGCCGGGAATTCGTTAATATAGCCACCGCCCTTTCCTTATCACCCTTTCCTTACCACAAGTGGTAAATCAGCCAACACGAGGCACAGCTGTCCTTCATCTCTTTTTTACTAGTAACCCTGAACTTGTAAGCGCAATTACATATCTGGGGCGTGACGTCACACTAGGAGTTTTCGGAATCTCTGCTCTCGCGCATCTTCAGCGCCTGTCAAAGCTATAGGGAGTATTCACAGGACGCCATATTTGTGGGTGCTCTTTAGAGCGCATGCTCAGAGCGAGCTCCCATTACTAGGCTGCTAAGACCGCCAACCTTGATGGTGCGGAATGGACGCGGCGAAAGAACTCTGGAAGCTCGGCGTCAGCACGCGCTCAGCAGTCGCGCACACATCTATGGCCGCCAGTGAATACTCCCTATACACGCGCACTCTTGCTATTTTCAAAAAGGTCAGAAAGAGACGTCACAGCTGGGGTCAGTGCGGAAAAATTTACCTGCCAAGCTTGCAATTGCACGCGCTGCCCACACGTGCGGCACGCGCTTGGCGGCCCAAAGATCCTAGTATGACGTCACGACTGGTCGGAGGTTTTTCGTGTTTCCTCGCGTTCAGTTACATGTTCGGGGAAAATGAACGTGATATTCAGATTCACGGGATAAAAATACGCCAGAATTCACCTCTAACTCGTTTTTTTCAAGAAGTGTTTCAGCTTCCCTTTAATATAGCCACCGCCCTTTCCTTATCACCCTTTCCTTACCACAAGTGGTAAATCAGCCAACACGAGGCACAGCTGTCCTTCATCTCTTTTTTACTACTAACCCTGAACTTGTAAGCGCAATTACATATTTAGAGCCGCTTAGTGACCACATCCCAATTAACGTTGTAGTTTCAATTCCAATATTACGACGGCTCATTGGCGGTCCCAGCATTGGTTTTAGGGGGGGGGGGCGAAAATTGCTGCTTAAATAACAAAAAAAGAGACATCACACTTTTTTGTGAATAAAGATTTTTTTTTTTATTAGTCCCACTTGTTTGCAAGTCGGAAATGCGAAGAAAATGCGGTCACCCGAGAAAATAAAAAAGAGCAGTACCTGCGTGTGCCTGCGGAAGAGACGAGGTCCTTACATGCCGAAGTGGTTGGTGACCGGCAGGGCCGGGGACGCGGGAGCCCCAGAAGAAGGGAGGGACACGTCCGATGCGGTCGGTGGCTGAAGCGTAACTCTTTATTCAACGGTCAACAACGTGGGGTTGAAGCGCCACGGGGACGCAAACCTGAAAACACGGGCGCAATGGTGTAACAGTGGCGCCATCTAGGTACTGTGTACAGAACTAGCGAAAAATTTAAATACTACAGTTGGCAGCTAACGGCCAAGGGTCTATTTACACCATATTCATTTTGGCGAAATTAGATTTCAGAGAGCACACACGCTCCAGTGAGTCTGCTCTTTTTAAAGGGGTCTCCTTCCCTACGTCCCTATGTGAAGACATCGTCCGAGCTCACAGATCCTCCAATCAAGACCGACTGTGCTCTCTTTTTGCTTGGCTGTAAAATAATAAAAAATTATAAAAAGCGATCGATTTTTTTTTTTTGGGGGGGGGGGGGGGCGGTCACCCCCTTCGCCCCCCCCCCCTCCCCCTTAGGACCGCCACTGCGACGGCTGCCCTTTAAGAAAACGATTTTTAGTTACCCGCGTACAAACATAGATGCCATTCACCAATATATGTCTATTTTTGCCACTACGTTTTTTCAAGGGTTTCAAAGTAGAACTGTCGAAGAGAACTGGAGACTGGTTAAAGGGGCTCTTATTGAGTCATTAAACAGATTTGTGCCCAGGGTCTGCATTGCATCCAGTTCCCAGCAGCCCTGGTTTTCTGCTAAGCACACAAAGCTCCTAAGGAAAAAGAAACGCCTCTTCAGACTCGCCAAATCAACGGGGTCTCCAGATACTTGGATCAGATGTCGCGAGAGTGCCTCAGAATATAAGTACCAGATAAAAAACTCCAGGCATAAGTATTTTGATTGCGATCTCCAAAATCTTCTCATAACAAACCCTCAAAAGTTCTGGTTAGCGATTCGGCCCCCCAAAGACAGATTACCTTCCAAGTTTATTGATCCCGACGGGAATGATCTAACCGAATTAGAAGCATGTGAAACCATGAACCTAGCTTTCTGTAGTGTTTTCACAGAGGAAGAATTCCCATTACCTATGCCCATTTCACCCCATGAAGATGTTCATGAAATGGACAAATTCGACGTTTCACCAGCCGGCATTGAAAAACTAATAAATGATCTTCCATTCAATTCCGCCCCTGGGCCCGATGGTATTTCAACTAAACTACTTAAGCTAACCAAAGAAGTGTCATGTGTTTTATTATCTAGTTTATTCAATCAGTCGTTGTACTCCTGTGACATACCAGTCGACTGGAGACATGCTAAAGGAACCCCAGTTTTCAAAAACGGTTCTAAAATGTGTATAACAAATTACAGACCTATTTCGTTAACGAGTGTACCTAGTAAACTGATGGAGCATGTCATATATTCACAAATAATGAATCACTTATCTTCCAATAATCTATTGTTTGCAAACCAGCACGGTTTTCGACGGTCTCTCTCATGTGAATCGCAACTTTTTGAATTAACTAGAGATATTCATGAAAGCCTACATGCCAAGACAGATATTCATGCCATCTTCATTGATTTCTCAAAAGCCTTCGATAAAGTTCCCCACTGTCGATTGATTCAAAAACTTCACTCTTTTCATATTGACAGAGGTGTTATAAACTGGATCGAAATACCGACTGCATTTTTGCAACGATATGCCGAGTGGGTGTCATTTTATCTAGAAGCTATCTTTCAGAAATCTTTGCAAACTCACTCACTACCACAAGATTGGCGTAGTGCAATCGTAATACCTATTTTTAAAGGCGGAGTCCGAGCAATCGTGAATAATTATCGCCCCGTGTCTCTTACCTCTGTGTCATGTAAGCTTCTGGAGCACAATATAGCAAAACATATTATTATTTTTCTTGAAGAGAACCAGTTGCTTTACCCGTATCAACACGGGTTTCGAAGCAATCTTTCCACTGTTACGCAGCTAATCGAAACTATTCACGATTTTTCGTTGGCAATAAACGACCAGAGGCAGATAGATGTTATTTGTATAGACTTCGCAAAGGCTTTTGATAAGGTTTCTCATAATAAACTACTTTTCAAACTTCGACAAATCGGTATTAGCTCTACAATATTAGAATGGATTGAGGCTTATTTGATCAATCGCAGGCAGGTGGTGCGTGTTGACGATTGTATGTCTTGTTCGTTGGAGGTGTTTTCTGGTGTCCCACAGGGATCTGTGTTGGGACCCTTATTATTTTTGTTGTACATCAACGATATTGCTAGCATTGTAGAGCCAGGCGTAGAAATGAAGCTTTTTGCCGACGATTGTTTACTTTATTCGGTAGTCACAAATGTGAATGAGCAAATTAAAATCAATCGTAGCCTTCAGGCCTTGAACATGTGGTGTGAAAAGTGGGACATGGAAATTAACTATACTAAATCCACATTTACTCATATAACTAAAAAAAAGAGTGCACTTTGTTTTAGGTATAACATTGGAAATAACTTCTTGAACAATGTAAATAGTTTTAAATATTTAGGAGTGACCATAACCCATGATCTAAACTGGCAAAAACATGTGGAAAACGTGTGCTCTAAGGCTTCAAAGAAATTGTACTTCTTAAGGAAAAAATTGCACAACGCAACAAAGAACGTTAAGTTAATTGCCTAGAAAACATTCGTGAGGTCAGTTCTAGAATATGCATCGGCTGTCTGGAGTCCACATCAGAAAGTCTTGAAGTCCAAATTAGAAAGAATTCAAAGAGTAGCTGTCCGCTTTGTTTGTGCTAAATATAAATGGACAGATTCGGTTACATCAATGTTAGACTCATGCGACTTAGAGCTACTGGAGACAAGGAGACAAAAACATCGACTGACATTGTTTTTTCAACTCATCCATGGACAAATTAAGATTAATAAGGACAGCTATGTAAAACTACCATGTAAACGAAGTGACCGATTAAATCACAAACTAGCCATTGAGCCGTTCAATGCCCGTGTTGATGTTTTTCGATACTCATTTTTTCCTGATGTGATTGAGTCCTGGAATACATTGCCTAGTTATATTGTTGACAGGGAAAATGTTCGTGAATTTGAGAGCCTACTTGACGTGTACTATTGTTGTGAAAGATGTTAGGTAATGTGTTTTGTTGCTTTTCCCTCTCTGTAATGACCCTGGCAAGGGTTAACAGTATTTATAAATAAATAAATAAATAAATTAATAACATCTAGAACTCAGTATGTTTCTCTTCATGAACAGTCTTCTACGACCATGCAAGTAAGATCAGGTGTACCGCAGGGAACCGTGCTGGGACCGTTATTATTTCTGATTATGTTAATGATTTGTCTCTCTGTATTAACTCGACTCTAAGATTGTTTGCAGATGATTGTGTGATGTACTCTAGAATTCATAATGTAAATGACTGTAGCACTTTGCAAAATGACCTTGTCAAGATCGAGTCTTGGTGTGGAAAATGGTAGATGGAGATAAATGTTCAAAAAACTAAGTCCATGGTCTTTAGTACTAAACGTGTTCCGACAAAATCTAATTATACTCTTTTCAACGACCACATAGAGCAAGTGATGCACTATAAGTACCTCGGAGTTTTCCTAAGCAGTAATCTTTCTTGGGAATATCATGTTAACCATATATCAGCCAAAGCGAAAAATCACTCGGTTTACTCCGACGTTCTCTCTACCTCGCATCTCAAAAAACTAAACTAATAGCCTATACCGCTCTAATACGACCCATTCTGGAATATGCTTCAGCCATCTGGAACCCTCACCAAGTCTTCTTAGAAAAAGAATTAGAGTCAATTCAAAATAAAGCAGTTCGTTTCATTTTGCGAAACTACAACTTCCAGTAAGTGTAACCTCTCTAAAATCATCCCTACAGCTTCCTCTTTTGAAAGACCGTAGAACGTTAAACAGACTCAAAATTGCTTCACAAACTTTTTTATCACTCTCCATCTCGTAAGTCGATCTATTGTAAACCTGCCCCTTTTATCTCACGCCGACTTGACTACCCCTGCAAATTACACCTTGACATTCCCAGAACTAACCTTTACAAGTTCTCGCCTCTTCAGCTTGCTATTAGTGACTGGGACCAACTACCCGAAGCCATTGCCACAATAATAGACCCACAGAAATTCGCCGATAATGTTGCCGTTCATCTCCATCTGTGATAATTTTCTTGTTTTATATTACTAGCGTTCTTTTGTTTTGACACTGTCCTGCCAAATGTCCCCCCCCCCCTTTGTAATACCCCTCGTGGGTCTTAAGGGGAACCAATAAATGAATGAAAATGAATGAAAAGAATACTCCCAAGATGTTGCGTGAAGAGTTGCCTCACATATGTCCTGCATCTGAAAGGGACATTGTGCGGCAGAGTGCACAAGTTTCCGAAAGATCAACGGGTCGGGATCAATGGCTGGCTGCAATTACTGTAGAACAGTTACGCGAAGCTCAGAAAGCGGACGCTACCCGATTCATATGCTCCTTGCATTTTGTGGAAAGTGACTACATTGAGTTCGCAGGTGTCAAAAATGAAATCCCATACCATTTAGTTCAGCGACGTATCGTCCACAACAATTGTTTTTTTTTTTTCAGTGATAATTGTTAAAAAAAAAAAAATAACTGTAAACATCGCCAAATGCTTGACCGAAAAAAAAAAAAAATGGTACACCCACACCAGGGATCGAACCCGTGCCCACTGCGTGTAAATCGGTTGTCTTTCCACTGAGCTACTGAAGGATTTTTTTATATATTTTTAATGCATGGTAAAAAACACAATCAAAACAAATCAATACACATTAACTTCAGATTAATACTTTGGGTCGACTCGATTGGCTCGCGGCGCCCAGTTCTCACTCCTAGTTGCACGACACATTCAAGTTACTTACATGTAACGGTATGCGAGTCGCGAAGTACGAAACTACACAGACGGACATGAAGTACAAAACAAACTTCGCGCTTCAACTTAGAGTATTAACATGGTCGGAAATTTATCATACCACTGACTTGAAAACGATGAACTGAGATGGTAACGTATGTTTAAAAGTGTGGTAGACCTAGGCATGCGTCAAAAAGACTGAACCATTCTGGTACCAATGAGCGTGCCTCGTATACGCTCCTTACTTTGGCAACTTCTTCAATAAAGATAAATCTTGTCTTTTGGTGGTTCAGCGTTTCTGTCAATCATGCGGCACTTCCACAGGCTATGCAGGCCTAGGAGCTTGAATAAGTCGTATGGCACAAGTTCGTTGGTATCGACAGGAAGAAATCGCATACTATGTTCCGTAAAATCAATGTCCTTTTTCAGCGTTCGACGAAGAACATCCCAAAAAAAGACTGCGTCATTGCAGTAAATGAAGCAATGTTCGATGGTCTCAGGCTTGTTACATAGTCGACAGTTTATGGACCATGGAACAAAAAATCTCTTTTCCTGAAGCCACCACTTGACAGGTAGTGTTGAGGTATGCAATTTAAAGAAAAATGTCTTTGCACTGGGAGATACACACATCTTTTTAATGCGTTTCAAAACATCCTGTCCTGGACTGTCACTAAACATTGATCTATAAATAGGAAGGGGAAAAAATTCTTCAACCAACGCATGAGACAAACATTTTCTTGAAACACTAAATAAATATTCCAATGAAAACCGAGCTTTCAGAAAGAACAATGTGTCGACAACCTCTTTCCAAAAACCCGTAAGCCTGTACTGATTCACGTCCGTAGTTGTAACTATGATAAATGGCAAATGTGGTGCCAGCTTCGTTTGGACAAGTGAGAGTAGGAACGGGTGAGTCATACTCCTAAAGAAAAACAGCCTAGAGACCAGTTGGCGTACAAACAGATGAGCAAGGCCCAATCCACCAGACTCCAGAGGTAGGAATAAGTTATCCCGCCTCATCCGTTCCCAAGAGGAACTCCAAATGAAGGTGGCAAACAAACGATGGAATGCTTGGATTCGTGGGCGGGCACAGTGTAGTACTTGCAGGACGTACATAAGTTTTGATGCGAGAAAAATATTGCAGACTGCGGCCTTGGAGAACTTCGGAAAGATCTAGTACTCGCCAGGCGTCAATTTTTCGTTTGATAGTTGTTGCAACTGACATCCAGTACGGCCCACTATTCCTAGTTTGATCGAGTGGTACGCCAAGATATTTGATTTCTGGTTGGTTCCATTGGATTCCTGCAAATTTGGATGGCGTTGTTCCCCACATGCCCAACCAAAATCCATTCGACTTGTCGTTATTAACAAATGCACCTGTCAACGCACAAAAATTATGCGTTACTCGGAGTGCTTCTTCTACACTTTCCTTGTCAGAGCAAAAAAATGCGACGTCATCGGCATAAGCCAACAACTTCACCTCAGTGGAATTGATGATGTACCCTCGAACATTAAATTCTCTAATTATACCAAGGCGCAATGGTTCGAGATATAAAGCAAACAGCAGAGGAGATAGAGGACATCCTTGCCTCACTGAAGATTTCACAGCGATTAGGGCTGAAAGGGTGTTATTAACTATGATTTTGGTAGAGCAATTTCTCTAGCATAACTGAACGCCTGAAAGGACAGTGTCTCCAATATTGACATGGGAAAGAATTTGGAACAAAAAAGAGTGACTGACCCGATCAAAGGCTTTTAAAAGATCAACTTGTACCAATGCCACTTGATCGTTACTATACGTCGCACACTCCAGAACGGATCTGGCGACGTGTACATTGGTTTGAATTGTTCTTTCTCTGATTCCGCACGTCTGGTGTTCTCCAATTAGAGAATGAGTTACCATGTGAAGTCTTTCTGTGAGTATTTTTTCAGAAATCTTGTAGTCTACATTACCCAAGGATATTGGTCTGTAACTCCGTCTTTTTCAGCATTTCTTCATCTGTACTTTTAGGTATTAAGACCGTATGACCTTGATAGAAAGTGGGCGGAAGTATTTTTTCTTGGTATCCTACGTGGAAGACATCAAGCAGCACAGGAGCTAATAGGTCAGTAAATTTCTTATATAATTCTGCGCTGAGTCCATCGGGACCAGGTGTCTTATTCATGGGAAGTGAGTTTATAGCATATCGGACTTCTTCAACAGTTAACGCTTCATCTATCAAAGCTTTTTCTTCTTCTGAAAGGACTGGTAAGTTGGACAGTAATTCTTTCACACCTTTTGTATCTCCATCTTGTATGACTTTGCCAAAAAGGTTCGTGTGGTGGTCTTGGAAGACTTTTAGAATCTCAGGTGTTTCGTACACCATGGTGCCTTCGTTATCAATTGCTAGAATTTGTTTTGACAGGGCGTATCTTCTCTCATCATTTAGCGATAGACGTGTAAGGGGTTCATTGAGCGTAAACCGTTCTGTTCGTGAACGAACAACTGCTCCTCTATACTTGTCTGCATCATATCGTTGTAACTGTGCTTTGGTTATGTTAATTTCCTCTGTGTAGGGCTAAAAGATTCAAGTTCGTATAAGGTTGCCAGGTTGTTGAATAATTTTCTTCGGTCATTCTTCCGCTCAAACGCCAGGATACTCAAATATTCAATGGGCCAATTCTTGACGTTCTGTTTAAGCATATCCCACTTTGCAAATACGGTAAGTGTAGGAAGGCGCAAAACATCTGACAACAGACAAGAAATGCGTTCAGTGAACCCCTTTTCAGAAAGGAGAGTTACATTAAATTTCCACAAGCCCCATTCGGGGCGAAAGGATGACCGCTTTTTTTCACCGATACAAATTGATACCAGGCAGTGATCAGAGAAGAATATTGGTTTCACGTTATAGTCACTGATCTGAGCGAACAATTCACCACTCACATAAATCCTGTCAAGGCGAGCATGTGATGAGTTTTGAAAGTGTGTGTAATGTAGATCTTCATATTTGACGTCACCAATGTCTATTAAGTTTTGCTCAATGATTAAAGATTCTAGTTTGGTAGCGCTCGAATCATTTCTAGACGTTGGTTGCGAACGATCTCGATTACTGCAAACACAGTTGAAGTCGCCAAGAAGAACAATATTTCTGTCTGTAGTTAAATAGTGAGATACAACTGAAAAGAAGATATTCCTAGCTGACACTGCATTAGGGGCATAAACACACATGAACCTCCAATCCCTATCATCATACGTTAGGTCACTCAAAAGAAAACGCCCCTCCCCATCAATGGTCAAGGAAATTAACGAAAAAGCTCTGGCTTTCTTCAGAAATAGAAAACATCCCGCTGAAGTACCGCTCGCATGACTTATGCAAATTTTGAAATCAATCATGAATGGTTCCAATGCAATTTTGGTTTCTTGCTCTGTTGAAATCTTGGTTTCTTGTACAGCGAGGATGTCTATCTGTTGGTTACGCAAGAGCTGAAGGAGTTGATGTTGTCTCCTTTTAGATTTTAAACCTCGAACATTTAAGGTGGCCACACGAAGTGGAAGGGCGCTACGCATGACAATTTAGGTTTGGGGATTGTGGGCTGGGGAATTTCCCCCGACAGGTGCAGAGCATGTTTTATGTTTCTCATACGGTTTGTGTGGTTTGGCTGCCTGTTTGTGGTCTAAGAGCTTTGACTGTGGGGCTGAGCTGTCCCCTGACATTTCGTCCTTGCGTGGGTCTTCGTGGATCAGGCTAGTCTCAGTCGTGGTTCCCTGACCGTCTTCTTTGGAAGGCGTTGCGTCTCAAAGTTCTTCTCTTGCGTCGTGTTGAGAGTAAGAGGTGGAAAGTCCTCTGATGCTTCCCTCGTCGTGGAAGATCCCGAGCACACCATCACCACAGGGACTGTTGTGTTCGCTCCTTGTGTAGCTGGCTCTTGGAGTCTTGCCTCAGCCTCACATGGTGGCTCTGCAGGGGTGAGTTTTTCTTCGTAATGAACGGGAGAAGAAATGTCCCCTGTAGGTTCAACGACCTCACTGACGTTCATGAGGTTTTCCGTCGAAGGTTCTTCCCCTTGGAACGTTCCTTGACGCAGTCTGTCTGCATAAGTAAGCACGCAGTCTTCTACGGTATGCCCGAAGCGTCGGCACTGAAAGCATCGCGGTATCCGACAGTACCGGCGGATGTGCCCGACCCTGTTGCACCGTAGACAAAGCGGGGGTCGACCGGGTAACAAGCACGAGGCACTGGCATCCAAAGACCATCAACAGGTATGGAATTTGGGAAGATGACACACCTTCCGCCAGCGCCGGTGTCACTTTTCTGTTCATCGTCTGCAAATTCTCCATTCCTGGAACCCTCCACTTCTCACGTTCGATTGAGATCACTTTTCCGAACGGCTCTAGTGCTTCAACTATTCGGCGGTCTTCGATGCGACTCGGTAACCACAGCAGCTTTTGCTTCACATCCTTGGTTTCACGGTCGATCACAAGGCATTTCCGGCCTTTGACGGTGAGCTCTTTACATGCGGCCAATTTGGCCTTTGTTAGGGCATTCGCACAGGTTATCATCCAGACGTGGGACATCTGGTATTGCCCGAGACTAATTACGTCATCTGGGTTGACGAGGGGGAAAATGGCATCCCTGAAGTCCGGGGCACGATATGGTTGGGCAGCCATGTCCGCATGAAGGAAGAGCGAATTAAGTACGACGTTACCCGAAGGCAAACGGGGCATCAGAATACGGTAGGTGTCCATACTGTTTTGGCAGAAGCAGACTCAGACAATCTGTCTTCACTGACACCCTCAATCATTATCAGATATGAACTCATTTATCGATGCAATCACATTTGTATTTTCAAGTGACACGTTAAAGGGACACTGATACCCCCCAAAATTTTCTTTCCCTTTTTTGTCAGGCGATTTATTAGGGTGTCGGAATACTACCCAATAAATATTTTGCTACAGAGTCGCGTGTTTTTCTTAATAAAGCCAAAAAGCGCAACTGCTCGAAACCCACGCACCGCACGGAGATGTTGAGAGGAGATGGTGAGTGGCGGAAGTCACGTGCCTACGCCCGACCGTGCGATTTTTTTTTGTTTCCGGGTGGAGCAGATGAGATGCTTTCGGGATTCGTTCGCCGTGCGATTCCTTTGCAGTTATGTTTGTCCCGTTCGCTGTTCTGTACTTCAAGATGAATTCCCGTGGGGAATTCCCGTGATCGGCTCCGAAAAGAATACTCCCAAGATGTTGCGTGAAGAGCTGCCTCACATCTGAAAGGGGCATTGTGCGGCAGAGGTGTCAAAAATGGAATCCGATACCATTTAGTTCAGCAACGTATCGTCCGCAACAATTGCTTTTTTTCAGTGATATTTGTAAAAAAAAAAAAAAATAAAAACATCCAAAAATGTTTGAAAAAACAAAATGATGCGCCTACACTAGGGATCGAACCAGTACCCGCTGCGTGTGAAGCGGACGTCTTTCCACTGAGCTACTGAAGGAACTCCTTCGTTCGTAGTAATGCATCGGGTCGACTGTATGTCGGAAAGTTTGCTGCCGATTTTCCTCCAGTACATGCACTCCCTACTTGAAGTCGGGCAGCACCACGCAGAGGCCAAATTCGCACCTCGTAAAGAAACCGTACGCGTTCTTATTCAGCTCGAAGTACGCACTTCGTGCTTGACGTTTGAGCGAGCGATGTCTTCAGCAACAAGAAGGGAGGACGGCTCGGCGACGTCTTCGTGCAATCGGCTTGCTGGTCGGGCGTGTCGTACGGGATGAATATCAGTTTTTCTGATCGGTCAAAATTTTCTCTTTCGAAGGTAGACAGAATTCGCCGGTACCGTGAACGACAGTTCTGAAGTAGAGGTCCAGCGCCCGTCGTCCGCTGCCATCCGCTAGTCCCACGATACGCGAAACGACGCCATGTTGAGAATTTTCAGAGAACGCACAGAATGCTTCCGGTTGTCTGTGCTACCTTTTTTTTCAATCAACGTATTTGCAGCTTTTTGGAAGGCACAAAAAATGGGTTTCATATTTGTTTTTTATTTTTAACATTGACCGTGTGCCGTCAATGACCCACGACTTTGCTTAAATTTGGTGGTCGCGTCGAAGCCTTAGCAAACGGCCCGTGACCACGGAAAAGAGAGTGAGCGCGACTCAAACCGGCCAGTTCTGGATCGGCGGTTTTCGGTCGGAAAGAAACCGAATTTCGAGCCGCAAATTCTGTTCTAAGTAGTTGGGCTCTCATATGTCACGTACAACTAAAAACCTCGGCGAGCATAAATACCCTGTCAGTGTCCCTTTAAAGGGTAACATATCACTGCTATGTTTTGTGTGTTCCACAATTAAATCGGTCTTTTGTTACGTTTTGCGCTTCCACCGGCTTCTTGAAGTGCTGTAACGCTTCGCAATTGTCTGGGAAACTTTGCTATGACAGATATCCGCGAAATGAGAGATGCAGCGAGCCGCGGCCGTCGAGCGCGAAGGGTCTCTGCCACGCGAGCGTTAATTTCACGCTCAACACGAGGATCGCTTAATTTTAAATCAAAGATGCACATATTAGACTCTTCCGGACAGCGAAGATACTTAATCGAACGAATCACACTTGAGTTCATATGCAAATAAAGATGTATTAAAAGATTATTTATTATTCGCCCCGATATAGCCTTTTATTTTAGCCTGAATGCAAGTTTTCATAAGAGAGCACTAACTTGGTACCGCATAGAGTATTTAATATATGTATAAGATAATAGTTTTTTTCGTTTTTTTTTAATATTAGAGCAGAATTACTTGGTGACGTTAATTCGCTTGTGAACATATTGTTTATATGAGAGTCCCAAACAAACTGCAACAAACACTCACAAACTAAATAATCAAAAAACGCAAACTTTGAGAGTTTGTATAAAGGGAGCACATCAGAAGGGGAGGTCGCATGAAGCCAAACCTGACGTTCGGTTCCATTTTAATTTCAGATACGTCAATTTTCAAAGTTCTAAAGCCAGTTTCTTTTTTTTTTTAACGTGCGCTAATAAAGCGTCTGTTCGTGACACGATTAAAGCAAGAGCATGGGTAGCATCCTTCCGATATTATTACTCACCCAAGTCGTCAAACACAACAGCGCTTGTGCGTGTCTGCCCAAACAGGGCAGTTCGAACAAATGCGATATGTCCCCAGCAGTGTCGCGTGATCGTAACAAGTCGGACGCGAAACGAGTTTTCTTGCCTTATCGCCTGGGTTTCTAGAATATAAAATTGCCTTTAGACGTCCGCGTCTGCACCTGTGTCCATGTGAATATCATTCACGGGATCGCCGCGGTAGGTCGACGTTGTCACAATCACGATATCTCCACTCGTCGTATAAAACACGCAGCTTGATTTGTGCAGGGAACGAGCGGCGCAATCGTACAACACACTGCAACGGCGTCGAAAACGCACCGCTCGCTTTTCCCCGCGGGTACGACTGGCTGGGATGTCCATGACTTGGGATGCGAGGGGGGGGGGGGGGGGGGGGCGAAGGGGGTCAAAATGCGTGTGGATTTTGGAGGAAGGGGGGGGGGGCGGGCTGAAGCCCCATAAGCTCCCTGCGCCCTCCTTCAACTACGTCCGACAGGCGTAGCATACTTTCGATTTGGCCAGCTCAAACACTCACGGCGATGTCGCGAAATTGACGAAGCGATGTAATTGTTTCGTGCACGAAAAACACGAAACAATTACGTTCCTCGGGTGATTCGTGGACGTGTTCGTAGGCGCCTAACTTCGTTGAATGTCTCCCGTGTACACAAGTTTCCACTGGGCCGTCAGATAAGGCCACGTAACTTTCGCTACAGAGGCCAAATAAAACGAGATGCGGTGGCTTTTTCTTGGCGCCTTATGGTCCAGAAACACACACCGATCTATCTTACGTCCGGTTTTCGAGATATCTTTTCTGATTTTTCGCCAAGAAAAACTTGGAGGACTCATTCTTGCTCATTGAAACATACACAAGAAGCTGGTCAACCGCAAGTTATCTCGGCCACAGGAAGTCCCGCCATTACTTGTTTATGTTGATCTTGGAATACCATGAGTACACCCCAACGTTACTAAACCTCTCAGTTGGGAAACTGCCATAGAGACTGCCCTGAAAAAGTGGCACCGACCCGTCCTCCAGAACCGAGCTAATGGCGATCACAACGCCGTCATTTCTCCCGCAGTGTCCACTCTGGGAACTGCACGGCTGCACGTCGAGTCGGGCGAGGGCTGGTGGCGCCATCTCGCAGGGCCATCTCGCACTACCTATGCAAAGCAACTTTCATGTTTCAACTCGTCGATAAAGGGTGGCGCTGTTATCGTATTTAGCTCGGTCTCGGTGGACGCCAGCGGCCCAGGTTTCAAGGGTGAGTTTCCCAACTCAGGGTTTTAGTAACGTTGGTACACCCATTCTCCTCCAAGACAGAGAACGCCCCCTTCGCTCCTTGGCACCTCCTACGCGAAAAGTAGAGGGCGCAGTGGCGTCGACATGGCTCTCATGCGGCGCTTCTGCGTTTTGCAGGTAATCCTAGCGTTTTTCCTGCCCTGGTCTTCACCTTTGCTGAGCAATACAACCGGTTACCCCAACGGATTGCAATCTAACGAGAACGTCAGCCAGCAGTACGTCGTCAGCGGTTTTGTCCCAGATTACCCTCTTCTGCTGCGACCAGTTTTTGGCCCTGCAGCATTATCGACGGCAACATCAATTCCCGGCCCGGGTGAGCTCCAAAACGGAGTCCGAAAAGATAGAAGACTGGAAGATAACTTAATTTTCGCCATACAAGGTATAGAAATAGCAATGAAGAACCAGATTTATTTATGGTTAGCTTTTTTGTACAAAAAGGAAGCGTAAACGATAATGTGAGCTAGGAAAACCTCTGGGGTCAGCTGAAGAAGTATAACTTATAGTCCGTTGCAACCTAAGAACGAAGGGCGATAATAAGACGGGCCGGGGAGGAGGAAGCAGACGGAACGCTAAAGAGAGAAGGAGGTTTCCCCCGCTCTTCTCCAGCGTTCCGTCTGCTTCCTCCTCCCCGGCCCGTCTTACCCTCGCCCTTCGTTCTTAGGTTGCAACGGACTATAGATGCAAATTTGGTCAGGTTTATTTAGCAGGTGTACACAGACAATAAGGTAGTTATAACATGGGAAGCAGAAACTACACAAACCGCAGCGATAAAAAATGAAAGAAGTTTACAAATAAATCTCTGTAATGCGAAACTAGAGCGCAGCTCTTGAGGAAGATGAGGGGAGGGTACAGAGGGGAGGGTTGCCTTTCTTCCTCCTCCGTACTCTCCCCTCTTCCTGCCCTTCTCGTCCTCCTCTCCTCCTCCTTCTCCTTCCCTCCTCCTTTCCTCCTGCCGCTGAATTTTTCAATGGTGACGTGACAAGAAGTCGTCACGTCATTTTCCCCGCTAAATTTAGTGGGGAAACTGAATTGGTATTGAGCTCACGTGACGTCAATTTCCCCGCTAAATTTAGCCGACGGCAACGGTGACAGCGACGCCGCTCAACCCGGAAACGGGCGCCTAAAAGCGGAACTCTAAAAGAGGGCTCGGGCAGGGCTGTCCACTATCACCTCTGCTCTTCATGATGCATCTCAGTGAAATTGAAAATAAATTAGAGCAGAGCAACTTAGGTTTTGATGTGAGTTATATGGAAGGTGGGAGAAATGTGCTACAGGCAATACAAGGACTGATGCATGCGGACGGCATAATACTTATGGCAGATAACAAGGATACATTACAGGAACCAGCTATGTGGAGAGGAAGGGGACACCTTGGGCATGATCTTTAGTAGTGACAAGTCTGGAGTAATTGTGTTTAACGACGAAAAGAGGGATCTCTGAGGATACAAGACATTGTAATAGACCATGTATGAAAATACAAAGATCTGGAAGTCTGGCTCAATGAGGGAAGGAAAAATCTAGGGGAACATGAGTAGAACTTAAATAGAAAAAAGACAAAAAATTACTCTATTATGAAGCTCAAGGCATTATGGAACTATAATAGAAATGAAGTGGTTCGACGTATGTGGAAGGGAGTTATGGTGCCAGGACTGTCTTTTGGAAATGGGGTACTGTGCATGATATCAGAGGTTCAATCAGGATTAGAAATTCGACAAAGAAGCGTTGTCAGAATGGCACTGGAAGCACATGGAAAGACACCAAACGAGGGAGTACAGAAGAACATGGGCTGGTCGTCATTTATTTATTTATCATTTATTTATTTAAAAATACTGCGACCTTTAGAAAGGTCATTGCAGGAATGGGAATAGCATATACATTGCACTGAAACACACACAGAGAGAGCGTCATAGGTAATGCACCACACCCTAAAAAGACACATCAATAAGTAAAATAGAAGGGTCATAGAGCAGGGAGGCAATTAGTAAGTTGAAATTTGAACAAAGGTTGACCGAAATGGATGATACGCGGTGGGCACGGAAGGGATTCAAGTATTTATACATAAAAAGTTTAAACACAAAATGGACAAGTCGAACCCAAAGCTTACATTTACATACCTACACACTAGTGATGGGGCTGAGCAGACTACTTTAGTGAAAAAGGGAGTGAAAGAGGCAGAAAGAAAAATGTGGGAAGTAAGGATGCAGGAAAAATCAGCTGTAGCAATGTACAGGTCACAAAAACAGGACGTAAGAAAGGAAAATGTGTTTTACAATTCACTGGGAAGTTTTTTGCTGTTGGAGGCGAGAGTGGGAGTTTTGATGACGAGGACGCATAGGGCTAAATTTCAGGAAACAGACACTTATGTGCTGCCTGCCATTATGAGAAAGAGACACTAGAGCAGAAGGGGGACAAAGGACAAACACAAATTTCCAAACACAGCTAGGTGACTGGTGCGCAACCGAAAAAATCCACGTGATCCTGGCATCGAACCAGTGAACTCTTCATTTCCAGTGGAGCGCTATACCGATTGAGCTAACCAGGAGTTAGACGTCAGTAGAGCAAACGGGTTTTATCATTTATCAGCTGCCATCAGTCTAACAACAACATGGGTGAACGGCTTGCATTTTTAAGGTTATGATGATAATTATGCAATTAAATGCAATTCGGTCGCGCACCATGCAGTCACCTAGCTGTGTTTGGAGATTTGTGTTTGTTCTTTGTCCCCCTTGTTCCCTTTCTCCAGGGATTATTTTCTTTATAACTGTCCATCTCGCTTGCACCTTTGCATTCAATTGCATTATCTTCATAACCTTAAAAATGCAAGCCGTTCACCCTTGTTGGTGTTAGACTGGTGGCCGCTGATAAAACCCGGTTGCTCTACTGATATCTAACTCCAGTTAGCTCAGTTGGTAAAGCGCTCCACTGGAAATGGAGGGGTCCCTACTTTGATACCAGGTCCAGGCATATTTTTTCGGTCGCGCACCAGTCACCTAGCTGTGTTCGCAGATTTGTGTTTGTCCTTTGTTCATCTTGTTCCCCTTCTCCAGGGATTATTTTCGTCGGTAGTGTCCAGCTGGCTTGCACCTTTTCATTTAATTGCATTATCATCATACACTAGAGCACTTGGTTTTGAAGTGCACGGGGCTTCGCCCTGCCCTCTCTGAAGGAGTAACAGATTTGGCCGGGGCTCTGAGTTTTGCTGGCGGCGATGGAAGGATGGAAGAGAAAAGGATTACAGTCACAAAGAGGTGATTAGAAGATTTGGGGAAATTATCTAGGGAACATTGAATGATGCACAACTAACTAGCACAGCTGGGGACAGGCGGGACAGAGGAAAATCAAACCGGCAAGGTTTGATCGTGACACCGACAAGGTTTGATCAAAGGAAAATTTGACGACTCCCACGCCGAGGAAAAAAAGGGGGGGGGGGTGATTTTTTTATTTTATTTTGCACGATCCCCTGAAGGTCATCCTGGTGATATCCCACACTGCCTGGTGAGAGTTGGGTGGAGAAACTTGACTTAGAAGGACGGGAGGAATGATATATTTGTCTTTCTAGACTTAGGCTAGGTAGCTTTTACTCTAAGAAAAACGAAGACCCTTCCCTGCTCTTGCTCCCGTGCCCAGGAGTGGTTTGTGAAATTGCTTGTGATTTTGTTTCGATGATTCGGTTGCTATTACGCTGCGGTGACGTTGAAACGAATCCGGGCCTTCACTCCTAGAGGTGTCCACTCTGCCTGACGAGCCGTACGAACAGATGACTGTCCTTTCTCACCTTCCAAAAGACCTTCAGGCACGGTTTGGGCAATCGGCAAAAAGTCAAGCTGAGTTGGTCACTGATGTAGAATCGATGAAGACTGGCCAGAAGAATAATGAAACTAAAATTGGCCACGTTCGAAAATGGCTAGACGCCCCTGAAGAAAAAAATTGTATAGCTCATCCATTTCACGTAAAGATGAAGACCAGCGAAGCTCTTATCTTTACGACAACTTGACAACAACTATACGACATCTATACGATTTACATATGATTGGAATAAAGTCACGTACACGACTTCGTTGTTTTATTGTCTTTATTTAATTCTTTGTGACTAAAGTGATCATTGCCTTATTTTCACTTATGGGCAAGTTCTAAGCCCAATTTGTCGAGGCACACCTCGAGGACAGTTTTTTTTTTTTCAGATTGAGCCCAAGTCTCTTTATCAGCATCGCGGAAGCGAAAGAAAAGAAGGTTACATCGGTGCGTTCTGCCCTCAGCCTTGTCACAGCGCACTCTTAGCTGAGATAAGTTGGTGACCGTAGATGATAACAAGGGATCAGGACCTCACTATCTAATAATGCCAAGGCAGGCTGACTCACGCGGGTTGCCCCCTCTTTTTATTTATACTTGTCACGACCAATCGGAACAAAGGAGCGCCGTTTAAACGGGAGTTTTTTGTTAACATCCATGGACGCAACTTTTTCCAGATCCTAGCACATAACAGCTTCGCTATTAAACAAAGGCATTCGACAGTTTTGCCGCGATCCTGGCCATAATTCAGAACTCTAAAAGTACTTACCGCTCAGAATGACTCAATGACTTAGGATAGGTTGCACAAGCTACCGCCCGTTACAAAGGGTGTAGCCATTGACCCCCACCAACCATCTAATGCAATCACGCCTCGACGGACTGGAGGAAAGGTCGCGGCGTGACAACTTACTCTTTTATGGCATTCCTGACTCTCGCGATTATGGGAACAACCTGAGGGACACGTAAAAAGAATCTTGACAAGCGCACTCGATAGCCTGCCTGAACGCTCCCATCGCCTGGGGCCACTCACGCCGAACAAGTGCCGCCCCATCATATTAAGTTTTCTGACTACAAATAAGATGGGATCCTTTCGGCACGCGCTAAGCTGAAGGAAATAAACGTCACTGTTAGCGAAAAGTTCTCGCCCGCCACGCGTAATACTCGAAGAAAGATTACCGAAGTTGCTAAAAACCAGCCTGAGTCACCGACCAACTGCGTTACAACAAGCTCGCGATAAACAAAAACTAATACAAGTATGACTTGGCAACTGTGAGCGTAGCCAGGCGAAAATTTTCAACTGTGTGGGACCAACTGGTCCCAGTTGCAACTGGTTTATGGAACAATTCCCAGTTGCAACTGGTCCCATTTGGAACTGGTCCCAGTTGGAGTTGGTCCCAGCTGGAATTGGTCCCAGTTACAACTGGTCCCAGTTGGAGTTGGTCCCAGTTACCGCTGAAACACGGCACAAAATGGAAGGTTGACAAGTCTTTATTGTCAGAAACTTGGAGAATAAAACTGAATAATAGGTGTGGTGACGTACACGCTCCGGGTTTAGCCACTTGGTTGCGACGATTGAATCGCTTTTTCAGAGGTAGTATTCGTGAGATGAAGGAAGATCGGCCGCTGGCGTCTTTTAGTGAAGACGTCCTTAGCTTCTCTCCCCATCGCGTGAAGAAAGGTACTCACCCGTGTTCCCGCATTGCGTGGGTGAAGTCCTGATAGGATGTTGTAGCGCTCCCACCTCCCGCCATTTTCGCCATTGTGCTCTCCGCGGTGGTTTTCTCTTCCGTCCAGTCTTTCCTGGGTGCCCTCCGATCGATGAACTGCATCTTTCCATCCTCGAAGTTCACCGCTGCCACCATAGTGTGTGTACAGTTGGGTCCAAAGAAGCGCAGCTGTAGTTTTGACAGTTTCATAACGACGCCGACTTCATAACGACGCCGACCCTTCTTTCTACCGCGTCCGTCCGACTCCGGATGGATGGATGGATGGGGTTGAACCCTTTGAATCGGGCGGCGGTTTGCGCCACCTAGCCAGTATTTTTTTTAAGCTATTTAATTTACGAGTTACAAATCTAGATATTTAGTCTTAAAAGCTACGGTCCGTACGACGGAGGCGCTTCTATGCAACCGGGTGCACACACCTTCCGCAGAAAGGGTCGCCCAGTAGGGAATAGGAAAATAGTCACCCTTCCCTTGACCTATGCCACCAGTCAGATAATCTCTTCTTGGTTATCTCCACCTTCCCCATGTCTATTTTCCCCTCACTATCCCTAAATCCCAGTGCGGTTGTTATATTAATAGGCTCTTCAGCCACTACAGGGTGAAGCCCCTTACAGTAAAGTACCAAATGTTCAGCCGTCTCCTCCTCCTCTCCGCAAGCTCCACACACGGTGTCCACCTCCTGATATCTAGCTCTAGATGTCTTAGTCCGCAACACTCCCGTTCTGGCTTCAAATAGCGGGGAACTCCCCCTTGAATTATCATAGAGACTCTCTTTATCGCTATCTGTTTTACACAACCTGTACATCTCCAATGCTGATTTTGTTTGCATCTCTGTTTCCCATATACTTCTCTCTGTTTCCTTAACCTTCTTTTTAACTGTCATTTCCTGACCCACCTCCCCACTGTTGCCCACATATTTAGATCTGAGTTTTCTTGTTCGCTTTCTTCATTTTGTGTCAATACCCTTCATGTGCAGATAGCTAAACACTCTTCGTGCCCACCGTCCCTCATCCATTTGTCTCAGTCTATCCTCAAATTCTATTTTGCTGCTTGCTTCCCTTCCTTCGAAAGACGACCACCCCATGCCGCCCTGTACCCCCTGATTTGGTGTCTTCCCATGCGCTCCGAGAGCCAGCCTACCCACCCCTCGTTGTTTTATTTCTAGCCTTGTCTGAATGTCAGGTTTCATACATAGAACTGCATTCGCAAAAGTTAGGCCTGGCACCATAACTCCCTTCCAAATCTCCCTGACCACTTCATACCTGTTATAGTTCCACGATGCCCTGTTTTTCATTACCGCTGCATTTCTATTGCCCTTGCCAGTTGTGTCTCTTTCATGTTCACTGAGGTAATCCGTATCTTCCTTGATCCACACGCCTAGATACCTATACTTGTCGACCCTCCCAACATTGCATTCTTGTATTTTAAGGACTTCACCCTCGTCATCGTTAAATATCATAATCGCCGACTTGTCACTACTGACCTCCAATGCCAATTCATTTCCCTCTGCACCACAGGTACTCATTAGTTTTTGTAAATTCATCCTGTTGTCCGCCATTAGTACTATGTCGTCTGCATACATTAATCCCGGTATTGACTGTTCAATCTTCTCGCCATGTCTGCAGTATGAGAGGTCAAAGCCAGCTCCACTCTTTTCTAGTCTCTCCTCTAATCCTTGGAGGTACATCATAAACAGTAATGGTGACAAAGGGCCCCCTTGCCTAAGGCCTCGTTTTATTTCTACTGGTGCTGTCACTCTTCTTTCCCATGTTATAAAAACCTTGTTGTCCTTATAAATGTCCTTTAAGATTTTAATTATTCCATTTTCCACCTTCAAGCGCTTCATTATTTCCCACAGCTTTCCTTGGACCACATTGTCATAAGCTCCCTTAATATCCAAAAAAGCTATCCATAGAGGTCTGTTATCTTTAACTGCAATTTCGATACACTGTGCTAATGTAAACAAATTGTCCTCCAACCTTCTTTCTTTCCGAAAGCCATTTTGTAACTCGCCAAGCAACCCCTCGTTCTCTAACCATGTCTGCAATCTGTTCTTTATAACTTGCATTACAACCCTGTAGACTACCGATGTCACTGTTATGGGACGATAGTTGGCTATGTCACCCTTATCCCCTTTATCCTTATATATTAAACTCACCCTACTTATGGTTATTCATTCGCCGTGAACACTTTATCTTAAGGCGCATTCCCACCGGCGATGGAAGCAGTCGCGCGATGCGACTAGATCGCATCGCAAAAAGAATTAGATGGTCACACCGGCGTGCGCGATGAGCGAGTCCAACGCCTTCGTTGGCGAGTCGTTTCTCGAAAACTATCGCTCCGAACGCCGTTGATTGGCTCAGACGCTCCGCGACTGGATCGCATCGCAGAAAAGTCGGGTCGAGTAGCGACTGCTCAAATCGCGTCGCTTTTTGCCCGCGGTGGTCGCTTTTGCGATGAAAGTTATTGCGCGACTAGATCGCATCGCCGGTGGGAACGCGCCTTTACCCTTAACCCCACCTCAATAAGTCTATATTGATGAGCTCCAAAAAAACTCTCGCTGACAAGCATGTGAATATGTGCTGTGTTTTCGGAATGATGAACGTAAGGCTGTATGTTGCAGTTTAAAGGGGAACTCCGCCGATTTTTTGGTAGGCTTCGATTTGGCTGGAAATTTGCAGACCGCATCAATAACCCTTTCTCAACTGATAAGCAAAATATTTTATAAAAATAAAACGTTTCCGTGAAGTTATTGAATTTTCAAGTTACACCGGCCGCGAGGGTTCCAGAAGGCGACTGTCTACTGGCAACACTGAAAAATCCCTACTTTTCCCTACCCGCGTACGTCACGGATGGGCACCAATGTCAAAAAATCCAAATAAACATTTTTACAAAAAAAAGGGGGGGGGCATGTTATATCCGCTTTTTTTAGTGTCTGTTTTTTCTTTGCGATCGGAGGCGGGGAGAGGAAGACAACAAGTGATTGCATGCCTCTTTGAGAAGCTCAAGGCGGTAAGTGCACAGACAAGAATTAAGAATGTCTTTCTCGGTTATAGTGACTAGGACCATTTTCATAATTTCACAACACGAGCCAACGCTCCGTCTACCCTAAAATTCACTAAACGAGATGTGATAATATGTGGAGGTGTTATTGCCACAAGCATCCTTGCTCGTCGATGCACACTTATCATTTTCTCTTAGAAAACAGGATGTATTTTTTTCTGATTCTTTCACCTTATTTGACCCTGTTTTAAAAGCTACTTACTTTTTTTGTAGTCCAACTTCTAGGGTTGGCCCACTTTATTTGTGAATTCCAGCCAGGTTATCTGCATCTCAGTTACCCTTTTTGTGAGTCAGCTTTTTGCGAACACTTCGAAAATGGTAATAGTCTTTTTTTTTTCTTTCTGTTTTTACCCCAGCAGGACGCATCTTATCTCAAGCAGATATTTTTATAATTAATACATAATGGTGGCTGACGTAGACTTAAAATTCTGGGCTTGAGGAGAGTCTTGAGGAGAGAGGGATACTCATGAGTGGGGCCATAGCGTCGCTTAGTTCTTTGCCCTTCGCTGCTCGTGGCATCAGCGGACGTCTATCTGGAGAACACCGGAGCAAACTGCAGTCGGTTCGTGCTCCGTGCGTTTTTGAACGGCACCAAGAAAGGTACACATGGCAAACGTGCGTTTACATTTCCTTGTTTTAACCAACGTTCCAATTTATTGTTGTTTGAGTGTCCTGTTGCTTTTTTTTTTTTTTCTCGATTGCTTATATTTAAATATTGGAAACTTTTTCGTATTCACCAACGTCTCAACCAAGGCTCGACCTGTTCAGAACCAAAGGGAAGAAGAATATCGAGCCAAACCTGATTTATTATTTAATTATCACCTTAATGTTACCAACTCTACTAAAACACTCGAATATCAGGCAACGGCTGCGACGACGAAGCTCTGCTCTATCTTCGAGCTAAATAGTACTTCCATTGCTTCGCTGAAAAAGCTCAATGCAGAGAAGCATTCGTGATGCGAAATATGGCACTCCCATCCAGGGCCTCAGTTCAAAGGGTGTTCAGCGTAGCAGTGAACAAATTGAGTAAGAAAAAACGCAAAGTGTCTGACGAGACTTTCGAGAGTCAGCTGTTGCTCAAAATACTCAAGGTCAATAAATGGAACAGGTAGCATCCATAAGAACTTGAAAAAACTTCTTCCCTTTGTTTCGTAATTAAGGAAAATACTCTTGAAAGTAACGCCACGAAAGTAACGGATTACTTTTGGGAGTAACGGTCGCTTACTTTCATGGGAGGGTAATTGTAATTGTAATAAATTACAATTTAGCCTCGAGTAATTGTAAATGTAATTCCTTACTACGGGCAAGCGGACGAGCGACTCGGGCAGCCGCGAAGTGGCTTTCCGGGCGCCAGCGATCGAGATTATTTTTTTCGCAGCTTCAAGGTTAAAAGTTCCTTTGCAATGGGTAGCAACCTGTGCTCCGCGATAGATCATAGGAACAGTGCAGGGAAAAAGCTTTTTTTTTACCCTTGTTTTCGTGGGAGAAAAAAAAAAATGCGCTTCCAGGCAGTAATGGAGGCCAGCCACGTCAAAGTGCTTTAAAGCGAGCTGTGCGCCGAGAGAACTAGTGTCACGTGAAACATTTTCACTTTTGCTTGGAATATTTTATAGCCGCGTGCTACGAGTTGAGTATTCTTTAACAGCTGGAACAGCTTCAAGAGCGGCACGCGCAAACTCAAGCCGGTTTTTACCACTATACGACATCCATCCAAAGAAGAGCGCTAATAATACCGTGAAAAATAGTACACAATCTAGCACTATAGTCGACATTTTGCACAGTCACATTTGGTCCAGTGTTGTTTTTAATTTTTTTTTATAAACACTATTTCTGTTTCGGACGTTGAATCTAGCTCGGGCTATATATACTCTCGGAGTCTCACTTACATGGCCGATATGTTGAAGACGAGAAGTGAAACGTCTAAACAAAGTTCAAGTCTGAATTTGGACATGAATTTCGACATACTGCTATTCCTGTCTGCTATTACAGGGGTTTATGGAGCAGGTGTTGAGCTCCATTAATATATGATAGAGCCTTTGTTTGGTCTGTCAAATGGTTGGTGTGCTATATTCTCTGCAGAAGAAGTGATGAAAACGTCTTTAATTTATTTTATTGCGGAGAAATTTCATATAGGGCTGAAAATTTTTTTTTTTTTAAAACCATGAAGATATTAATGTCGTTGAGGGGAGGCATCACATTTACAGCTAATGGAAACTGTGCTAAATCAAAACTTAATTTAAAAAAATCTTATATTGTATTACTCCCTTCCCATGTGCTCTCGTAGATGAGTGTTTGAACGCGTTGCATACTACTCCAAAAGTAAAAAAAAAAAGAAAAAGAAATATAGGGTACACGTTTGTTTAGTAACGTTTGTCAACTTATTTTGATATAAAAGTTTTATGATGTCTTTCTGTACCTTATGCACTATTTTATCGAGCAAATATTATTTATTTTAAGATGAACAGTGTATTTGTGTATTTTATACGCATTCCATTGCACTTGATGTTTGGGTTGGTGGTTGCGGAGTTCTTTTAATTGTCATTTTAACACGATCTTCATGACCAGTAACCTGCCATCTGATCTACACGAATGCAGTTCATATCATTTTATACATTTCATTGTTTACGAAAATCACAGTCTACATGTGTTAGGTCCTAGCCCACCACGCACATGTTCGTCGTTTTGGAAGGCGAAGCAAAGTACGTACCACACGCTCGAACGCTGAAAATGGCATCGACCAGAAGCGTTTTTCAGAAATGGTCTATAGATCTTTTGCTAAATTACTTAAGTACCAAGGAGCATATTCATGCCAGAAGAGTAGTTACGCGTGCTGGTGCCTGCAACAGTAACTTTTCTAAAGAAAATCTAAAACAAATGGCACGTTCCTTCAGGTTATACAAGCGTGTGGGGCACCTGTACCCACATTCCGAGCTTTTTCCGTGGTGCTTTGGCAATTTGTCAAAAAAATGTATTGCGTGACTCTTCGACCTTTCTTGGGCAGCCATCTTCTAATAAAATGAGAACGGATTTACGAGCGATTTCACGAAACTAGCGAGCCGCGGCTCGAGCGTACCGGGTTTTGGTTTTCTCGGTTTTCTCAAAATTCCAGTTGCTCCCGTTTTTTTTTATATATAGTTTAGCACGTAGGCCAAGGTCATACCTTGTGCAAATATAGATTATTATCAACTTCAAATAGCACGAACGCCAAGGTTTTCTCGCTGTTAGCCGCGTGAAAGGCGAGCGCGAGCGTGCCCGATTGCTGGCCGCGCGCCTCGCTACCCAACTGTGACGTCACGCTTGCGTGGCGGGGAAAACTGGGGAAAAACTAGGGAGAACGATGTTTCGGTTTCGGCAGCAAACAAAATACCACTTTTTTAATTATTAACCTCCATTCTTCCGGGACACTTCCGCCTTCAATGGCATTGCTGACCACTTCTCTTAATTTCGTCCTGGATTTAGGGCCTAACTTTTTGAATAATCCAATAGGAATGCCATCTGGGCCTGATGACGTGCCACTAGGAACTTTCTGTACTGCCCTTTCCCATTCCCTTTCTCCGATAGCCTCATTTTCACCAACTAAATTACTTTCTTCTAGTTCCTCATTTTCTGTGTACCTTTGCTCCTTAAATTTCTCTGCCATCATTGCTCCTACATGTTTCGCTGCCTCATCCCCTTCTAGTTGCTCACCCTGGGACGTGGTGATGCAATGCTGTTCTAACCTTGTTTTACGGCTCAAAGAGTTCAGGTGCTTCCAAACTTTTTTGGCTGCCTTCCTGTCTTTTTTATTTACTTTAGACAACCATTGTGCCCCCTTTCTCTTAGTTTTTTCATTAATCAAACAGGATGCCTCCTTTCTACATGCTATAAATGTATCCCACTTCCTATTTACTTCGCTTTCTGGTTCCCCATTACTCTTAGCATACCTGCGTTCTCTAGATGCTTCCTGGCGTTTCTCTACTGCCTCCTTTACATCACCATCCCACCAGCTCTTTGGTTTGCGTCTTCGCTTCCCCCTTCCTTTTTTTCGCACCTTTGCCAGCGCTAGGTCAAATTGCTTAGTTAGGCTTGTATAAGTCCATTGTGCTTGGTCGTCTCCAGAAATAACTTCTTCTATTTGCTTAGCAGCTGTCTCCAACTGCTTTTCGGTATAAAAGTTTTGGTTCCGTTCGTCGTTCTGCCCCGTTTTTGCGCTTAATTCTCTAGTAAAGCTCAGTTGTATACGTTTGTGGTCACTACCTAGGCTTTTGACACCCTCCTCATTTATTTTCATTTTTTCTAGATTATTATTCATTCTATGGGACATCAGTGCATAATCTATTGTGGACTGTGACCTGCCCGCTTCCCATGTTATTAGTCCTTCACATTTCTCACTAGTGTTACATAGAACCAAGTCGTGCCTCTCGCACATGTCTAACAACATGTTTCCTGTTGAATCTGTATATCCATCTAAGTCCTCTACATGCGCGTTCATGTCTCCCACTACTATTATCTCGTGGCCTTCTCCTAGCTCGGTAATGTCTCTTGATATACATTCTGTCATTCTTCTATTTTCTTCCTTGGCATTTGATCCCGTCCACAAGTACACAAAACCCAGAAGTGTTTGCTCCCCTGCTACCGTCCCCTTTAGCCATAAGTGTTCTGCACATTCATTTCTTGTTCTCCGCCACTTTGTGCTTTTTCTAATGAACGCTCCAATTCCACCTCCCTTTTTACTACCTTCCCTTCTGTTGCATTCTTCCCAAACATATTCACTATTGCAAGGCGGATGCTCGGTATCTCTAAGATGCGTTTCCACTAGCCCATATACCATTAAGTCTTCCTGTGTTAGTTGCTCCTCTATCTCTTCCCATTTTAGCCTATTCCTACCCCCCTGCATGTTAATGTATCCTATGTCTGACTTAAATGGGCGCCTACCTCTATTCCTTCTACGGTTTCTACGTTGTCTACCCCTATACCCTCCCCCCAACTCTGTCTCGTTTACGCTGGTGCCCTCAGGGCCCTCGGTCCCCCCAAAAAAGCTGTTGCCTGACTACCCAGCCTATCCCCTACCCTGCCACCCGTGACTCCACTGTAGTGGATGCCACTCTGTTCAAACGGAAAGGAGCCAGCCTCGTACACCTCTCTGTTAATCTCTGCAATGACTAGTCTGCAATGACTGACCCCGGACCTCTGGGATCGTGCATATGACAACATGCACGTTCTCATTGATCCCCCTTAGTTCCCGCAGCCCCACATGTAGCTGGTGTCCGAGGTTCTGGCTTATTCCCGTGAACACGTCGTTGAGGCCCGCGTGGACTACGACTAGGTCCCGGCCCTCCCTGTTACCGCATGCAAACTCCGGCGTCGCATAGGCAGCGCCATCTGTCGACAGCGCGTACCACGAATCCGCACCCGCGTGCCACGGCGGCCGGCTAGCTCCGATTGGCCAAAAGATAAATTTATTTGTTAAAATAAAAAAGAAACAAATACTGTAGGTATCTAAATTAATGTTTTAATATATTTTAATAATGCACTAAATGTTCATTAGGTAAACTCATTTTATGTCATAATTATATTTTCCAATTAAAATAAATTATTTAGTTAATTAAAATTTTAATATTATTTTTATAAATATATAAATGCAACCAGTAATTAAAAATTTCCCTATTTGTATAAATCTAAAAATGTAAGTATTTTTAGTTTTCTTCATTAGCAAAGGTCAATACACCCCCCACTTGTCAAAATTGTTGCCCCGTGTGAACTGGGAACGGGAAAACCATTTGAAGTGCGACTGGGAATCGCTCCAACCAGTTACTTCCCTAACTGGTTCCAGTTCACTCCATTCCCAACTGGGAGTCAAACCAGTTGATTCCCAATCGGGAATGGTTCAAACCAGTTGACCCCTCAGCTGGTCCCAGTTGGACTCCTATTGGTCCCAGTTGATTCCCAGTTGGTACCAGTTAGTCCCAGTTGAAACCAGTTGAGGTGCCAACTGGTCCCAGTTAGAAATTTTCGCCTGGGCGAGCTCCTGATAATCCGCGGTCGAGTGCCTCAGCACACGATGAGAGACAGGGAAGCGCGAGGGGCATGCAGTGGTCTTAAAGAGATGCTGAACCAAACATTTCGATATCTATAATAAGTGGCGTACTATCTTTTCACCAGTCAGCAGCCGCCGGTGTCCGCGAGCACACGCAACGAAATTAACGTCATCATATCCCCCATTCACGCTTAATAATCTTGAATGGGGATATGATGACGTCAATTTCGTTGTGTGTGCTCGAACACACCTGCGGCTGCTGACTCAGGTAAATATAGTGCGCCACTTAATGTAGACACTGAAATGTTTGGTTCAGCCTCCCTCTAATGTATTCGATGTATCGGTTCTTTTCTGTAACATTCGTAGCATAACAACTAGGCGAAATTCACTAACCTCAGCTGTAGATACCTGCAATGCTCATATCATAGCATTAGCTTAAAACTGGTTGCATCCTTTAATTTGGCGATCACAAAATCTTTTGTTTGTCGCTACGTCCGTACAACGCGTAAAGGAAAGGCGTTCTTTTGGCCATTTTTAACGTCAAATTTGGGGGGTTTTACGTGCCAGACCAACGAAGGGCATCTGGCACGCCCCAGCGGAGGACTGAGGATCAATTTGGACCCCCTGGGGATCTTTTGACGTGCAACCGAAAGCTCGATTACACGGCGCCTTCTCCGCAATATGCCTCCGTCATATTGCGGGCACCTCAGCCGGGATACAGTTGGTCATTTCTAAACAAAATATGTCTTCCTAGTGTATTTACATCCCCAGCAACCTAGAAATAGTGCGGGCTATTTTCGAAATTAATCAGCAAAGAGTTTTCGTTGGTGTTTGCTGTCGTCCCCCTAATTATTCTTGCACCTTCGTAAATGAGCTACACGATGTAATTAACCTAGCTGTGTCTCGTCATCCCACAATACCTTTATTTTTTATAGGCAATTTTAATATTCCTGATATTTCATGGGATATCGAATCGTCTTGTATGCCACCTTTTTCCACTTTAGCAAACGAATTTCTAAGTCTATGTTGTGTGTGTTCATTCACGCAACTTGTCAAGCATCCCACAAGAATAATGGAATCAGTCGCGAATACACTACACTTTGTACTAAGATCTCTGCTTGATCCCATCTCAGAAATTACTTACTTACCTGGCTTCCGTGATCATTTCATTTTGTCATTTCACGTCAACCGGCAGCACCTTAAAACATAAACAAAATTAAAACTATTCCTAACTACCAAAAGCCAAATTTTGAAGCTATTAATAGTGATCTATCCGCCTTTTTCGATACATTTCTGAAGAACTTTGAAATTCGGAGCGTGAATTCCAACTGGGATATGTTCGTGGCCAAGATCAACGACTTAACTAATAAGTACATTCCTACCCGCACTATCGTATCTAACATTAATGCTCCCTGGTATAACCCTCACATCAGACGTCTATCAAACAGGAAAACGCGACTGTACAGATCGGCCAAGTCATCCCCAGACGATGTTCGCTGGGCCGCTTACAAACTGGCTTCCGATGAATACGTGGCGGAAGTTAAAGCAGACAGGGAAAAATACTATAAACGTACGCATGGAACTGAAATAAAAAAAAACAAAAAAAAAAACATTGGCGCGTGATACACCCTATTGATGATGATAACATTGCGCTTGTTCACAGTTCAGGGAATCTCATTCCCCCTGAACAGTGTGCGTTTATCTTGAATTAAAGTTTTATGCGTAATTTTTCTGTAACTTCCAGCGCCCCACTACCGACTACCAATTCCTACGACTACCCTGCTATGTTTCCTATAATGATAGAGCCTTTAGGTGTCGAAAGCATAATTAGATCACTTAAACTTTCCTGCGCTCCTTGGTGTGACCTAATCAGCCCTAATTTTTTTTAACATGTAGGAGCTTTTATTGTTCAGTTATGCTATCAAAAATGTTTCAGTATTCAATCGATAATGGTTGTCTCCCTGCTGAGTGGAGGGTCGGGAAGGTGATTCAACTTTATAAGTCAGGTAACAAGCATTCCCCACTCAATCACCGACCAATTTCGCTCACCAGCATCCCATGTAAAATTTTTGAACATATTCTGTCTTTCAATCTCTCCAAGTTCCTTGAATCTAATTCGTTTTTCACGTCGTTACAACACTGCTTTAGGAAAACCTGCTCGTGTGAAGACAGTTCGCATCAGTCCTTCACAAGCTAAATGTCATTCTTGATCATTCCTCATTAGTCAATTGCATCTTTTTGCACTCTTAAAAAGCCTTTGATAAGGTATGTCATAAGATATTACTCTATAAACTGCACCAACTTAACCTGGATCCAAAACTTATCTGGGTTGAATGTTTTCTGGTCAACTGCTCGCAGTTCATTGCAGTAACAATCACCTTTCTGGGCCAAGTGGAGTTCACTCCGGTGTAGCACAAGGCTCTGTGCTCGGACCTCTTCTTTTTCTTATATACATTACAGATCTACCCTCTTGTGTCTCTTCCCATATTTATTTGTTTGCCGATCATTGTGTTGTATTTAAAGAAATAACTTGTGAAAATGGCATTAACACGCTCCAGTATGATCTTAACGCTATTTCTGTCTGGTGCGAAACGTGGTGCATGAAATTGAACATTAACACATGTAAATTTATGAAAGTGTCCAGGAAAATTCATAATCTACCGTTTTACCATCTTCATAACTCGCCCCTGGACGCGGTGATTAGTTATAAATATCTTGGTATACACATCCCACCAAATCTCGCTTGGACAGTTCATAAAACATATACTGTACTTATAATTAATAACTCAAACACCATGTAGGCACATCTTTGATGTAATTTTGCAAAAGTTCCCCACCTCTAAAGCTTCTACTTCACAAAGCACTAATTGGTCCAAAACTCGAATATGCCGTTTCAGTCTGAGATCCTTGTTATGAAAATCTAAATCACTCACTCGACATGGTCCAGAATAACTCTTTTGTTTTATTTTGTCCAACTATAACAGAACTGAGAGCATAAGCACAATGAAATCCAGCCTTGACTTACCATCTTTGGCATCTCGTCGTGAAAACGTTTGTCTTTGTTTCTTTCACAAGTTGTTTTATCACCCCCATCTCCGCGCCGAACTTATTTTACCTCCCCAGTACGTTTCATCTCGATAAGGTCGGTATCCCATCGTAAAGGACTAATGCTTTTTTTCAGCCATTTCTACCACGCACATCAGAGGGTTGCGCGTGGGAGAACAGCTTCGATATAAGAGCGCCAACAGTTCAAGAACGCCTTAGCTATATTGTATATATAGACGCCATTTTTTATACTTCTAGTAACTGCTTTTTTTACCTCATCATCATATTTATTTTGTAACCAGTCCCCTTTTTAATGCCCGAGGCCGAGGGTACATATAATAAATAAATAAATAAATAAATAAATAAATAAAAGGAGCTCCCTGTGACGAAGCGCACGCTCGCGTTTGCAGATAGCGGCTTTTCGACAGAGATGTCTGTCATCAACGGCAATTCACAAACATCCGGCATCTCAACCCAGCCAGTCAACCCAGCCAGTAACAACTTCCTCAAACAACGACGTCAAGCGTAGAAGACCATCCATGGTTGACTGGTCTTACCGGCCGGCTACGGTATGCTCACTTCCCCTGCCGTCAACCTGCCCCTCCTCATCGCCGGTGACGTGCCTTCTAACCCCGGCCCACGTCCCATCTGCCCCGGTGTTCCAGGACGGTGTATGATAGCATTGTCGCTCTCTCAGGTTCACCAAAAACGTAAAGACGTCTCCATGCCTTCGTATCGACGCCTCATTTCGTCACCTACAGGGTGGTCTTGTGCGGCGAGCCAGCTCCCGCCCCTAGCCGACGACCTGTTCCACGATGGAGCACCAACCTCCACCACACCAGCGACTGCTCCCACCAGCCGTTCCGGGCAGCGCACTGACGTAGCTCCGGCAAGCGAAGTTGAAGACGGCGTACGCAGTTCGCACGGCAGTCCCGCTGTCGGCGCATGGCGCTTCCCCGACTCCCAACGAGATTTTCGTGCGGTTTTCATAACTTTCGCTCCATAAAGAACAAGCAACTCGACTTCCAAGCGCTTGCGTCCTCCTACCCAAACACAATATTCGCTGTCTGCGAGACTGAGACTAGATGCATCCGGTTTCGATGGGCAGATGGCACACTTCTTCGTACAATTCGCCCTTTTACCGCAAGATCGCCCTTCAGCCTGCGTAGTATATTTAACCGTACTATATTTAAACAAAAAATAAAGGATAAGTTTTTTTCGAATTTATTTACTATTTTTTAATGCTAAAATTCCAAACTGTAAATATACGCACTTTCCGTCATATTTTCGTACTGTTCAGTCCTTTCCCCAGAGCGCATATCGCTCTCGGGGAGGAGACAATCGACAGTCACATTGGCCACTGTACGATAGGAGCTTACGGTTCAGACCAGCGTTGCAACATGACTATCCGCACGTCGATCGATTGCACCTAATTCCTGAAGTGGTCTTAAACTCTTTAATGTAAAGCGGAATGTCAACCTGCGACACCCCGCCCCCTCCGATCACGGCCCGACCAGCGGTACCAATGCCCGACAGTTTACGTCATCTCATCTTGTTGTTACACCAATGACACGCATCCACACGTCACATCGGCGATAATTCCAGTCTTCTGTTCACAACGCACAACACTGCCCTCACGATGTTGCTGCTATGTTGCTGACACGCAGAAATATAGAACCACGTTGATTGCCGGTTGGCACTCGGCATCGGAAAACAGAACCGAACACAGCACAGAAGGCACCCAGGCATCCGGCAGCAAAACCTGCCTGTCTTGGATGCAGTTTCTGCGATTTCCACAACGTCAAAAACGTCGACAAAGTTCTGCGTGGTTCAGCGTGGGTCCCGCGGGACGCCTTTTTCGGAGGTTGATACGGGGCAGAGCAAGGGGGCAGAGTAGTAGTTTAACATCTCTGACGTCATGTCCTGGTTTTCGTCGAAACAGAGCTATTTGTACCTATTTTGTTACCTTGACATCTTCACTTCTTCACTTCGTGCACTCCTCCGAAGTGTGCTCCCAGCTCGTTCCTCCGAAGTCAACACAACTGTCATAGTTAGTAAAAGACGGCCCGTGCCAGTTGTTTGCAAAGCGACGTAGATGAAAAGAAATCGCCGCGGCGTTTTTCGCGGCCTCGGAGATGCAGAAGCGAGCCGACGTTATAAAAGATACGTTTCAACTACGAGAGCAGCAAGAGTGTCAGCAAGAGCCACGTAAATACCTGTGCACACTCGGAGCGGACGCGCGCGTTTGATCGAAGTGCTTCGGGACCGATATTTTACGATTACCACTCGATACTGACGTGACACTCGGCAAAGAAAGGTGGGACCGGCATTGCGTAGCTCACACGAACTGTTATAGCTCGACAGTGACGTACCGTCGTCAGAATGAAAATGGCGTACTAATAACTAAGTGTACATACAGTGTTGCGAAGGTAATCCACACGACGTTTATTTGAGCTCCATATCACACAAAACAAGGAGATAGAATCAGTGAGAGTCCCTTTTTGACGACAGCGTTCATGACCGCTGCCTCGGAAAACAAGAAGATGACAAGGAAAAGAGATTGACCTCTTAATCTAAAATTGAGGTCAGCGATCAAACTATAATACGGGAAGGGTCCACAAGGGTCGCGCGGGTGCGTATTCCATTCAGCAAGTCAGCCGGTCGTGGGCAGGCGGTCTTCGCCAAGGACCGTCGGAGCAACTCTGTGCCGAGTCGGAGTGCCTGCTGCCTAAATTCTGCCGAGCCCGCTCGGTCGGTGCCATCGTTGCTGTTGTGGCTTTTCCCGGCTGTTTGTGGATCCAGCATTCCTCTTCGTCGTGCCAGGTTTCGAGCACTTCCTTCTTTTTCCTTGCTGCTTGAAATCGGGACCCGCGAGAAGAGCACGTAGAAAAATAAATGTCCATTGGTCGCCACGACCAAGTAACTGAGCGACGTTGTCGATCATGTTGATTTGATCGTAGAAAGACGGCTCCGGAGCTGTTGTCGTACGTACATTTTTGGCGTAAGATCGGTTCGTGCATCTGGCCTTTTTTCTTTAGCGCATGGGACTGCAACAATAACACGCCGCAACCGCCGCCTACCCCCGCCCCAACATTGGACACAACAACCTGAAACAAACTCTCCACAAAAAAAATATATATATATATATTTATATATATATATATATAATAGGGTTGGGATGTTTCGGTTTAAACCGATAAAAACCAATAAAAGTACGCCGAATTCATTTTCGGAAATTCGGTTTTAACCGAAAAAGCTCAGTTTTTAGGTTCGGCATTTTCGATTTAAACCGATAAAACCAATGAAAGTACGTCGAATCCATTTTCTAAAATTCAGTTTTAACCTTTAAAAGGTCACTTTGACCTTCCAGTCGTACCGCAGAGCCGTGGCGAAAAAGTGGAACGACAGTGTCTATCGAAACGTGTCCGAATGTATGGGATACATGGGTGGCATCACGACGTTTTGGTTTGGTGTGCGCATCATTGATCGGAGCGTGAAGTCCGAAATGCCCCATGACTTCGCCATGTACGAGCGTGTTTTCAAACTCGTTTTAAAGAAGACTGACTTGATGCAAGTTCTGCATGTTGTGTTGTGCTTCAAAACGTCGCACCGTTTCTCTTTTGGCGGTCACAGTTGGTTGATTGGCCGATTTTGGCTCAGGCAGCGCTTCATCTCCTCAGCCTGCCAGTGTCCAGTGTTAGCGTTAAGAGGGCATTCCCGAAGCTCAGTGTCGTACTAACAGGAAAGGAGAGTGCGAATCAACAAGGAGAACCTGGGAAAGTAGATGTGCGTGTGTACTATATACGATCACGGTAATCCCAATATACAGAAGGTGAAGTTCCATGATTTTGGGCATAGGCTTCATATCTGACTTGTTTGTACTTCTGTGTTTTTTCTTGTTTCTTTTACAGTTGCAAACATTTGCCAAATAAAGTGTCCCTTTCTTTTTCAATGTATCTTTGCCGTTATTCTTTGAGTGATCAGAAATATCAGAGGTACAAGAATAATCTGATCTGGTGTGCGTTGGTGTTTATTTTATATTCACCGAAAAAAGCCGATAAACTTTTGTGGGCATAATATACACCGAAAAAAAAAACCGAAAATTGAATTTTAAAATAAACACCGAAAAAAGTACAACGCATTTTGAAAAAAATAGAAACCGAAAGCGCGGAACCCTAATTATATATATATATATATATATATATATATATATATATATATATATATAACTGGTAAGAAAAAAACCCTTGGTGAAAACAGCAACAACGGACGATTTAATCTTCGACGTTTCGGCCGGAGTCCGGCCTTCGTCAGGAAGAACTTTTACAGATGAACGCGGGTGGTATTTATACAATGCTACGGTCGGGTCCAAATTTCGGCGGGAGGACGGTTGGAGCTTTGGTGAGAGGGAAGCTTAGTACAGTTCGTATCCGGGTGAAGAAGCTTGACGGTCGGGGCCAAGTTTCAAGGACGGTGGGATGACGGTTGTAGCTTCTTGAGAGGGGGCGCAGGGTGACTTTGTGTCCGGGCGGGCAGGGGTCACCTGAATAATAGCGTACAATAGGGAGGTGTAGTAGATCGCGTCCGCTATCCCGCTATGCTTACCGCGACCGGAAACGAGATCCGAAATTCTGCAGCCAAGGCTAACGGCTCGCGGTCGTTTCCGGTCGCGGTAATCTTCGGTAAGCTTAGCGCGACGGGGGACGCGGTCTACTACAACTCCCTAATAGAAGAAAGTTAACGCGCAAACTAAAGTGCTGTCTCAAAAAAAAAAAAAAAAAAGAAAAAAAAACGGCACGGTCATTTGTGTTGTTTCGTGGGGCATGCATGAGTCAGACCTGAAAGGGAACAATGTTAAACCTAGAACAAAAAAATATATGAATATCAAAACCTGGAAATAAAAGAGAAAAGTTGATGGTCCAGTTCGGGCCACAAACACAGTACCACTGCTAACAGTAAGGTCTGGGACCTGAAAGAATGTCCCCTCATCGCTGTTGCTATTCGTCTGTTAGCATTTCAATCGATGCCAGAGTACCGGGGCTTTCATTTATTCCTTGTTTAATTGTGTTGAATTGGTAAATTAGGTAGGATTCACGCTGTTCACGTTCGCGATTTGATTTAAATCCAGATTCTAGGAGCGTCACTGACAATTTATCAAACGAGTGTTTTGGGAGAGCGAGATGTTTGGATAGAGGCAATGTCAGAAGATTTATGGCGTGAGATTTGTGATTATTAAAGCGCAGTCTAAATGCCGTTCTAGTCTGCCCTATGTATTGCATTTTACATACCGTACACTCAAATAAGTACACGACATTCGACGAGGCACATGTTAAGTGCCCTTTAATTTTGATCGAGAACTGCGAGTGCGTGCGTGGGGCGCGGGCTGATAAGGTCTGCTCGGTTCAGTTGCTTGGCTTTTCTGATTGCATCGTCGATTATGCGCGGTGGATGCTTTTGTTTCTCTAGCACTGACTTTATATTTTGGCTGCTCGCATCAAAATCTGTCTCCTTGGAACAAATTCGTTTGAAACGATGAGCTTGGCTATAGGGAATGCTGTTTTTGCAATGGCGTGGGTGGTCGCTTTGATAATGCAGGTATTGCTGTCGATCTGTTGGCTTACGGTACAGGCTCGTGGCGAGTTTACCTTCGTCTATTTTAACGTTGACGTCTAAGAAGTTTATTTCGGTTTGAGAGTACGCATGTGTAAAGCGGATGCTCGGATGAGCAGCGTTGTATCGACCTATGAAGTCCACCAGCTCTTCCTCAGTGTGCGACCAGACAATAAATATATCATCTATAAACCTTTTGTATATTAGCGGCTTTACGGGACATTCAGAAAGGAACTGAGATTCTAATTTTCCCATGAATACGTTGGCGTAGTTCGGGGCCATTTGGTGCCCATCGCGGTTCCGCTAACCTGCCTAAAGTATTTATTGTTAAATTCGAACGTGTTGAGTTCTAAGACAAGCCTCGCTAGAGTAGCGACGACGTGTCCATCTGGGGTATCCGGTTGTTTGTGGAGTTCGTACATGTCAATTAAAGAAATTATTCCATCATCGTGTGGGATATTCGTATGCAGCGATGACACATCAAGTGTAACCAGATATGATTCTTTTGGTATGCGGAAATTTGATATTTCCCTTAAGAAGTGAGTTGTGTCTTTAATGTACGAATCGAGACTTGTAGGTATATTGTTGTTTAATGACAACCGCAAGGTTTAACCCAACACGAACTGTTTATTAGTCTAAATCTACAACTCAAGCTTCGTTAAAAAGAGAAGAGTTCTTTTGCGTGGCGTCTTTCGTGGCGTTCCTTTTCGATCTTCCCTGAGACCTCGTCGTCCCGTGATCATTTTCCTTCTCCTCCTCACGCCGACGTTTCATATTCCGCTTCTTTTTCGGTCCTCTTTTCACACGCCCAGGTGGTCAATGGCGGTGGCAGACATCTCGTCTTGCTCAAGTTCGCCCTTGCGGGTGTAAACATCACGCGAAGCCACGGGCAAAGCTCAGTCCGTCAAGAGCCCGATGAGGTTACTCGAGCATCCACGTGCTTTCCTCGTGTTCGTCTCTCTTTCTTCTTTGTGTGTACTTATTTTCGTCCTGTCTGTTTCCTCTTTTTACGCTGCGCCGTACCCCGTGAGATTTATCGCCATCTCGTTGTCGGTTTTTCTTTTTCTTGTCCACCCGAGCTCCGAGTCAGAGTTCAACTTACAACATATATGTTTAATTAAACTGTCTACATATCCTGATATGGGTTCGGTTACTGTACCTATTCCGGATATGATCGGGCGCCCTGGGTTACCAGGTTTGTGAATCTTAGGGAGCGTGTAGAAGCGGCCCGGGGAAGGCTGTACCGGTTTCATTAATTTATGTTCGTTAGCGGTTATTCTGCCCTCGTCTAAGAGATCCTTAAGGACCGAGGTCACAGTCTGAGTGTGGTGCACTGTAGGGTCACCTGCGAGAGGTTCATAAAACTTTGGGTCATTTAGTTGGCGGTATCCTTCCCGGATGTTCTCAGAAGTGCTAAGAATCACAATTGCACCTCCTTTATCGGCTGGTTTTATTGTTATGTCTGTCCTATTGCTCAGGGTTTTTAAGCTAGCCCTTTCGGATTTAGTGAGATTATCCCGTTTTCCCGCCTGCCTGCGATATTCCCGCATAATGTCCTTTTGCACAGCGGCTATGTACAAGTTAAGACAATCGTTACGGTTAGCTTTTGGCGTCCAGTCGCTCGTTGCACGCAGCTGAGAGGTGTTGGAGCTAGAAGGTCTGTCCGAGAAGTATTCCCGCAATCTTAAATTTCGAGCAAAGTTGTCGAGGTTGCGTAGTAATTGAAATTCGTCAACAAAACCTGTGGCGGGACAGAAGTTCAATCCTCTCGAAAGGAGTTTTTCCTCTTCTGTTGATATGGTCACTCCAGATAGATTAACAATTGTGGTGACACAAGGGGCACTAGTGCTTGACCTATCGTCTGTTATGCTAATGGCCGGTTGAGTATGTTCACTATAGTTAAATGATTTCGTAACCTGAGGTAAAACAGGGTTAGGAACCTTATCGCGCTGTAGCTTACGCAGCTTGATAGTTTCAAGGTCATGGCGTTTCTTTTTATCGAATTCAGATAGGGCGCTAATTTCGGATGTTTTGGGTCCAAATTTCGCCGAAATTTGGACCCGACCGTAGTATTGAATAAATACCACCCGCGTTCATCTGTAAAAGTTCTTCCTGACGAAGGCCGGACTCCGGCCGAAACGTCGAAGATTAAATCGTCCGTTGTTGCTGTTTTCACCAAAGGTTTTTTTCTTACCAGTTATACCCACGCCTTCGGCCTCCCGCCACAATGCCCGTTGTATATATATATATATATATATATATATTCTTTTCGTTTGTTTTTACGTTTCCGACAGTGACGTAACGGGCGTCTCTGCCCCGTATTGACGTCCGAAAAAGGCGTCCCGGGTCCCGCAATCCGGAGAGTCGGAGACGGCCATCTTACCCAGTGTACGTAGCGCTGCTGGCACTGCTCAGGAACTTCGCTGTTTCTAGCGGCTTGGTTTGCTCGTTTGATAAAATTAGTGGTAAAAACGTCAATGCAACCGAAATGCTCTGCACGTTTGGACTGAGAGATGGAATTACAGGCGGCCTTCGCTGCCGTTGAAGCTTAATAAACTCAACAACGTTTATTAAACAACGTGCGCGACGTGCTCGAAAAACGAAACCGAAAGAAGATGAGTCTGGAGGGCGAAAGCGTTCACCCGTCTGCATGGAGAAGGAGGAAAACGTCTTGTTCCTCCCTTCTTCTCCTGTCCGCTTGGGGGCGCGTCAGTAGAAGGGAGGAAAATGCGCCGTTGCTGCCCTTTCCTCCATTTTTTCTTAGAGTTCGCGGTACAGTGGAACACATAAGAACGCCACATCCTGAAGGGGCCATTAACATAGTGTGTAGCGGTAAAAAATAATTAAAAAAAAGAAGATATTTCGAAGCGACGACCGACATTTTTTCCTACTAATAATTCTGAAGAATGAATGTGTGGTCCCAACTCAGCCAGTAAAAAACACTGTGGCGCCATCTCGTGGCGATGTTGCGAACGTTGGATACGTGCGCTCCAAGCCGTTCCAAGGTCAGCGCATGTACCAGAGCACTAATGCTAACGCATTAAAATAATTGGAGACTTAAAACGGTCACTCATTGCAGCGAAGTACCTGTGTACACGTAGTGAGACGTGAGTAAATCACTGGGAAAATATAACAATATTCAATAATGGCTTCATCTACTATAGACCTTTTTCTTAAGGGCGCCGCCATCTTGAATTATCGTCACTTCCAGTATGGGCGAAAACATTGTTTTGCCGTCGCCACGCCAATAGAATGCATTTAGGAGAAAAGCGTAACCGTCACCCATTCTCGTTTTCTCTCCCCTCTATTTTTTTACTATTTGCAGGTTGAAACGTTTTAATATTTTTTCTTCGCCCATACCGGATATGCCTACTTGGCAGTCCGGGGCGAGAGTAAGCGGAAAAGGTCTATACGTTTCAGTTTCAAACTCGAACCCACAACTGCCTGCTCCGAGCCTCATACTTAGCAGCAACTTGTAAAATGCCAATAGAAAAAAACAAAAAAAAAAGACGCACACACAAGGGAATTTCGGACAAAAGTTCTCCGGACTTAGAAGACTCAAGTCGTTAGAAGACTTTTATTTATTAGGGGCGAAGCTCCTTAGGGGCTAACCATGTCCGTCCGTCCCTCCGTCCGTCCATCTGTCCATCTGTCTGGCGTCCAGTGCTCGTGCTCCTGCTCGTGAGCTCACGCGCTCACGTGCTCACGAACACGTGAGCACGTGCTCGTGTCGGGCAAAAAAAGAAAAAGATGAAAAAATTAAAAAAAAAAAAATGATGAAAAAATTATGAAAATAGGTTTCCGCAGTCGACAGGATTCGAACCTGTGCGGGAAGACCGCAATGGATTTCTAGTCCATCGCCTTAACCACTCGGCCACGACTGCGGGACGAGTAGGGGGCTCTGAGATGCGGTAGTACCTCAAGAGCTGGGGATGTCATGGATGAAACGTTGCATGTAGCCGCTCAACGTCTATACAGGAGAGGGCGCTGCGGTCAAATGTGTATATAATCGCGTTAAACTTCGCACGCATTGGCTCAACGTTTTTTGGCGAGAGGGCGCTGCGGTCAAATGCTCAAATGCGTATACAACCACGTTCCATACCACACATTCTCTTTCTGACATGGATGAAAACGAACGAAAGGCTGGGCATGCTGCGGCTCAGCGTCTACGCAGAGAAGCACCACCAGAGCTTCGCCCCAATCAACATCATTCACCACGTGGAGATGCGGTCAATTTTTTTATTTATTTCAGTACCCTCAGGGCTACTAGGGCATTGCACAGGGGAAGGGCAATGTACGGTACAAAATTTAGTTGAAAAACAAATGGAATAAATCGATCTAAAGCACGAGCAGTCAAGGTTAGTATCAACAGAGATGATTGGTTATCGCAGTTTTGAACGAATCCGGCGATGATATGAACATTAAAGATGCGGGGAGGTGGTTCCATTCGGAAGACGTTCTGGGTATGAAGGAGTCAATGTAGGCGTTAGTACGACACTGATGAAATCCTACTTTGCTTTGTTGATCAAGGCGAGCTGAGATATGCGGGAGGGGAAGAAGAACCTTTTCTTTTAGAATAGGGTTAGAGTAATACGTTTTGTGAAAATGACACAGACGAGTAACTTTGCGATGCAAAGACAGAAGAGGCGGAGACAACTTAGTTTTCATAGACGAGACACTTGCGGTACGGTGATAATTACAAAATATACATCGTGCACCACGATTTTGGACGGCCTCAATGTTAGATACAAGTGTTGAGTGATCAGAATCCCAGATTGCTGCAGCGTATTCTAATTTAGAACGTACCAGTGTTTTAAATAAAAGTAATTTTAATGACACTGGGGCTAATGTAAAATTTTGTTTTAAGTAACCGAGCATATAGTTGGCGGTAACAGAGATGCGATTAATTTGAATGTTTCACGATATTTGATGATTAACACGAACATCAAGATATTTGTAGGAAGTTGCGAGTTGCGAGGGAGAGCTACCGATGTAGTATGTCAGTGTTGAGGAGTTACATCGAGTCACACGCATAGCTCTACATTTGGTTATGTTAAGAGTCATGGACCTTGCGTTACACCACTCCAAAATTGCATCTAAATTTGTTTGAAGTAGTACAGCATTGGATTCGTTAGTAATTTTGCGAAATATTACACAGTCGCCAGCAAACAAGCTAGTAGATGATGAAAAATTATGGGGCAAGTCGTTTATATAAATTAGAAACAAAAGACGGCCTAACACGGACCCTTGTGGGACACCCGATTATACTGCACTGAGGTGAGAATTAGCTTGATTAGTAGAGACAAACGGAGTGATTTGTAAGAAAATTTTCAATCCAGGAAAACACATTTGGGTTCAGGTTAAGTTTATTAAGTTTTAGAAGTAAAAGCTTTTGAGAAACTTTACTAAATGCTTTGCAGAAATCAAGAAACATGCAACCAACCTGGGACCCTCGATCGAGAATAGAAAGGAGATCATAAGTGAAAGACAGAGGTTGGGTCTCACAGGAAAGACATTTAAAAAAACGATGCTGAGAGGGTGTAAAAAATGAGTTAGCGTCTATGAAAATAACAAGGTGCGAATAATGAATATGCTCGATGATTTTACAGGGTGTACTAATTAGTGAGATTGGCCGGTAGTTAAGAGGACTATGCTTGTTACCTGATTTATGGAGCGAAACCATCTTCCCTATTTTCCAAACTTCAGAATGTGTAGAAAAGTTTAGTGACTGTTCAGAAATTTTGGAAACAAAGATAGCGCTATATATTTTGGTCTTTTTCAGAAACATAGATTTTATATTGTCGACACCTGAAGAGGAAGATAAAAAAAACGAAACACCAAAGGGTCCATAAGCAAAAAGTTGTGGAAGGGTAAATAGGGAAAGACAAATCAAAATCAAAAGATAAGGTGCTTTAAAAAAAATCGTTTTAAACATTGGCTCACTGACTATTCGGTATGACATCACCATTTAGATATGTAAGCGATATTAACGATTTTTTGGCTCCGTTCACGACATTCCAGAAATGTTTCGTGCTTTGCAACAACATGGAATGTAATGTATGATTGAAGAAAGTTTTTCTGGCTTCCGCGATAGCTGTCTTATAGGTTTCGGCTGCACAGCGAGAGGATTCCCGGTGTTCGTCACGGTTAGAAAGTTTTTTCCGATTGAAATAGGCGTTTCTTTCTATTCGATAATCTAGAGTCTTCTAAGGACACATCTTCAAGATTCATTTCGATACAAACATCAGCTTGACTGTAGCTAAGAACTATGAAGTGCTTAAATTTAGCTCAACTTTATTTCGTAAGCTTCCCTTTCACGATATGATAAAAATACGTGAAAGATAGTTGACATACACCTCTGGTGTTTCAAGGTGAGATTGACTCTTCTAGCGATATTAAAAGAGTCACAAAAGGCGACCTTGGCGCTGCAGATGTCCGAAACAATTGAACATTCGACTTGTCCCACTAAAAAAGTTAGACTTGTTGCTTGCGATGACGTCTGGTGTGTCTGCTGTGCATAAATGATTTAACCAGTGCGTTAGGACTGCTAACCTGAGTTCAACATACAACACGAAGGAGTGATTGCACAACCTTACGGCGCTTCCATGCCCCAGCGAGAACCTGTCTTGGCACGCGACATTTGCGGATGAGTGATCGCAGTCGTGTTAGGCTTCCAAGCTACGTGATCACTACCAGAGTATTGAGGGACAAAAACCACTATGGCACCCTTAACAGTAATTTGTTCTTTCGCCCGAAGCACAAGATCATGATGCAACACACCACGCACATAATTTGTCGCTACAGAAATCCGTGTCAAGACAAACAAAGTAAAACCAAAACCACACGACTATGGCGGATGACCGGGACGTCGGAGACTCCAGCAGTCCCATGGGTTGCTTCAGTCTCCCACTGCGTTCTCCTGTCTAACGCAACGCGCTTAAAGGGGCACTCAAGTGGTTTTTGAGTTCGTGTTTTGATGATGACAGCTGAATTTAGACCCCTTAAGTATCCCTAAAAACCAAAAAATATAGTCATACGGTGATTATTTCTTTAATAAAAATGTAATTGAAGGCCGCCAAACCTCGGATCCACCCGAAAACGAAACCACTCTCATTGGTCCTCGCACGCTTCTCAAAAGGATCTCGGGCCAATGGCGTTGGACGACGTTCCGTCGCGCAGTGATCCCGAGGTAGCCGCATCGGCCGAACCTCTTTGTCATTCGAGCTTCGATCATGGCGGAGTTCTCTACGCTCGAGGACCTGACGCCGTTAGAGGTTGAAATCCTTCGGCGGACAGCGGACCTGGGGATGATTTCCTATGACGCCACTTCGACGTGCGATGTGGACGATAGCAGCGCTTCGGAGTCGTGTTCGGGTTCCGAGGACGGCGAAACGCAGACCTTTTCAGCCATTCTTCGATTTGCGGTTGGGGCAAGTCGTAACCGAACCAACGTTTGACATCGCAGCGTTACCTCTGATACGTGATGTCAAACGATGTCGCCACGTTGCCTTTCGCCTCGGGAGGATGGGGGAAAGGCTGGTTCAGACATGTGCAACGAGCGCGTACCTACGACTGCGTTTGTTGCGACCGGAACGACCGCTCTGCGCCGCGCATACACACACCTGCAACCACTACAAGCGCAGCGGGTCGTCAGCACGGCGACCGCTTCTATACGCGGCCGTCAGCTGTTTCAGCGGCCCCTCTAAAAAGGGGACGCACTGCTACTCAATGCCGTAACCGAATATAGACAGACAGTTGTCTATAGCCTAAAGCTTTATTATTATTTTTTCTTGATAGGCTTGCAGGGTACAGTGGATGAAAAAAAAGAAAATAAAAAGATGCAGTACGCCGTCTTGGACGATCACGACTCTAATGCACGACATTGCAATAGTACAAATATCGCCACACGCCTTTTCTACGATTATAAAATACAATGTATTCTTAGCAGCGATATAGCAACGTAGAAATATGATTTCGTGATCAGATAGACGCTGCAAGCGTTCAGGATTGCTAACACTAATCACTTCTCTCCCGGTGATGAAAACGAGTGAAAATTCGCATCCTTTATACGGTACGCGCCAGTAATACCTTGAACTTGAGCACACGCAGAAATGCCGCCAAATAAGAAATCCGGGCGATGTTCGAGGACACAAAGGCTTAGAAAGCACCACTGTAGTCGAAGTAAACAAACGCACGGGCGTTTTGCTGTCTTGAGTGCCGCCACGACATCGCCGCACGAGTAGGTGGATCTTCCCTTTTAGTACGTGCTGGGTTATCATAGCGACACACGACGAAAATTCACAGTCAAGATAGCGCTTTTACGCGGAACGATGAGCTTTCACCACGCCGTCCACGTCGACGACTACCACCGAGGCCTGCGCCGGCCCGCTACCGACACGACCGGCCAGCACCGCGCGCAGATACGGCGCTTCCGCGCATCCGGGGGAACGGGAAATTCACCCCCGCGGAGGAAGGCAAGGAGAAAACGTAGTCCCTTGTTTGTGAAACGATAATTGCAGTATCGCGTATTCTAAACTAGAAATATTTTACGTCTTTTGAAATTATCATGCACAACATATTTAAATGAACTGCAAATTGTTTCTTTAGCGAAACTTTACAAAGGCCGCCAAATTTTCAGTAAAGATGGGTTTTGGAAAATATTCATTGCGACACCTAAACAAAAGATCCATTGCAGAGGTCCTTGACATCAGAGACTTCGCAAGTCACAGTGGCTTGTTTCATTCCCATACTGGCCCATAATTCACCTTTAAAGCAACGCGTTATCTGTGCTTCGGTGATCATAAAATACTAATGAATTTTATTATTTTTATTAATAAAGTTGTGCTTCGGACACCTTATTACTTCTGAAATATTTCCAGTTCTGTGTCGTCTGTGCAACCGACCGAAGAGAAGAGGTTGCATGAAGCCCAAAGCGCCGGCAGGTTCTGGTCCCCAAGATTTTGAGCGGAGGAAGTCGGGTATTGAAAGTATCATATTTGTTTTTAACTCTTTAACCTTTTTGCATCGTGTTTGCTAAAAAAAGTATGAAGGCATTATCAAAGGCCTTGGCATTGGGCATTTAAGTTTCTCTTTCAAGCAGAGTCCTTGAAAAGCGGAGGAAATGGGTAGGGTTAAGCTAATGGGTTTCTCCTGAAGCGCGCGGAGGCAAAAGCTTTCTGAGGGACTATGTACAAAATTATGCATCAAGCTCAATCATAATGAACACCTCTTTATATTTTATACCCTTTATATATTTTGTTTTCACCGCAGCTAATATATAATTTTGTTAGAATAAAGAGAAAACTTTCTCCTCGCTGTATATACGGGTCCACCTTCTTTCTTAATTATGCCGCTTGTGGAAGTTCTATCAAAGTCACGATGGTCCTTCAGATGTAACCGAAACAGCTTAATACACAGGCGGGTCGTTCCCTCGAAGGACTTGAAACCTGAATGTCTCGTTAGTTGCTTGCGAGGACGTGGAAAGATGTTTCCTTTCAAAACGACACTTAACAGAAAAAAGACGCTTTTTAGCAGCAGTGGCTCTAACGATGTTTTCATTCCCATCTAGAAAACAAGAAAAATAATGCAACGCCGTCGTTGGGCTTTTGGGAAGAGTCAGATAAAGGTGTATTGAAACTGCGAAAGTTCAAAAAGAGTTTTGTTTAGGCATCTCCGAGCTTTCAGGAGCGCTGCGATGAGGATGAAAACGTTCTTTCTCTCTTAGCCTCAGACATCATGGCAAACAGCTTGCGCTGGCCACATAGCGCTGGTAGACCTTTTCTAAATATCACGAAAGGCCGCGCGCGGAGCGCTTAACGAATTATACGAACGTCCCGAATTTTTAACAGAACGGACAGCTGGGCTAGTAGGTACGTATTCATAATGTAAACAACGCGACTGACAAGGACGAAGAAAGACTGGATGACACGAGCGCTGACTGACAACTGACGGTTTTATTTTAATGAAACTAAGAAGAAACAAATAAAAAATGACCCTCCACTCAAGAGTCAATCGCCACCGCGCATGACAAAGGCTTTTAGCGCCTTCACAGCATTTTGTCTTATCAGTGACGCAGTGCACACCCATCACCCTTGTCTAAAAACTCTGCCTCGCTATCTAACAGTGCTAAGGATGCTTGACTCACGCAGGATTGGGCCTGTATTTCTTATATTGAGTGCCTCGACAATCTCCCGTGCCTTTTGGTCTTTGTGTATAAACAGCACGACGGCCTTCTCCAGTATCGGGTGGCAGGAGCAGTCTCTGCAATGCAATGCCAAATGAGAGCACGCTGTCCCTGCAGGGACAGCGTGCGTGGGCATCGCGTGGCATGCTAAAGAGCTATACGTGGGCATCGTAGCTCTTTGGCATGCCAAAGAGCTACGATGCCCACGCAGGCGAACGTTAAGGCACCGCCCGTCTGCCCGATGTAAATCTTTCCCCAAGAGAAAGGTATCTGGTAAACTACCCCCTTGGTGCAAGACACGAAATCAACGCGGTGCCTTAAGCCACAACCGCCATTCTCCGGTTTCTTCCACCCCTCTCACGCGCGTTTCCGCTGCGGAGAAAATCCCACTCAACTTGTTTCGTGACGAGAACACCACGTCCACCCCGTACCTCGAGACTGCGCTTTTGAAAGCGTGCGACACACGATGTGCATAGGGGATGACTGCGAATTTTAATGCGAAAACATGAACTGTCACATGAAGCAAGCCGGCGTCATCAGCCGCGCCAAACGGCAGATAAATTGTTGAAGCCGCGATCTGAGGCATTCCAGCTTTGAAACCACGCAGAAAGCCACGCAAAACGGCAGTGATATGAAGCTGCCGCGCGTCAGTTTCAATTAGCGCCACCCCATGGCGCTGCGTGTCCGCGAGGCAGTGGCCCCACCGCTCCACGCCCAAGTTCAGCGCGGCGAGCAGTGCGCTCGCGCTCGACCGTCGATGCCACAGACGCCACAGACGAAAGAAGGGAGCGGAGGAACGGCATGCATGCTTTCGCATTCACAACGCATAAAAAGTGCTTAGGTGTACCTTGAGCCTTTTAGATGCGGAGCATCTCTTGCTCGGGTCTATGTCCCGCGGCGTCGGCGTTGTAGTCGGCACTCGAACTACGCACGCGCAACTCTCCTCCTTCCCTCTCTCCAATAGCTGCGCGTTACTCTCTCCGCTCTCTCTCTCTACCAGCTGCGTGCACTGCGCGTGCGTTCGCTTCTCCTCACACCGCGCGCGCACGCGCAACTCTCCTCCTCTAGTCTTCTCTCCTTCAAGTGTGAAAAAAAAATAAACGGCGAGCGGCGAGCGTTCCAAGTTTCTCTGCCGCGAGCCGCGACGAAGGCTCGCGTAGGGGGTAACGCTAGGGCAGTCGGTGGCGCCATCTCTCGACGTCAGCACGCAACTGACTCTTTCCTCGGAACCAACACGATGCTCCGCATCATCCCATGGTTCCCCTCGGGAAGATGGTGTAATTTTTTTTCCTCACCTTATTTGTCACCTTCCCCCGGGTCTCCCCTTGTACGTATTTTACTAGCTTTCCCTCGACGAAGGCCATTACCGACTCTGAAAATTCCGCGTATTTTAGTCTCTCTACTTGGGCGAGAAGGCTTTCTTCTGCTCTGTGGAAGCTGGTCTTAGTCACCGCCGACCAAATGCAAGACTCTGCAATGCCTTTTAAACGAGCTTTGAATGCCCCGATCTAAAGTCTAGGAGGTTCTTCGTGGATCTAGGCTGGTGCCAACAACAAACGTGCCTATCACTGCCATCCGCACAAAGATCCAAAAACTGAAATGACTCCTCCTTAGCATTCTCAAACGTGAACTTCAGGTCCAGGCCCTGCTCCCTGAATGACTCTAGCAAGACTTCGAGGGTACGACTGAAGTCTGCATCTTCCACAATAGCTTAATAGTCATCTACGTATCTAAAAAAAACTTTTTACCGGCGCGTTGAACCAACACCTCCTAGACAGCTCTAAAGCCTGTGCGTTACGTCACATGACGGGAAGTCCGGTGGTCCCGCACGGGCGCTGATTGGATGCGAGTGCCGCGTCAGCGTTTGCGTGGGACTGTGATAGGAAACGAGACCCACGCGAACGCTAACGCGGCACTCGCATCGAATCAGCGCCCGTGGCGAACCCCCGGACGTGACGACATCTGACGTAGCGAGCAGGCTTTGCTGTCACGGCACTTCTTGAAAGCTAAATAAACTGATTTTAAAACCACCTTACTTATGTATAAGCTCATATACGTTTTGAAGAACAGATTGGTATCTTTACATAAAATTAAAGCTTCTTCCACCACTAAAAAGTGTTTAAAGTAATAGTGTTTCTTTGCACGGGGGTTTTGCAGTTAAAAAATAGTTGACCTTGAAGTAGCAAGGGAAAAAAAATGTCTGTTGACTTCTCAAAATAAAATGTTTGGAAACAACTTCATAAACAAGATATTTATTTAAAAAAACACACGAAAACACTCTAAAAAAATTCGTTCCTGAAAGGTTGTTCGACGCCCCAAGAACTTCAGCTTGTGAAGAACGGTTTCGCCTCAAGCACTATCGCCCCCTGGCGCACTAAAAAGGCAGCTGGGCGATAGAGAACTCTCGCATCAAGGAAGTTGCTTAGAAGTACCCCTTATACACTCCGTGCGACTGCGACTGGCGCGCCGCCTCGAGGCCGTTACCGAAGGTAGGCAGTGAGAACCCCAGAGAAAACGAAACCGAAACCAAGCCGCGTACGTTGGTACGCATTGAAGTCGGAGCGATGCGGTTGCGCTGGGTTCACAGCATGAAGTGCTGCCGGTGCTACGTCGTTAAGCACTTCAATAGTTATGCATCGTATCTCGTGGGGACAAAGTTTCACAGTTTTTCACCTCGCCGATGTTTTGTGGGACATCGACAACGATGGACCCGTGATGTACGACGCGAGAAATTTGGTCTCCCGATTATGTCTGCCAACTGTGTCGGCACGGCTGACATGTTCTACACTGCCGCTTTGCGCTCTGCGTTTGTTTTCGTACCAGTAACGCCTACATGTGTTAGCGCCGATGGGACGAACTGAAATGCCATCCCACACTCGCGGGTATGCAGTGCCAATTTTGTTGGAGGAATGCCCTCCAAAGAAGTTTCGTCCCCATCGTACGTGTCGATGATATTTCCGGACATGTATGGCACGCAGTCTGTACTTCATAAAGAAAGATTCGAACGGTAAAAAAAGTCACAAATATGAATCTAAGGAAAACTACAATGAAACTCGGAATCACTGGAGAATCGACGTTTCAGTATGGAAGTTTATGTGGTGTGTTTTCTTTTTTGATCAGCCTCCTTTTGGATGTGGAAACGCTGACACCCCTAGTTCTCTGGACAACAATTTTTTTCTCGGCTTTAGAGCCACCTAATCGCAAAGTTGTTCGAACTGGAAGTACCCTCCACTGGTCCCTTCCTACCTGTAAATTGTGCACCTCCGACGATGAGGGGTATTATCTTGACAGCCTTTGACAGTCAAAACCGGTTCCCATTTAGTTACGCCGCCCAAACTAAGTTTCCACCTGGTTTCGCTATGCCACCTTTTTTAGGTATAATAAGTGCTGTGTCATGTTACTGTCATGTCCGAGCACCTGTGTGCCAAATCTGCACTTCGCACAGCCCGGTTATAACACAACATTATGGGTCCAATATTGGATATCCCGTACAGCTTTATTTCTTTATTCGTTAGAAATATAACTTTCACACCTGCTGTCTTAATGAAACTTGGTGCACAGGCGTAGTGAACATGTCACTCCCCTCCGAATATCATCGTTCCACCAGTCCTACGTTTACAGCGATGAGCGCAACAAATTTCCCACTCAGAGCATTTATGGTGGCGGCCGTCTTGCTTTTCGGAAAATTGCTCCAACCCCTTTTTCGGCCGCAACTAGAGAAATCCTAATAACAACTCAAACTCAATATATAAGAAGTGGAGAACAGCTAGATTCCCTTCTTGGGTCTGCCCCAGCCCTCATGCAACGTCACCCTCAACGTACCGGCGCAAAAAGCAAAAGTTCCGTCCGTGCGCGCTTCCGCCGCCACAGCTTGGCATGCGAAAAGGCGCCACAGGCTGCTGAACGCGTCTCACTGTCGAACGCCAGCTCCTCCGCTAGTGGCGCTACGCGCGCTTTTCAAAGCGCCCCCTATAGTTCCTGCACGGAGCGTATAGGTCTTTCACAAAGAATACTTTTACAGTGCCTAAAATAACTTTGTAGGGTGTAAAATATGGTTAAGCCTAAGAACTCCTAAGTGTTCTTTTATACCAGATTATTTTTAGAGGGTACACGGCGCTCTCTTGTAATAATTTCTCGAAAACCAGTCGGAGGTACAATTCCTTGCAGAAGATTGAAGTGAACGTAATGCCGTCTGCTTCAGAGCCACCTTTGCAAGTACGAATAAATGTTCGCGTACTAAGTCATAACTTTGCTGCAATCTTCACGAGTATCCATTGCGCAATTATTCAATTAGCAGGAGGTTCCGTAACTATGATACCAGCATTCCCTGTCCAACACCGTTTTTGCTCGCTTAAAGGGATACAGAATCGAAACTTGAAATATAGAGAAAACATCAAGAAATGAGTTCAGTATGATCAGCTAAGCCTGTAATGAATAATCGCACGGTCGTATTTTGAGCAGATGGCTATATTTTTGGTTCTAAATGCCGGGAGTTTGGCGAGCGCTTCAAAAACAGCCATCGAAGAGCGCGATGCATCTCTAGAAATCCAGCAGACGTCTTGACGTCATCATGCCTCGGAGGACCAAGCGTACCGTAGTGACGAGTTTTGTCACTTGGAGGCGTCAACGCGTTACAATCTCGCTTTGTCGAAGTACCCGAGGGCTGTAGATATCGCGGAGCCGGCAGAGCGCAGAGCCGCAGAGCCCTCAGAGCTGCCTCAGCTGCCTTGAGTGTGCGATGGCGGGTCAACATGACGAGAGTGGTGGCAGCGGCAGTGGGTACGATGACATTAGCGAAGACGAAGACGTCAACAGGAGTGATGGGACGAATCACCGGAGATTCGGATTCGGACAGATTCGGAGATTCGTCAGGTTCGTCGCTGGTTGCAGACGGCAGCGTGAACCTTGTCGTAAACCTCGCGAATGCGGTCAGTTGTGTTTTTTTTTTTTTTTTAGGTACTGTTATTGCATATAACCAGATTTCGTCTTGTTTACTTCAACGCGCCCAGGTCCAGCTGAGCTGATGGGTGTAGTTGGCATAGGCCTAACCAATGCACGGTCTCGGTTTCTGTGCGGTTTCGCGGTGATCTGTAAAATAAAATGTAGCGAAATGCTGTGTATTATTCATAATGTGGCGCAGCGCGCAATAAATATATTCAGGCAAGGATATGATTCGTCTCCTTCTCCAGAGCTGCGTAAGACGCGAGAGCGATGAAAAGTGTCGCTAGTTCCAACTTCGACCGCTTACCGGCACCGGCGAAGAAAAACGTCGCACTGTCATTTCTCCGTTCTCGGCAGCAAGGTTTGTATACGTGAACTTTATTTGATGAAAAAGAAACAACACAGGGGTGTCCAACGCAACTTTATTGTTCAGAAACAAACACTAACTAATTCAGATATCATTAACCAGAAAGGTACAAATGCAGTACAGGAGACTGTGATAGTACGGCGCAAGGAGTTTTAGATTGTTTCCCGTGTTCCGATAACAATACTGCAGTGGACACACGTTGAAGATAATCGAATCGAACATACTCACTTGTGTGGGGTGTGCTACTGGTGCTATTTTGACCGTAATTATGGGCACGAAATGTCCTTCTGCCGAACAGCACCTGCCGAACAGCACGTACGGCATCCATCTCTTGCGGGGGGGACTGCTGCGAACCTCGGGCGAGCACGGTCGACGACGTCTCCGGTCTCCGGGAGCCCCGAAGTACGAGAACGTGATCTTCGCGTAAACATCACCTCGCTCCGTCGACCCGCCGCTGCACCGGCTGCACGTCCGCCGAATCCCGCCGGGCTGGGGCGGCCACGCCAAGCCTGACGAGATCCACGAGGAACTTATCGCGCTTGTGTTTCGCCGCAAGGGCAGCCGCCGTGGTCACTGCCATGACCCCGCCGACAACGCCGGAGGTTCCTCGTGCCCAAGAACCGACTGTCGCCGAACCGCCCGGGCGATGAAAACTTGTATTTCCACGTGCACCAAGCATGCCTATTTTGGTCGTAATCCGGAACCGAAACCAATTTTCCCGCGATGTCTGGTTACCGTTCTCGACAAACATCCGAGATCTTATAAACAAAGCGGAACATTTCATTCATTACTATATTAGTATATTACAACAATATTTTGTGCACTTTGTAGAATTTAGTAAATTTAATATCACAAAAAGTTGAAACACTCATAAACGTGATCTGACAACCATGGCAACGCTCCGAATGTTTCCGAACTTTTCCGATTCTCTTGAGATTCGGCTACTCTTCCGAATCTTCAGATTCGGCTCCGAATCTCGGTTCGGATAAAGATTCGTCCCATCACTAGTCGACAGATCGCTAGTGGCTATGGTGGGCGAAAAGCGTTTCGGCTTGGAGCCGTATTTGTATGATCCTTCCGCATCGTCAACTTCTTCACGACAAAGACACGCGCACCAAGCCTGGGAACAACCGAAGCGTCAACGAGCCATGCGCACGCGTTTGCGCGTCGCGCGAGAGCTGAAACCACGATGGCTCACTTCGTTTTGGCTCTTTCCACCAAGATGCCTCGGTACTGCGTTCAGGCCTCGGCAATCTATACCAGTGAGTGGACATACCGCTGTGGCGCTGCTTTCAGGGGCATGTTGTCGTCACGACATTCCATTGAAGCTTCATAACCAACTACCAGGTGGTTTTTGATTAACGTTTAATTCACTTTAAAATATGTTATCTTGCGTTTTCTAGCGCAATATTTATGTTTCTGTGGTTCTACTGCTACCTGCGTCGTGTTGAAACAAAGAAATGAGCTCCAGAATTTGGTTTCCGTACCCCTTTAATTCAATCTATCGATCATGGTTTTCTGGTGCGTTTTTCTGTAGGAAGTCCCCTCATAAAAGAAAACTCAAGACTCATTTACTCCAGTTGACTGGGGTCTTTTCAGCTTCATACTCCCGCACACAATTAGAGGCATATAAAAGTTCAGTATTCCGTTCCAAGTTTTGTAAAAGTTCTGTTTTTAAGAAGTTCTGGTGTAACTTGGATCTACTCGATGAAGACGTTTGGCCTGTTCTCCCCTCCTATCAGTGAGGGGTCTAGTTCTCGCGAGTGTTTTTTTTCCGTTTCAGGAGTGCAAAGCCTGAAATGGTTACGCTCTAAAATAAAATTCCTTCTTGAAAGATTCTTCGACGCCCCAATAACTCTTTCCGCTCGTGAAGAAGGGTTTCACCTCAAGCACTAGCTACTACCCCTTGGCGCACTAGAAAGGCAATTGGGCAACGAAAAACCCTTTAGGAGTTGCTTAAAATATAATTTTTGGGCGCAAGATATGAACAAGCCGAAAAACCTCTAAGATTCCTTTTACGACCAGAGTTTTTAGAGTGTAGGTGTAAGGCCTCACATTGATTAAACATTTCGACCCAAATAATGGCCACCTAATAATCGAGTAATTAATCGATTACTTTGTTGCGTTGAAATGCAGACATGATTTCTAGAAGTGTCAAAGCTACGCCGTTTTATACTATTTCTTGATATGTCAATTATGGCGATATGTACGCCTCTTTTGAAACTCGACATTTTATTACTCAAAAAAAAAAAAGAAATACCAGTGGGGCAAGCAATCTAAAAAAAAGTTAAATATTTTCACATTATTTTTAAAACTTATAATTACTCTGGATTATAGTCACAGGAAATGCTAAAGTGTTTTACTGTCCTATACAATGGTGCTGCCTCATAAAATAAATAAATGCACACGAACTAGAAAAGCAAACATCTTTTCTTTTTACCCGATATTTATTTACAAAAACGCAACCAGTTAACCGGATAAAAAAGTAATCGAGATTAAAGCCGTAATCGATTAATCGGAAGTTAAAACCGATCGCTTGCCCAGCCTTATACCCCTGTCAGACGGGCACCTAAAAGGACATTTACGCCAAAGTACCTTTAGTGTAAATGTCATTTAGGCAGTGGCACACGGCAACTCAAATGGCATTTAGCGTAAAGGTCCTTTTCGTGAACCTGAGTTCCCGCAACTCCTTTAAGGCTGCTAAAGGCCTACTCTCGTCAGCAGCGGTCTACACTATAGAGAAGCGAATTAAAATAAAAGATCGTACCGATATCTAAAATCAATGCTTTTGCAGTTTTATTATTGAAAAAGAGCGTGTTTCACGTATATTCTGTACGAACCTCGCTCCACTGATAGTTTGCTGTACTCACGGCCCCAGGTATCAGTAGGCCTCGTCGTCGCCTGCTCGCGTCGTCCGCTTCGGCACTTCGGTTTCCCTATTCTCGATTTTCCTTACAACCAGGTATCTAGCTTTCATTTCTCTACTTTATATTTTTTCATTCTTTAATAGTGTATTACTATCCGTACCGTATATATCTAATGTTGATTGTACATATAGATTTCTGTATCTCACTCTCGCGTCGTCGTGCGATACGCCGAATGACGGTGGAACGTGCACGAGTAGGGAGGGGTCGCCGCGCTTCCATTGGAGCGTTGAGGCGACCTGAGCGCTGATACGACTTTGGGAGGATCGGTTGGAGGACCTCCGACGCGTGCGATGAACCTCAAGCGCGAGCACGACGCCGAACCGAACAGCGCAAACGCGCAGCAGAAGCACGGAAAGGAGCGGAAGCACTGAGCAACGTTAGGACTAAGTGAGCGGGAGACGCCCCCCCCCCCCCCCCCCCCCCGAAAAACAAAAAAACAAAAAAAAAACACTTTGCTTGGGCTTAAAGTGGACTTTGTTGTAATCACGCGACTGAACTCGTCATTTTGTCATTTTTAATATGTCGTTTGTTTAATAAAAACTTTAAAAAAACATTTATTTCGCCAAAATATTATTTTTCTGGCGTGAACGTGCTTTATACGTTTGAACCGAGCTACAAGACTTCAATCGTTGTAAACATCGTCTAAATGACATTTACTTGCGCTGTCTGGAACGGCAGAACGTAAAGGTCATTTCAAAATCCTAAAGGCCTTTGGCGTAAAGGTCCTTTTAAGGTGCCCGTCTGAGAGAGTTATTAGTGATGTACCAGCCATATAAAATATTCTCGGTTGAAGTTAAGCAAAATAATAAAGCACATGAGGCAATATATTTCTTTCGAGGTAAAACAACCTCCGTGTGTCACAAAATACTGGTGCAAAGAAGCCGTTCGAGGCAACGCACTGTGCAATTAGCCGGCTATATACTCTGTTTCATCTCAAGTCTGAGTGGGTCAAAAAGCTAGTTGCAACGTAAACACAAACGCAGAAAAAATGTTATGTCACGATGCAAGCTTTGTGCATGATTGTATTAGTTTACGGTAGGGTAGGAAAATAGACATAATTTATTAAAAAAACAAACAACAACAATAAATCAGATTTTTAAAATTATAATTTTTGTTCGAATTAAATCAGATTAATTTGATTTCAGTCACTGTAGCTAGGAAAAAGCGGTTCTTTACCAATAGTTTTCAACTTGCCAGATTGAAATGTACTATATTCGTTCAATCAGTGATAACGATGCGGAAAAAATAATGACTGTGAATGTAAAGTACAATTTAACTACAACGTTTAATTGTTGTAATCCCCTACTAGAACAAAAATAGGTTAATTTTTTAGTTAGTTATAAAATCTCTTTCTTTTTGTTTCGAGTTCTTACTTCATTACAGTAGGACAATACTTTTCTAGGTTTTGTTTCTTTTTTTTTTTGCGATCTGACTTTGTTGAAATAGAACGTTAGGCAACTGACGAACAAAGTTTAAGGTGGAAACACAGCTCAACGCTCCGATTTTTTCAAAAGAGCAATTCGGTTTGCTCGTGTTAACTTCTATATAAATATCGTTGCTTGATGAATATTTTATTTAAATTTAAACAAGTGTACAGTGAAAGAATCAAACAATGGACAAGCGATGGATGCAAAATATTCTCGGGATTATTTTTGCATGAAAGTTTTGAATTGAACATTCATAGTAAAACTGGTTTGATTTAAATGACAGCTTAATGAGTTATATAAATCACAATTTCAATCGTATTGATTTTCATTCACTAACTTGGTTGGCGGTAAGACACGCAAAGAAACATGGAAAAAGTCGTGAAATTGGCCATTCCCATATGAAAAGTGGTCAACCACATAAAAAAAGAGAAAAACACTTTCACGATTGTTTTGTTTCGTCCTGATAATACAGAACGATACTTCCGAAAAGTACCCCAGACATCCGATAATCCTGAGCATACGCGTTGACGCAGGCATGGCATCGGCTATCGTTTTCAGATCACAATATTCATTTTCTAAATCTCCTTAATACCGCCACTCCATAATATAGAGAAAGAGAGCCCCGGCCGAGCCATGAATCAAGTTCAATAAGGGATATTGTCACGAATGACAAGTGATGAGGCGGCAAATAACTGAGTAAACGAAACGTTTAATCGGGCGAACTTGTGCCCAAAATAAAGAAGGAAATAAAAGATAACAGTAGAGCGTCGCGGGCGTCGAAGTCGGCGAGAGAGCAGAGTCGAACGCTGGGGCGAAACTGACTCCGGCTCGCCACGCGGAGCCCATTATGTACACGCGTGGGGTTCCGGAAGATTCGGCGTAGAAGGTTCTGCGTGTAGAACATTCTGACCTCGAACAAGCAACACGGTTCTCGAATTTACCAGAACTTTACGTCAGAGTCAAAAAATGCGTCCCCGCGGTCAGGAACCGAACCCTAGCTTTCCGCGTGGAAGGCACGCGCGATAACAGTTAGGCCACGGGCGCGCTGCCTGCTTGGTAAGCTGCGCTCGCGGCAATATATGCTCTTTTTTAGAGCGCACCCCAAAACATTTGCAAAATACAAAACAGAAAAAAAACAACGTTGCTTAAGAATTTCCACGTGAAACACATGAGCGTCTTTGAAAAAAAAAAAAAACAACCTCAAGCTATGCCATCTTATTCATTAAGGTCAATGCCCCAATGATTTTAAACGATCCCTATCGCTTCTAGAACACATAATTCCGGTCCCCGAATTCAACCGAGTTTAATTTTCAGTTATGGTACTTGGGAGAGTCATTGGAGCCATTTGTAGAATTCCCGTCTTTCGGCAACAACAACCACGCCCCTCCTCGCATCTTTACGTTGGTCCCTGCAACGACGTTTTGGATCTTTTTTTTTAAATTTGCACCAAACCTGAGCGCACTGAACGTAGTAACTCAGCGATACTTTTCTTTTCTCAAATTTTTGCTTTATTTTAAAAGTTATAGGCAAATTAAAATAACAAAAACAAGAAAAAAAAATAACCTCCTTCATGACGTCCTTGGTCCTGGCTTAGGTGGCCGTGAACTAGAGGAGAGGTAGTGAGCTCAGCGAGCGCTCAAGGCTGCCGCACTCCGTGTGGACGGCTCGAGAGGGCGCCACTAAAGCATGTGCTGGATAGGCTGGATGAAGTGGGCGGCCAGGGCGGCTCGCATTGCATTTGCTGCGCGACTAAACACTAACTCAGCATGACACTTCATTGGCCACAAACGACAGCAGACACGGGGTAAAGATCAGTTCAGAACGGGAGCCACCTCGCACTGCCAAACCGCCAAACGGTCAAACCGCAAGCCAAACCTGCTCGCCGAAGGCCATCGAAATGCCCGGAACCGGTCGCATCCTCGAGCCCGTATACGACCGCAGCGCCGCCGTGTACATCCGGGACATTTCTACGCTCGCCACTTCACAGCAATGCGTGGAACGCGTCGGCGCTTGATCCCACTACCCCTTTCTTGTATGTGCCGCCTTTTCCCCCGCCTGGCGGCGGGCTTGTCGACGGTTAATTTCTCGTTTCTGTGTTTTTTAAACTGAATTTGTCTCTCTGCTGATCTAAAATACTGAACAAAAACTACTCTCATAAATAATTGAAACGGTTCGCGCCACTTTTATTTTGTACTTCTATTAAAAAAAAAGAAGCTTTTAGCGGCTCTGACCAGTCGTAAGACATGCAGCTGGCCAGGAACGTCAACGTCACGATGTCGTCACATGCCGCGCGCGTTCGGTACCATGAGGTGCCCCCTAGGTGGAGGAGGCGTCCGCGTTGTCCGGTTAAACTATGACGCGCTGATGTTTAGTTACTCCCTCCGTGCCTGCTGGGCTGCCCGAACCACAAGAGATGGGGAAACCGCAAAAAAAGGTAGGCGCTTAAAGGGGTAGGGAAACGAAATTACAGCGCTCCTTTTCTAGCTTGAATGTGTTGCATGTTGCACCCTAACCTCAAAAACACCAGTCTTCCGTTGAAAGGCACAAGAAAACTAATTTTAAAGCTAAATAAACGATCTTTCAATGTGCACCTGGTGGATGCATGCGGAGCCTATTTGGGAGGTAATCTAGCAACGTTGTGGAACTTGCTACGTAGTCGTGACGTAGCAGATTCCTTCGGAGCAGCGCCGCTCTTTGGCATTTCAACATTTTCGTTCTTAGCTTTCCTCCTGAACTCACAAATCACGCATTGAACCAAACAGCCCAAGAAGACGGAAAGGGTGGACTCCCCCCTTTCTCGGCCCCTGTTTGTGCACCCGGATACAGCCATTCTCACCCTAGAACATTAGCCAGTCGCTCAAAACTCGGACAAAAGTTGCCTTCCCCACCCCGTTCAGCCCTAAGCTGACAGTGCTGTGGAAGCTACGTGCTCCTTGGGCCAGCCACACGCTCGTCACCCCACGTGTACTTCGAACGGCACGGTTGTAACGCGCTGACGCTATTGACACCACCACAACGCTGACAACGCCATTAAGGGCAAAGCTCATTACCCCGCCAGCCTTGCTACGTCACGAATGCGGGGAATCTTTTTTTTCTGTTTTTGTTTGCGCCGGATATCCCATGACGCATCGCGCTCTCCGTTCGCTTCTCTTCGAGTGCTTGCTCGAGTGCACCGTTTGGAACGAAAAATATAGCCAATCGTTCGAAATACAAACGTGCGATTATCATTTACGGTTATTATCCGTCATGCTCGACTCATTTCCGAACGAAATTTGAATATTTCAATTTTTGTTTCCGTACCCCTTTAAATAGGATTGCAGGGCCCCTTTAAATGTGATAGCGTTTTTTTCGAGAAGTCTTTCGGGAAAGGAAATGTTTATCTGTAACGCAAAACGCAAGCGTATTCGCGGAAGAGTGATAATTAAATTTATGGAGAAGGAGCTAAATTGCGAACGTCCCGCGAGAAAAAAAATAATAACTAAGCCCCTCAAGAATTGTAGCCCGACGTTCAACCACTGTGCTAAAGGCGATTCGCTTATACCTTTACTACACTGAGGTAAGGCGGGAGACTCGCGAAGCGAGAGTTGTTACGTTCCGTACTCTTCCCGTAATGGCGCGTATGCGCTAGCCGCGGCACGAGTTGCTCCCCGGATGTGCCAAAGTCCTCGCGAGAAAAAAAAAAAAAAAAAAAGCGGCCAGAAGAGGAGTTAGGTGAAGAGAAGCTACATCATTTTGGGTGTGGCCATCTTAATCAAATAAAAATGTACGTACATTTTGTGTCGAATTACACGCTACAGGGTTCGTCGTATTTCAATTAGCGGAATATGCGCCGAGGAACCGAGGGAGAGGAGACGAGAGCGCGAGGGGTAGAAGTCAAAACGCCGAATTCGCTGGTTGGAATGATTAATGGGTAGACCTAAAGCTATAGCTCCCTTTGTCTCTACGGCACTCGTTTAACTCTTCGGAACTCGAAACGCCGGCCTCCGGCGTTTGGCTCTCGAATCGGAATGCGATCGACGAATGGAGTGGAGACAAAGGGAGCTGGCTAGCTTCAGGCCTACCCACTAATCATTCCAACCAGAAAACTCGGCGTTTTGACATGTACCCCTCGCGCACTCGTGTCCTCCTCTCCCTCAGCTTCTCGGCGCATAGATTTCATAGAAGACGAGCAACGCTATCGAATTTCGACGTATACTCTACAGCGAAGCACCGCAGAAACAAAGGTCCGTATTTTTCGTTTCGTTTCTTTCCGTCCACTTTTTGGCGCCTACCTATACGCGTATTATGCAGCCTACCCACCAGACAACGTCCACACCGTCCGCGAATGATTGTCTGCGAATGTCCACATCATTCTCGCGCTGTGCTGGCAAATCTACAGCGCCGTTGACGGTGCAGCGGTTGTACGCGACGAGATATCCCGAGTCTCGAACGTCCAGCCTTGCCAATCTTTATGCTTTATTCTGAAGGTGAGGGGTTCTGCCGGGTACTGTTAGTGTATTAGTAGGAAAAGAAAGGGAAAGATAAGTGCCAAAGGAAAGGAGGGGAACGACGTTTCGACCGGACGGTCTTTTTAAACTACGCACGTTCTTTTTCTGAATTTTTTATCTGTCTTTATTACGCTTTATTTTTTCTGCATACTGGAGAATTCTGTGACAGAGGAACATCGTGAAAGTGGCATCACGGATGATATTAAAAAAAGCCGCGTCTGTTCACTGTATTTTGTGCAAGGCGCCTGAAAGTCGGTAACACGTATTTTTAGAATGATAAGACGCCTTCTTCTTTTGGCATGTCCTGGAGCGAACTATCACAAAAGGCTTTCCCGACAACACCACACGAGTTTAGGCTCCTCCCTGAAGAAACACACGCTGAAATCCTCCTTGATTTTGTAATGATACTGACCCTACATGCCATATGACGAAGTAGAATGCCTGTACGTAATGCAGATGTGAATGCGCGCCCTGTGTGGATGTATTTTTTTAAAAACCGTACGCCGGGTTAAAGCTGTGTATGTTATCAATCCGCTTTCCCGCCTGAGTGGGTATACCCATTTTAGACAACCTTAAAGGAGCTGTGCAACAGTTTCGGTGCTTTGATTAAATAATTTGGGAGTTGGTGTCTCGAACTTTCTGAAGTAAATAACAAAAAACCGCTTTTGCCTGCATGTCCTAGTTTTTATTTTAAAAATGGACAAAGATTGAGGTTTTCGGCACCCCTCAACCCCTTCACCATCTTCCGAGTCACGTGCGCTGTGACGTGACTCGGAAGCTCACTGAAGCTCTCTCTCTAGAGCCATCAGTGAGCAGCGAGAACTCATCCGCTCGCGACCGCGTGACCACGTGCTGGCAGGCGCAGCGCGAACAATATGGTGAAAGGAGGAAAGTCTCACATCCGGGTCCGGCCCTACCCGTCCGGCTCTCTCCCCCTCCCCCTCCGGCTTCTGGTGGCTGTTCGCGGTAGCAGATAGAGCTGACGGTTTTGTGGACCTAGGATAGATGTCGGCACTAAAACTCCCTATAATAAACGTTTTGTCGATGATACCAGGTTTTAACGCATTTATTTTTATGTTGGAACGACAAGATTTATAGAAAAGTTACCTTTTATCGAGCAGGTATTCGCACAACTTGCCATCTTTCTACAAGACCCCCATTGACGTCATGCCGGGTGTTTCTCATGGCCGCCGGTCGCGGCTGCAGGTCGGGGAATATTCTAATTTTTGCGTCATAATTACGCGGCGGAATCGCAACATTTTGAAAAAGGAGGTGTGTTTTCAGTCCTTTGTGACAATATGAACAATGTCAAAATTAGAAGATGCCAGTTCTTTCAACGTTAAAATCGTTGCACAGCTCCTTTAAACATCTGAAGGAATTTTGTGAACTATCACAAAAGGCCCTCCCTTACAATATATTCATAGCCCCTAATTTTAATAAAGCACTTGATGATCATCCTTTTTAGGTATTGCTATTGTGTTCTTGTGTTGTGAACCTTTTTGAACATATGTTGTACAAACGTTTTTCCCCGTTGATTGTTAGTTATGAGAGTGTTAATTACTAAACATTATGAAAGCCATGTGTAATGATGGTTTACAAGTCTTTTGTACCCCACAACTGCAAGGGCCTATCAAAAGGCCTGCAGTATGTAATAAATAAATAAATAAATAAATAAACATCATGTGCGCGTTGTTTGTCCAGCACGTGATTTTACCCTTCAAAGTGTTTTGCATATCTTTGTCTAAACACGCAATAATATATATAAAACTTATAAAACCTCCTTCTTTGCATAGTGCTACAGCGTCGGCCCCAGTATACACCAGTCTTGCGTTGGATTCTCGTTGGAGGACAATTGGATTTTCATTCTTTCTTCTCAGTTATGTATTCCTTTTTTAGATTTTTTATTCAACTTCAAATTCAACTTTTTTTGTCAATTTTTTCATTATGGCGTTTCGTTGCACATTCCTCGGAAACTGCAACCCCTAAACGCATCTCGTGTAAAACAAAAAAGCTGTTTAGGATTGTTTGTGTTGTAAATGCTTGATTTGTCTTGAACATACGAACACAATCACTATACACATATAGCGTCAATTTCACCCGGTTTTTAACCTTACCGCGATCAAGGCACCTGATTCGCAGCTATTGTCATTCAAATTAACAATCATATTTTGTGCTTGACGTTCGACACCGAGAAGCTTAGTGCGACTCGTCCGCTCTCCGTTCCCCCGGCGAGCCGCCACCGGGAATTTGCTCTTCATCCGAGCAGCTTCGATCGCACGATTAATTTACATAAGCGCGATCGAGATCCAAAGAGGATCGGCTTTTACGCTTTAGCGCCGTAGCCGAATTCTCGCCGGTGCTCCCCAGTACTCCGTTCTTCCCCCAAGCTGATGGTGCGGAGGGACCTCCTACGCGCTCGCCGGGCAAATCGACAGCCCGCCTTTCATCGCCACGCTCCTTTCCCTGAGCGGGAACATAGGGATAAGAGCGTGATCACGTGGCGAAACATCGACGTATGACTGGTCGAGGGAGCACGTCCCTTCCAGTGCACCGCCGGTTTTCGGGTGAACGGGGTATTATAACCTTATCGCGCAACCGGGCAGAAAGGGAGGATGGGGCGTTTCCCGACGAAGCAATTTGCAAATGAGGTCGCTGCTGCCTGCTTGCTGACGTAAAAAATGAAACCGAAAAAAAAGCTTCGGTTTGGAGCGTGCCGGGCGCATCCAGGGTCGCTTTTCGGTCCCTCGAGGATCAGAGTACTGACACCTGCGCACCGTGGGGTATATACGCGGTAGGTTTATAGTGTTCAGTTGTTCCGTTGCTTGCGTGCTGTTAGAGGATTTCCACTGTTTACCCGGGTTGCTGCGGTTCTTGCCCGGTTAACTCCCAGGCGGTTATGTTCCGTTCGGAGCTACGTTTACAGTGTGATGTAAGCTATGCACTCGCCGGGCCAATCGTACGTTGTTCTTTCATTACTACCGGACTCTCACCTTAGGAGCAAACGGAGTATATAGTCATCACCGGCATGAACACGCGTACACTTGTGTATACGACGTGAGAATCTGCGCTGCCGAGGTGTGGTCCAATGTAGTAAACAGAGAACCGACGTTGAATATTTTCGCTAAAAGTTTCAAGGGCACCGGAAAAGGGGGGGGGGGGGGACGGTCGGTATTACTGCTTTTTTGTCTTTATTTTCCATCTGCACGCCGCTCTCTAAGAACTCTAGACTAATTTGGGGATATAAGGTCAACAAAGAAGGTTAATTTACGGCCTGCTCTGATCCGGTCGATACTGATGAAATGTGGCGATCGCACAGCGACCACTGTAGGGTTACTCCACCAGAGCACAGGGATCAAACTACACACGGTTGTGGTACTTCTGTTCTAAGGAGCCGTGACTAGGTTAACACCCGCTTTCCAGAGTATTTCTATGTGGAACTTGAACCAAACGGAAAGGCCGATAACAACAAGACGTGACGATGTAAGCCACCCTTTGGCAAATCATGCTTCACAAACATAAACCACAGTCTAACGATTTAGTTGGGACAGTTGGGTGGCCCTTTTTCCATCTGCATACGTGGACACAAATCTCAGACATAATTTGAATACCCTGTCGTTTCTGAAATACGTTAGTTTAGTTCAATTTGGCACCCGGTGACTACATCACCCTTGATAAAATGAATTGTTGGCAGTATCTATACATTGCGATCACAGTGCAGGCACACGTGGTGCTGAAGCGTGTTGCAGAACCTCTGTGAGAGCGCTGGGCGCATTATACGTGTGAGAATGCGGGAAAGTTTGCAAGTTGAAAGATGATTGTCCGAAGGTTTTGGACTATGACGTTTAGCTTTGCGGGCAAAAAAAAAAAAAAAAATGTTGAAAGCGATAACTTTTTTTAGAGCGCAGCTCTTAGGCGCCCGTTTCCTGCTTGAGCGGCGTCGCCGTCGCCGTCGGTGTAACCACGCATTGCATTATGGTCGTTTCCCTTAATGACGTCACGTGTGACGTCATGAGGGTCACGAATAACGTCACGAAGGTCACTCGTGAAGGTCACGACCTACACGTAACCTTCACTCGTGAACGATCTTCATGGGGCCTTCACGAGTGACGTCACGAGGGTCACGAGTGACGTCACGAAGGAAAGGGGAGGGAGGGAGAGCAAGGGAGGGGGAGGAGGGGAGCAGAATGGGGAGGGGGAAGGGAGGAGGAGGTGAGAAGAATGAGTGGAGGAGGAGGATAAAGCAGGGCAAGAGCGAGGAGGAGGAGAGGGTATGGAGGAGGAGGAAAGGCACACTTTCCTCTCCGTACCCTCCCTTCCTCCTCAAGAGCTGCGTTCTGATTCTGCATTACATGGAGTTGTAAACGTCTCGTTTTTTAATCCTCGAGTTGCTCATTATTCGAGATGCGGTGCCGCTCTAAATGAATGCCAATGGTCGACATGGAGATCCATCAGTCTGCACAATACACTATTCAAAGTAATGGTGCTATAGCTACAAATAAACGCACATAAGGAAATACAGGAAAATATAGAAGAAAAGATGGCGTAGATATTATCTAGAAGGACCGATGAAATGTTTTTTTCAACGGGTAAGGGTGTACGTGCAGTGGAAATACGAAGTGCTACTTTCTTGCGCAGTAAAATATCAGAAGGCCGAAGCCGTCAAGTGCTCTTTGCAAACTATTTATTATATACTACAAAACTTTTAACATATATATTTTCTAGAAATTCAAAATAATAAGTGCACACTAAAACATAAAAAAACATGTGTGGGACGGTACCGAACAATAAGCAAAACTATAAATGAAAATTCTTACAAAATGTAGGTGCTTGGTTCCACGGTACGTTCGTACAGTTAGAATAATACATGCCCCTTGCACAGAAACTAACAATGAAGCTGGTACAATATATTCCTGAAAGAAGCAAAGGTACGCGCAGTATTAGAAGACGGATGAGTAGTGACTTGTAAAGCGCACCAGCTGGATTCTCATAAAAAAAAACAAAAAAAACTTCGGATTTCCTTGTCAACACTGTGCGAGCGCGATCATCGATCACTTGGTGCCGTCGCCGAGTGTTCAAGCAGGAATCAATGTGTCAGCGTATGAAGTGACCCAACTGAAATAGAAGGGCGCGTACATGCTGTGGCTATACTCAGTCAGTGCTCGCTAAAAGACTAGAACACAAACGAACACAGGTGCGCATTCATTACACGTGATTGATTTTGCCAATGGCAGCACTCGCGCACAAAAAAAAATTACGTACGTCGTGACGTTGCGTTTTCGACGCTGTTTCATTGGCCCAATCAGCTCAAAGCGTCGTATGCTCTTTTATGTAAGGTGAAAGGAAGCATAGTTTATGCAAAACCAGGTAGAGTGGACATACAGGTCATAGAGCATACATGAAGCGAGATGTGACGCCACGTAGTGTGCACATGCACTTTGAATGCTCTCTTGTTTAGTCTGTGAGTTTTTTAATATGATCAGGGCGGTATGAGTTTTACCCAGTTTCGACTCTACAACTCCTACTAATAATAACTTAATTGCAGTTGTAAACAAATTCGTTTCACTTCCTACTAAATCTAGAACAAGTATAATATTACACCTATAGATATATATGGTATTTCTGGAATTGCGCGCCACTCAAAGCAGGCGGTGTATTTCAGTTATTTTCTGGCCCTAGATAGGATTTAAAGGAACAATTAAAGGGTATTTATGCTCACCGAGGTTTTTATTTTAACATGACCTATAAAAGCCCAACTACCAATAACATGATTTACGACTCGAAATTCGTTCTCTTACTGCCCGAAAATAGCCCGTCAAGAATTGGCTTGTTTGAGTCGCGTTCGCTCTTTTTTTTTTTTTTTTTATGATTCGGTGGAGTTCAAGCTACAGGGTGTCAGAAATAAAAAAAATTACAAGATGTTTTTTTTTTACCGCAAAAATAAACTACACATCGTCCACGTGTCCCGGCCACGAGCTGACGTGCTGGTGTTTCAGTTTTGTTTTCGAGCAGTTGAATTTTTGTTTTGCTTTATTAAAAATATACGTGACTTTGTAGCAAAATATTGATTGGATAGTGTCCTGACACCATTTTAAATCGCCTGGAAAAAAATTTAAAACAAACGTTTCGGGGGTGTCAGTGTGCATTTAAAATTTGCCAAACTTTTAAAGTTCGAAAGCTCCAAATGTTTTGTCTTGAAAAAAATTATTTCCAGTGTAGTTTGTCAATAACACAGGCACACAGAAAAAAGAAAGACATCGAATGTCGAGACAGAGAGACGTCTGTCGGATATTTAGGCATAGTGGGACAGGATTACGAAGTAGATGAGAAATTTAAGCAGTTTCAGTACGTCTGCTACCAGGGATTTTTTCGTGAATCCACAGAAATATTCGGTAGTTTGTCACATTAATGCAATCGGTTCCAGAACGCTACCACCATTCGAACATCTTGGTTTGCAAAACTGGAAAGAGCTGCAATGTATTTCTCCAGGAAAGAGTGACAAACCGAAAATTTGGGGAATGAAAACGCCTAATATGAAAAAAGATAACAAATTGTCGATCTCAAACGTTTGGGAAGCAAAAAGTGCCCTCTCTGGGGCCCCAAGCTACCCAGCACCAAGCGGGAGCAAGGAACCAGGACATTGCTGAATTGAATCCCAATCACATTGAAACACAACCGGCAGCGGTGTCTTGGTTCCTTTGTCCCGCGCAGGGTGGTCCCGCGTGGTCCCGCCGTGTAGCTAGGGCCCCTGTAAGTTTTAATTATAATTTAATTAATCGTTACTCATACAAATATGTTGCAATATTTTCGATAGAACCATGTCAGTTGCCGTAAATGCTGGACACATTCGCCTTAATTATATCTAGCGGCGTTTAATGTTTTCTTATCTAAGGGAACATAGCCGGCTGTCCTCCTGTTGGTCGAGAAAGAATCATTTGATCATCTATGCTTTTATTCAAATTCTCCTGCCAGATGTGGCTCGCCCATAAAACAGTTTCTTATAGATCTCATACTACAAATCCAACATTGCAATTGCTCTAAAATTTGATGAAATAATCAGAAGCTCCGCGTAGCCAAAGCAACTTCTTTTTCAAATCGACCCTTGGCAGTAGTCAAGTGCAGTATATTGATCGTAACCATACGATGAAGTGTTTTCGGGCGTCGTTTACCCATTGATGTGTGTGATAGCAGACAATAAGGATATTTGTAAAAGTCCGTGAAGAACAAATTGTAGTTTTAATTCTGACACATTCCTTATGGAACGTGTTAAGTTACTTTTATGAGTGCAAACGGGTAAATCTCGAGCAGAAGTATTTCTTGAATACTACATTTTTTTGCTAAGGGGGCGCCTAAATAAAATAGGCGCTTGCTTGAGTGAAAAAAAAAATACAACGACCTTTTTTTTTAAACATTTTTAATGATTGAAATGCAGTATTGTAGAGCAATTGTTCACACTTGTTAAGGCGACATTAAACAGTCGTTTCGGAGAGAAGAATATGGGTATAGGGTCACGGTGACATCGACTTTATCGCTAAATTTAGTGGATAAACTAAAGTGGTGTGTAAGGCTCGTGACGTAAGTCACGTGACATGAATTTTCCGGCCATATTTAGCGGGGAAACTTAATTGGTGAATAGGTATTGTGGTGGCTGCCGCCACTCTGCTCCGGCAGAGGGCAAGATGCCCGACAGTAGCGCCACGCGACGGCAGGACGCAGCTGGGGGGGGAGGCACAGGGGCATTCGGGGTGCAGCGCGAGAATAAACAAGACGTAAGGAACCCTTCTCTTGTGACTACGTGTTCTTCCGGGGTGGACCGCACGGACGAGAACCCGGGGCTTTCAAGGTGTTGGGGCAGGGAAACCCACAGTATACATGACATCATTTTTCCAGTTAAACATAGCGGGGAAACTGAATTGGTTTGTAGGTCTCGTGATACTAATGTCGCCGCTAAATATATATTTGGGGAAACTAGATTTTGTTTAGGCCACGTGACACCAACGTACCCGCTAAATTGAGCGGGAAATGTACAAAATATACTGCTTCATTCTTTGCACAACCTTCATTTTCTTTTTGTCTCTATAACTTACACGCTGAACAACACGTTGTCAATATTTTCAAAAAAAGTGAGCACACATCTGTTGCTGATTATAAAATGGCTCGGTAGTGTTTCAACTTTCTCGTTCTAAACCCGTTTCATTTCTTAGTATTTAATTTCTCAGCGTTTCATCGTTTCATTTACAGAAAATGGCTATTCAAATTATAATTATGTCCCTTTTTTCACGATAGAATAGCACATTTTTAGATCCCAGCTTCTCAATCCTATATTTCTGGATATTTTTTGAATATAAAACCACAACCATGTTTCAAAGAAGAGTAATCACTAATAGTTACCCCCTTTGACATAAACGTCGATCGTAACCCCTGCAACACGGTAGCAAACGTACCCGAACTCTATAACCTTTCTCAATAGAGTTTTCCGGAACCGTTTTTGCACATGCGATACAGTACGATGGACCCTCCGGTACCCACAGCGCATGCGCGAGTCTTCTGCGGTAGCCTGTCCGCACTTCGTACCGGATGGCCCATAGTACCGTATTGGATGTGCGAAACCGGTTAGGAGCAAACTAGCAAAGCAGGCTGAGACCCTCCAATGTCAACACCTGTACGGTGAAACAAAAACTCTGGAACACTTCGAAATTCGCCTACATTTATTAAGGGACTGAAGCATCACTTTTGTTTATTCGTGAAATACCCTACACTCTCAGGTCATTGTTTCGTTTTAGCGACTCAATACACCTCAAATTATTAACTGACTATTCTGTCTGTCTCGCTTAGAAATATCTGTCCTGTTTCCTTTGTTAACACGCATTACTGGCTTTCCGCCTCAGAATATATACTTCTAATGAACTCAAACTAGCCAACTAGCTTATGTGATATAAATATCCGTTTTAAAACACAGATTCTGTATACGAAAGCTCTTACCTCCAGAAATTTTCCCGCTCGTGCACCCGTGCGTCCGTGCATACCCTCTGGCAGTGCGTGTAAGCACAACAGTCACGTGATCCGACGTCAATTGACATGCCCTCACGTGACGTCATGGAATCACGCTACACCACAACTTGACAAAGTGCCATGACGTCATGCGATGTCAATTAATAAACAATATGTGCTTTCTTCCCCGAAACGGCTGCTTGATGCCTTCTATATAAAGTTTAAAGTTCGCTCCTTATATACTTTTTTCGAAACTTAACACGACTTTGGTCTATGCTATTCTTTAGTAACTTGTCTACATTTTTCTATCAATTAAAAATAATTGTTTGGTTTACTGATTGGTGTACCTATGCCCTGATGTTTGCTGCTTCAGACAGCGTTCTTCCGAAAGCAAATAAGGAGGTTTATCAAAAGTGTTTCCTTTCAGAAATGTTTTATTCTAATAGGGTTGCTTCATTTCAAAGCGGAAATTGGTCAGGGTGGGTATTTGGATTTTTCTCACTTCAATATATATAATAGCCCCATGTCGAGGAAAAACAAAACAACATTAGAAAAATAAAAATAATTTCGTTTCACAAAAATCGTTTAGGTGGAGCAAGGTGAAAATGAAATATTGCGTGTTTGATTTTTCTACCAAGTTCTGTTACTTGTTATGCATACTGAAAAGATCAAAATATTAATCTTTCTTTTTTTCGCGTAAATCTATTTTATGCCGAGTATCGTTTGATATACACGGGACAAATAAGACAAATTTTATTACCGAGATGAAAATTGCCAAACATTGTACCTCTGACGTTCGGGTTACATATTTTTAATTACCGCTTACCAAATACTGTGCTCCTGTGGTCCAATTCGTGGCCTATGCCGATATCAAGTCGTCTGTTTCTTGCACAGAAGTTGCGGTGACGTCACAACGACGCCGTGCTCTGATTGGTTTTGATTGAAAGGATAGTGGGTAGACCTAGATGCTAGATGCCTTGAGGCCTACTTACTATTTTTTTTTTTCGATCAGCCAATAAGAGCTCGGCGTTTTGACATCATCGCATCCCCTGTGCAAAAAGCAGTCGAAATTGCGCTCCGCTTAGGCGGATACTACTTCTTTTCATTTATATTCGCGAGTTATTTCATATTAATTTTCAAAGTTCATAAAGCCTAAATTTTGTCATATTTTGAGGTTGTTGTATTAAAAAAATCAATTTTTCATTTTCTTTATAATTTTTCTAATAATATTAAGTCATATTGCTTCTCGAGTGGTGTGATCTGAATCTCCCCTTTTTTGTTGTATTTTCGCTAGAAGACGTCAAAATCAGATCCATGCATAGCAATCGGCAAAAAGCTAGGTTCCGCAAGTTGGCCTTGTTTCCATGTTTATATCGTCTATACTCGGGGTCAAATTTCTGTGGCAAATGCAGTGAAAAGTAGGAGCGCGTGCGCTCGCGCGCTTTGAGCGCCGATTGAGGCTAAGCACGCGAGCTCCTGCACAGCTTCGATCGGCGCTCAAAGTGCACAAGTGCACGAGCTCCTACTTTTGATTGCGTTGTCACAGAAAGTAGACCCCGAGTATAGTTTTTAGTCTAAAGGGTTAAATATTTGTGTCCCATCAATGAGGAAAGTCATGTTTGGGTGAATGCTACAATTTTCGTGGTGAGATTATTTTTCAAACAAACGCACTTCCCCTGGGGCTGAAAGCCATTAGAACTAGATTAAATGCTCAGCTGGAAGGTAAACATTTCTTCTTTCTTTTAAACTGACAAAGATCAGCGATACTTTTTTTTTTCTGCAGCTAGCAGAGGCAAGCAGCATGACCTTATGACCAGTAGAGTGACAACGAACCGTGAAAGATGCATCCCACTAACCCTTGCGCCAAGGCCTAGCCCGCAATCACTTTGGCGCGGTTGCTTTAATATTTACCTTTCTATCTGCTAAATTGTGCTGCCACTACGTCGGCTTGCGTTGTCGCAATAGACTCGCTGCTTATACACATCGTGTGTGTACGGTAGTTGAAAAGCCGTACCGTCTCTGCTTGTGTTCTAGTCGTTGTCTTGTCATAAGGTGGAATTTGCCAACTTGATCGTCACAACCGTTAAAGACCGCACCAACGAGAGTATTTAGAACGACCAAAGTTGTCCTGGTGTCACAGCGACGCAGGTAACATTAACGTTTTTGGCTCCAGCCTTTACAGTTACAGTTTATCCTGTTTGGGTTGGTCGATGGCCAACGTTCCCAGTTCTAGTCGAGTGTCCTGCGCTGACTACGATGGTCGCCATAAAAAAGAGATATATTACAATAAACGTTTTCGCTCTGTGGAGGACCTGAACATGTATCTGCTGAGGTCAGCCCCTCCCCCCCCCCCCCCACACACACACACACACAGACACACACACAGCTTTACAGCAGTGAGGGATACAGGCATGTTGTTCCAGAATTACTTCGCACGTTTGGGTGAGAAAAATTCTGTGTCACGTGCTTGTGAATCAATGTCAAGTTCATATCCAAGTGGTGTCTCCAAGCATGATTTACTGAGAGACATGAATGAAGAGATTTCTGGCGGCGGACTAGAGACAACTCCACTGAGAGGGCTGTCGGCCGTCAATCCTTAATACGGAAAATCCTACGTGAAAAGAAAGCAAGACGAAATAGAAGTGGATTTCAGTTGAAATGCTTAAAAACAAATTGACCACTGCCTATGGCACAAAACCAAGCAGCTCGAATCTTCCTACAGATCGTTCTTGCTTCACTTGCGGCGACTGGCGGCTGAATATCCGCCTAGCTTTTGTCAAGGCGCTGACAAACCGGGGGAGGTGCCAGCTTTTGACGCTTAAGGCTCTGTTATACTATGGTGCCTGGATCGCGTCTCCGACTGTTGTGTTTAGCGTCCTATCCCAGCCATACATAAAAAGTGGTCCCGAAGTGGCAACAAATGACGTCACAGAAGCCGGAGTGCCATGCTGTTGACTGTCGCGATCCTGGCGGTTGACCGTAGAAATGCTGGCTAAAAGCACGAGCGAACGTAAGTGTCGCTGTCGTCACGGCGTCCCAGGCGTCCCAACTTCCGGCTGCTGTAGCTTCCGTGGACTGTCACAGTGTAGAGCGACCTGCAGCAGAACAGGCGTCTGCCACATCTACCACAACTGTTAGGACGCCGTCAGGATCGCGACCGGCGACAGCATGACACTTCTATGACGTCATCAGGCGGAAATCGAGGAACCACTTTTTTGGTCGTGGTAAACACACCAGTCGGAGACGCGTTCCAGGCACCATAGTTATACTCCGACGTAACGCGCGCGCAAGCGAACGCTGGCCGAAGCCGGCTACGTCACGTCAGCCACGCCGCGCGCGTCGAAAATTCGCCCTCTTTATACTCCGGCGGCCCTGGCGGCTCCCGCGGCGCGCGTCGGTGGGCCGCCGGCGCGGCGCATGCGCAGAATCTGACTACGAGGGCGCGTTTCCTGCGAGAGTGCGCCACTTCCGGTTCCTTTTCGTTTCGAATGCTGACGAAAATTCTCGCGCTTCTTGAACGCCAAGTTCGAGCGATAGCGTGGACGTACCTTGCACAACGAAAACTCGCGCTTGCATTGTTGGTGCACCGCCTGCGCCGCAAGCGTAGGCGCTCAATGTACATGCGGTACATCTTTGACGAGCGCACGGTCTACGGTACTCAAGCTTCCTCGTGTCGTAGACACACGGGTGAGGACGAATTCTCTCGATCAGCTTCTCGACGACCATGTCCGACTCTTCAAACATGACGCCAGACGGAGTGGTGCTCCCGTCGTCTGCTATTGCCACTGATCTCTATTGTAGTAGGCTGGATCGCGGACCGCGGCCTCGGCAGCTGGGGTCAAGTGTCGCCACCGGCGACACTTGACACCATCCAATGTATGGGACTCTATGGGAAGAACGAGAAAAAGTGCCGTTTCCCCCGTTTCTAAGCTGTTGTCGGCACTGAAACGTTTTACAGGCTTTTCAATAAGCCAGTAAAATAGCTTGCCTACAAACATTAAAACTGACAACCTTCGCCGTTCTTATAAATAAATATTTTGTGGTGGAGAGTGACTCCGCTGTAGTGCAGCTCAATGAGGCGAGAGATAGCGAGAGTTACCTAGAGTTACCGCGGAGTCGGTGGCGGTTTTGGTGAGTTGGGGTTAGCAGACGATAAGCTCGAAGGCTTTGCTACGCGGAATGGACCTTTTCCAGTAAGCGTCTGCGCACGCGCACACCCTTTCCCTTGACCTTGACCGCCCTTTCGCCATCCTTGGGGGGCACTGTTCTGTTGCGACACTAATCTGTTCCTACGGGAGAAGGCGAGTCCGGTTGCCCTCCATTTGTGGTAGGCGGCGAAACCGTCATGAGGCACTCCTTACTGGAAAAAAGGTCCATTCGCTCACTCCCGGTAAGCCGCTGTCAAGATAGAACTTCTTTGTCATTCATCAACTTCTGGGCTTCCCCGAGGACGGTCTCATTGACGGCAAGCTCCTTTGTTTACTCCACTACGAGAGCAAGCTTGCCAGCTCAGCCGTAGGTGCTCCGGTACGTTTCATTTTTTTAATCGGCGTTCGAACGTTTGACAAATACCGATTCTATCTCCAAACACCCGACATAAGGATCGCAGCGCACCATAAAATACTCGCCTCCGAGCACAGCGTACATGCTTCAATATTCTTACTTTTGTGCGTTTCTCCCATAGACTTGCGTGTATTGCCTGGCGTCAAGCAATGGCCGCCGGTGGCGACACCGACGGGCTCCCGATCCGCGATCCAGCCTACTAAAATAGAGATCAGCGACTATTGCTCTTATTCGCCGCGCTTCCCACGCGAGGGCTGCCGGGAGCCAGCGCGTGATGCATCCTGGTCCGGCGTCGCTGGCGCGGCCGGCGCGGAATACGGCATGCTCCATTTTGGCGTCTAGGCGGTCAGGCTGCGTCGAACGCCGCCGGTCGCGTCGGTTACGCCACGACGCCGGAGTATAGAGCGTCGGGTTTTCGCCGACGTGACGTCACTTTGACGCGCTTGCACGCGCGCACGCGTTACGTGGGAGTATAACAGAGCCTTTATTCCTGCCAGCGTTACGTTTACCGGAGCAAGAAAATTAATTCCAGAAGCATCGAAATACCTGCTGCGCAAGTTGAGAAAATTGTAGACTGACTGTGGTATCTGGTAATTGTCAGATCCATACAGCCGCCACAAGATCAGCGACGATGTACTACGCGTGTCGACTGAGTATTATGCCAACGATGATTTTGATTGTTTCATATAAATTCTGAACAAAAAGGTGCTATAAACGTCATTAGGGATGGCAAGAAAGAAGTAGTAATCAGAACATTCATGACAAGGTCTTTTCGAGAGGCTTACCTAATATTCAAGGAAGCCAACACAGAGGCTAAATTAGGCATAACAAAATTTTACTCGCTCCGTTCGAAGTGGGGGAAGGTGAATAAGAAACAAACAGTGTACGCCTGCGTGTGCTGCACAAAATTTCAACTTTGTTTTTCCGCCCTGAATCCTTTGCGCGAAGTAGCAATCAGAAAGCAGGAGCTGACGTCTATATGCCTTTGTTCGGATCCGACACGCGCTTGTTTGGGATGCGAATGTGAGGAATGCCCGAACACCCGTAATCTTACGTTAGAACTTTTTAGAACATGTTGGAGAGGAAGGAGCAAATAACATCCTGCGTGTGGGAGAAAGGAGATTTAATCGAGAAGACAACTCAACTACATGTCTTTCTTTAAAAAATTCAAAATTGAACCATTCGGTTCATTACGCATGATTACATTCGGAAACTTCAAAGAGATGAAATTCGGCTCTAGAAAAGCGAAGTAACTAAGAAGCGCGTTGTGCTTCATTTTGATTTTGCCGAGAATTGGATCGTTTCACTACCGAATAAAGTTCAAGAGTACCATTGGCACAAACACAAACTTTCGAATTTCACGCGCGTCTCGTCAGCAGCTAAATGTACGCGGAGTTTCGCCGTCGTTTCTGAAGACCTCTGCCACGACTCATCGCACGCACTCCTGGCAGCATTAAGGATTGAAGAATGGCTGGAAGACAGCTTTCCGGTTTATTCAAGCGCCACCTATGTTTCTGATGAAGCTGTATCTCACTTTAAAAACCGGTACCAACTCTTCGAGTTCAAACACAGTGGCTCTAATAACGCGAGATGGTTGTTTTCAGCATCCGGCCATGGCAAGAACTGACGCGACGGAGTTGGTGGCTTACTCAAGCACCTCTCCACAGTCCACAACTTTCGTTACCGAGACGATGTCTTAATAAGGACGTCGTCCTTTGAACCTACCAAAAGATGTTGAGACATTCAGGCAACACAAGGAAGAACAGTGGGCATTTCTAGATGCTCACAAAAGGATACGCTCTTCGCATGTTTGGTCCAAAATTCAAGTCCCTCGTAAAGAACCTGAGGTTACATTGGCTCGAAGTGTGCAGCCTCGTCCCTGAGCCCGGCGTGACTATGCGTACAAGAAAGAAGAGAAGTGAGTGAATAAGTGACTGCTATCGTTGTTTGGTAAATAATTCTTTGTTCGTGAACTGGATGCATCAATATGCACACCTTATTGCGCTTCACGTGGGTGGTGAAAGGTGTGTTCTGAAAAGTGTGTAACTAGAATATATAATTATATTTATTAACTTATTTTAAATAAACAGCTCGTCTTTCGTAATATAGTGTGCTTGTTTCATATAAATACCCTTTTTTAGGCATTCATGATATTTCTTCTTTAGAATTATCAGGTCTTATTGACCAATTCCTGTTTCTAATGTTCTTAATAAACCATTCTTGTCTGGGACCATAGATTTATTTCTGGGACCCTCAAGCGAAAAAAGGCAGAACAAGCTTCTGATATCTCTGTATGCCCGGTTATGCATTCAAATGAATTTTACTCTGCTTAAAAGTGGGGCTCTGAGTTTCTCGGATAAATTCGATGAACGCCGAAAAACACTCGGCGGTAAAAAAATGTGGCGAGTCGGATTTATCCGAGAAACTCAGAATTTCGAAACTGGCATTTCCATGAACTCATTTTGTTCTACTTTTGAACAATTTCGGCGCTTCTTTTCTTTTCTGTTCCAGCTTTTGTGCGTAAGCTCCACTTAAAATTAATTTTGGCCCCCTGTCAAAGAAACGCGTCAACAAATCTTTACGACAATAGTCGAATATGGTCTGATGTATAAAAACACCGCTGAATAAAACTTGCAAACTGCTGTTTTTTTTTTTTTTACTTTTATTCGCTGTCGATAAAAGCCGAAAACTGGGAATTGTCGTGTATCCTAAAAGAAATCTCCGAAAAACTGCAAATTTGTTTTAGAAAATAAACTCTTATAAACACCCTCCGAATTCGCTCAAAAAGAAACCCCGGAAACGCAGAATCCTACTTATAAAACTCGGCTTTTCGTTTTGATGTTAGTATTTAAAACAAACTTTCAGTTCAAATGTTTTTATCACAATAATATGCATCTTTAATGAAGTCGAATAATAATATTCCCCCAAAACGACTTTTATAATTAAAGTGGCACCAACTTGCAGTCTTTGAGGCTAAAAACTAGGAGGTATAAATCTTGCAACGAAACCAACTTGCGGAAACTACCATTTTGCCGATTCGAGCGTGTTGACTTGTGTTTGATGTGTTATTGCGAAAATGCAACAAAAAAAAAATGAATTCGGATCACCGCACTAGAAAAGTAATATGACAAGAAATTATTAGAAAAAAACTATCAAGAAAAAAGTTTTTCTTGAATAAAAAGCCTCAAGATATGACCACGTGTAGATTTGTATGAAGTTTAAAACTTAATATAAAATAATTTGTGATTATACATCAAACAAAAGTAAAATCAGCCTATAGTTCACGGATAGGACTACACGAGAACAGTATTTGGTAAGCGCTCATTAAAAATAATATGAAGGTACAAGGCTCCATGTATGTCACACGAGGGTCAAAGGTACAATGTGTGGCATTTTGTTAACCTCAATAATGGAATTTGACTTATTTGTCAAGTGTATCAAAAAATACTCGAAATACAATATATTTAAACAAAAAATATTTATAAATAGTTTAATACTATCAGTATGCATAACAAGTAACAGAACGTAGTACAAAAATCAAACACATAAAATTTGATATTCACCTTGCTCCACCTAAACTTGTTTCGTGTAACGAAAATTGTTCTGTTTTGCTTAAAAGTGGTTTTGTTCTTCCTAGACATGGGGCTATTATAGATATTTATTCGAGAAAAATCCAAATACCCACTCCGACCTGTGTGTTCACTTTGAAATGAAACGACCCAATAAATATGCCTGTAAATTTAGGAGTACCTTACAGTTACCAATGTGCTTAAATATTTATTACAGATTTAGTACAAGCACTATAGGCGGAGAAGAACGCTTAACAGAACTTTTCCGATAAACAAACTTTTGAAATGTATGGCATTGTGAAAGCTGCTCTCAAATATTTAAAGCGGTCTTCTATAATTTTCTAGGAGATTTCCGATGGAGGCTTTTATGGAGAGTATATGATCGAGGGTCGCGAAGCCTGCGGTGCCTCTTTTCAAGGCTTACGGCTAGGTAAAAAATACTAAAGAGAATGGCCAGGGAAAGTTCCATCAAAATGAAATGTCGCCAAGCGTCTACGAGACCCTTCTTAGAAGTTGCTCTTATGTCAACCACTTAGAGCGCTTTCCCTGGAAGAATGTGCGGATCGCGCTGTTTTGCAACAAAAAGCTAAAAATGCCAGTAAAAAAAAGTGTAAGAGAAAGACGTAACAATGTCAGCACATCACTGTGTACGAAGGAGAAACACTGTCAGCCAAGTTGAGCCTGGGGTACTTTAAAACATATAAAAAAAGTTTTTTTTTGTTTCTTTTGGCGAGTCTTGTTTTATTCAACGAGAGATAGCGAGAGCGAAACAGTTGTGACCTTCTGAATGGCGATCGATCTTTGATGGGGGCCTTAACTTCCCGTCCTTGCTTTGTCCATATTTTTGCTTCGGGCGTTCCTTAATAGACACCCGGGCTTTTCAGCTATTCATGGCACATTTGCGTCGGGGAACTTAGGTTGTAAAGCTTTTGGCGTGCACGGGAGAAGAACCCAACGGCGCGCGCTGTTTTTCAATGAATTTGCGTTCCTGCTCAAAGAGGGAAAGCGGATCTCTTTTTCTCTGACGTTTGAGAAGTTACGCCCTAAGGAAGCACTTTGGTACTTACTATACTGGAGACAAGGCATTTACTTTTTCATTTGTTTGTAAAGGTAAAGCGCTGTATGTAGATTTTTTAATAGCAATATCACGTAGTGTTTGTAAGGCAACGATATATTTATGGTGTCTGGAACGCGTCTGTATGCGTTGAAGGGCACATCCAAGAGCAATAAAATGCTTCACGAAATTCTCCGGGGGCGGCACAGCTCCAGAGAAGACTCAGGGGACGGCACAGCTCAGGAGCTGTGTCGCCCCCGGAGACATCTAACTTTCGTTCCCATATGACGCATTTGCCACCAGATGGCGCTATAGTCCATAGGGCCTACGCGAGGCCGTTTGCATGCGGGCGGGATAAAACGTTGAGCGAGTGGAGCGTAGCATCGTTATGAAATCGAGTGCGTACACTCTAAGAAAAAATGGAGGAAAAAGGTAGCAACAGCGCGTCTTCGTCCCTTCTACTGACGCGCCCCCAAGCGGACACGAGAAGAAGGGAGGAACGAGACGTTTTCCTCCTTCTAAAGGCAGACGGGAGAAAGCTTTCGCCCTCCCAACTCATCTTCTTTCGGTTTCGTTTTTCGAGCACGTCGCGCACATTGTTAAATAAATGTTGTTGAGTTGATTGAGCTTCAGCGGCAGCGAAGGCCGCCTGTTATTCCGTCTTCTAGTCCAAACGTGCAGAACATTTCGGTTGCATTGACGTTTGTTTTATCACTAATTTTATCAAACGAGCAAACGAAGCCGCTAGAAACAGCGAAGTTCCGGAGCAGCGCCAGCAGCGCTACGTACACTGGGTAAGATGGCCGTCTCTATAGATTGCGGGACCCACGCGGAACTACAGTAGCGGAACCACGCTGAACTGTGTCGACGTTTTCGACGTTATGGGAATCGCAGGAACTGCGTCCAAGGCAGGCAGGATTTCCTGCCGGCTGCTGCCTGGGTGCCTTCCGTGCTGAGTTCGGTTCTGTTTTCCCGTGCCGAGTGCCAACTGGCGTTCAACGTGGTTCTGTATTTCTGCGTGTCAGCAACATAGCAGCAACATCGTGATGGCAGTGTTGTGCGTAGTGAACAGAAGACTGGCATTATCGCCGATGTGACCGTGTGTTCGCGTATCAGTGGTGTAACAACAAGATGAGATGACGTAAACTGTCAGGCATTGATGCCGCTGGTCGGGCCGTGATCAGAGGGGGCGGGGTGTCGCAGTTTGACATTCCGCTTTACATTAAAAAGTTTAAGACCACTTGAGGAATTAGGTGCAGTCGATTGACGTGCGGAAAGTCATGTTGGAACGCTGGTCTAAACGGTAAGCTCCTATCGTACAGTGGCCAGTGTGACAGTCGGTCCCCGAGAGCGATTGCGCTCTGGGAAAAAGACTGAACAGTACTAAATTATGACGGAAAGTACGTATATTTACAGTGGAATTTTAGCATTAAAAAAAAAAAAACGGGTAAAATCGGAAAAAAAAAACTATCCTCTATTTTGCTGTTTAAATATACTACGGTTCCTGGAGAAACTGCCCTCCAAGTTGCGCGCTGGGATGAGCGCAAGAGGTTTTCGAGCTCGCCACGGCGTAGCTCCGTACACTTAACACCTGCGGCAAGTCGTGGCTTTGACTGCATTCAAGGTGCTCGAAAAACGATTTCTCTGCCCGTGAAGCATCACTTCCAGCTGAGTGAATATCCGCGATACAGAGAATAATTCAAGACGGCAATTGCAGCCATGCGCGAACAGCACAAATAGAAAATCAAGCACTACACTAGAAATACTGGCCACGAAGTGCCGTGCGAGGAAACAAACTCATGGCTTGGAACCGCATTGGAGCGGCTCGATTTATTGGATTTCAAATAATTACGGCATGATCGAGCGTTTTCTTTTTAATAAGAGATTCATCCCCTGAGTCATTATAAATACTCTCAGATGTATGACATTGCTGGAAAAAATCAACATGCTGGGAATATTTTTTATTGCTCAGGGAGTCACCGAGAAATTCCGTACGTTCAAAACGACCAGTATAAAAGACGGAAACTCAGAGCTGGGGGTAGTGATGGGGTTAGTGTGCTGTTGTATTGATGATTGTATGCGCGATGCATGTGTATGCGCTCAATGTATGTTCAGCTAATGCTTGTAGTATGCGTAATGTGTCTACATGTGTGTATAACAGAGGACCCCGAAGCGGAATGATGGCGTGGGAAAATAAAAATATTTTTTGTAGCCTTGAATTGGGCGGTACCTAGCGCCACCTAGCCTAGCTACTTGCGATTACTCTGCTTGACCCTGCAATCTGGTGGCAAGCGATTTAACCTCCTTTTACTCTACGCGGCTACGCCATAATTTCGTGTTACCGCGCTGAAATGAGCCAAGAGGCTGCTTCGGATTTGCTTATTTTGAGAGCGGTTTGTGGTTTTGCGGGCGAATGGTTTACCACTCCTCCGTAATGTGCGGTTGACGCAACGATTGACGAAGGAATTGTGGCTCGAAGAATATCAAAGGTAAGACATAAAGTGTGAAAACTGGGTGCCGGTTGTCTCCGTTTAACATCGCAGTGCTGACGATGAGAAGACTGACTGACTGCATGCTTTCGAAACGTGAGTTTCTTTACCTGCAGGGGGAAGCCGGCTTCGGAAATAAATACAGTTAGCGGAAGGCTCGTGTTACGTTTTTATTTGCTGCTCCTCTCGCTCCGTACAGAAGAGTTAGTGTTTTCGTTAAGCCTTATTGAGGTCGATTTGGTCGATTCGAGGCCGCCATAATGAGATGTAGGCGACGGAGGAAGTTTTGCTCCCCTGCTTCCGGGACGAAAGTTTCTCCCTTTCTGAAGGAACATATGTATCAAGAGCGTTCCTCCCTTTTTTCTAAAAGTGTAAGGTAAACGAGGCTATTGGATAAAGGGATCGAGGTTCCTCGCGTAAAATAGGGAACAATTCAAACCCTTATTGCGATGGGGAGAAATGAGCAATTTGAATTTGAAGCGCGTTGTTGAGCCGAGAACTGACCAGAAGAGTTGCGCGAGGGACAAATTACTGAAGTCCCGCTGTGGCAAAGTTGTTCAATTTAGTGTAAATGACGCTCACTTTTTCTCTCGGCGTTTTTTGTATTTTAGTACAAACAGTCAGTGAAATGTCAGAACCGCGTTTTTAAAAGTTGAGATAATAAAATACCGCTTTAGTTACGCAGAAGGTAAATCACGAGAAAAAGCAACAGCAAACAAACAAAAAAAGTCACTGGTATTCATAATTAACGAGCAATTCCTGCTCGTCGGCCGTTCCACATGAACATACAAAAATAATAACGGCATGATATTTGCTTCATAAATATCTGTAAAAGGCAGAACACCTAAGAGTCGTTGCTGCGTTGTGTAGATCATTCCAATAATTGTGCTCTGCGCAGTGCGATCTTTGTCTCCTGGACTGGGCAACAAGTTCCGAGAATTAGCAGCGGCTATTTGTTTAAAGTCAGCTGCTGCACACGCGTCTACAGCCCAAAGACTTAGGCACCTTTCGCCAAAAAAAATAAGTGCTCAAGATTAGCAATTTGGGTTTTGTTTTATATTGTGAAGAATACTTTAGAAAATATGTACGAAGGCATTCAGGTGCACCGTGGTTCATTTTCGATTGGGTAGACATTTATAAATGATTGTGAATGTTGTATTTTTGAACATGTAGCTAACAAAAGCATTCCAAGTAGGACAACGTATAGAGTTAGGATGGCAGCAGTTGGTGAATCCGAAGTACAAACTTCCGCTATTTTTGTCATTGGTTGTCAAGTGCCTATCTTACCTTCTTCCCTCTCAGGAAAAAAAGGGTAAGTTCTTACACCCCTTGCCCCATATACGACACCCCAAAACTTCAGTTCGACGTACAGACCGCTGACGTCAAACGGACGGCCCCGAGATATGAATCATTAAACAGCTAAAGTACGCATCAAAGGCTAGAAAAAAACAAAAACAAAAACAAAAAACACAGTGAGGTTTTGCAGTAGGGCAAAGAAAACCCCAATTACTTTTTGTGCAGTCAATAACACGTACATTAGCCATTTTTATAAGTTGTACCACTCGGGCATCAAGCCGCTCATGAAAGTTGGCACCGTCGGTTCGATGTCTGCGCACTGTACGTCGAACTGAAGCTTTGGGGTGTCCTATATAATACACGAGGTGTAAGAATATACCTTTTTTTCTGAGAGTGTCTTTTGGGGGGCGATGAATAATTTCAACTTGATTTAATAATTAAAAAAAAACAAAAACAATGTCTTCAATCTCGTTGCCAGTATTAAGATGTTTAAAGGGAATAATAAAATAAACAATGAAAAAAAAAAACACTCCCGGGAGCCTCCCGCACTCTCGCACTCTACAAGCTAATCTCCCGTCTCGAACACCGCCGAACCACCGCCGCTGTGTGTATCCAGATCCCGCAGGTTGCCTTCTTGCGGACAGTGTTAAAGTTGCTTTCACGCTCCAAGTTGAACCCCAGGTCATGCCTGGCTTTTAGGTTCGCTGGTCCGAGAACAGGTAAACGAAGGAGCAGATGCTTTCTTCACAGGAAGAATTACAACCCCCGAGGGAGTCTGCACTAAATCGGTGAAAGTCACGTGCAAAAAGAACGATGGTTTGGGTTTACGAATATACTAACATCGCACACAAAAGACATAAATAGGTGAAAAGGTAAGCGCCGTATACTTCATATTTAACGCAAGTAGTAAGTCCAGTAACAGTATACAGACTGGCATTTTCAACAGGGGTGCTCCACATTGACTTGGCACTTGCCGCGCTTTTGTGAAACAATTATGGCTCAAAATGCTCCTCATAAGCATAGACTGTCGCCTTCAGCACACGGCTTTTAGGCAAAATCGCGTGCCTCCAAACCTTGAGGTGGTCCTCTTTTTTGGAAACGAATCAGACACATTCTACAAGGTGTTCCCCCCAAAAGTAAAGCTGCTTTTTTCAACTTTCAAAATAGATTTTGCGTCGTCCAACGCTCATTTTTCGCCCATATGTAGCGCTACAGAGTTCCAAACCAGATGCAAAAGCTTCTGCACTAACCCTTTTTTTATAAAAGAAGTTATACGTAATTTTTTGAACTTTTGAATGGAAAAATGGGGGCCTACAGCGCTCTTGAATACTATAAGGCCAGTTACCGTTTTCTGTAACTGGCCCTGTGGTGCCAGTTTCCGAAAACGGGCGAAAATGGGTTCCATTTTCCTATTTAAAAGTCCAGGAAATCACTTTGAACCTTTCAATGAGGCAAGGGTTATACTGCTGAAACAGTGGCATCTGGTTCGGACTTTTATCGCTCCGTTTGGGCGGAGAATGAGCGTTTGGCGATGCGTAGTTTAGTTTTGCGGTAAGAAAAAACGGAAACACACACACAAACACACACATTTTAAACTTTAATTATTTTTCTTGGGGGGGGGGGGGGGGGGGGCGCTGTATATGCATGTTGAGGGCTGTTTGTTTACATATTTTGATTTTTTCTTGAGCATAACTATGTTGCCCCGAAAAACGTCTATTGTAGGCAACTGCGACTCCACACCAAGTCCCAAACAACGGCAAAAGTGGATAAAACACCGCTGTGCCGAGCACGCTGCCGCATGTTGCAGTTCGCAGGTAAGTCGGATCTACTATGGGTGAATGTATCACGGCTGCTCCCTTCAAATTGGGCGCTGGCGTGGGCCAGATAGCCATATAATATCTCCAGGCATGCAGAAGGCGTTTAGTTCTATTTCATTTAGAGGGGCTGTCTATAGTACACCTCCTTTTGCGTTAGCCACGATTCCTCCAACCATCTCTTTATACTTCCTTCTAGGCTTTCAAACTCCTGCGTGTCATCGTCCTTACCAAATCTCATCTAGGCCTCTGAGGAAGTATTGTTAAATATTGTATTTTCGAGGATGAAGTTCTATTGATGTCTTAGTACAAAGATAAACCAGAACACGCGACGCTTTACATAAAGAGAGCAGTGACGTAAAAAGCGGTCTCGCGAAAGAAGAAAAACGCGCAAAAAAAGATCGCATGAAAAAAAGAAAAGAAAAAAAGAAACAAAACGAATGACGATTTGGAGTTACGCTAGCGGCTTCTCTAGAATGCCATGTAAATAATGAAGCTATCCTTCTTTACCTTAACTTCAGTCCTTTCCGTTCATTATGAAACAACTTAATAATGCAGAAATCCGGGAACTTCAAGCCAAAAGCGACCCCCAACGAAATCCAAGTAAGTTGCTGAGCCGTGAACGAGGTGACTCCACGGACTGGCCGTCAAACGAATCTCGGAACGACATTGGATCAAGTAAACGATTCCTTCGAGTGAAGCTTACCCAATCATCATCGGATCGAGTAAGCCATTCCTTCGAGTGAGGACCCAATCGTCAACTCAACGTCATGAAAAGAGGGAGAACATCAGCCCTTGGTGTTCGTTATGCAACAACTTCATGGTTGCTACGTGCGATACTGTTAGATTATAGATCCCTTTACATTCTTAATAACGTTTCTTGAGATTTTATGTTCCTCCTTTCATATGACGCATGGTGCGTCGATCACTGGTTATTTTACTTTGTACGCCTTCGTTCTAAGCGTATACCTAGCATATGGCTGCAACTACTATAACGCGTTTTCTCCAAAATTACCGCATTGTCTTCCTTATACGTCTATATATAGAGAAAGCGTCGATTGCTTGCAAGCGTCCCCAAGCTTGGTCTGCCTTTTCTCCTTCTCGCCACACGGCAATGCACGCATGCGCATGAGGTACCCATGTGCGCAGGAGCAGCACCTCCTGGAGTCAATGCCGTATAGGCTTGTTGCGTAAGGAACGCAAAGGACTTGCGTTAGAAAAGTAAGGATACATTTACCATTTACATGGTGTGCGAGGAGCCGCTGGCCTGGCTCCTAGTCGGCGTTCGTTCTTCTTCTTTTTCAATCTGTCTCTTTTTCTTTCGCGTGACCACGTTCTGCGTCTGAGTTTTCTTATTGAAAGCGTCCTTCACCCTACTCGTTGTTGGCCGCGAAACATTTATGGCGCTTCACAAAAGAAAGTACAATCCGTAAAGCCTGGTTCAGACAGTTGCGTTTGTCTGCGTTTGACTGCGTTGCGGCTGCGAGAAACCAAGACATCCCTGCTGCTTCTGTCGCATGCCAAAAAGATTCCTTGAATTGGATTTCACGCTTCATACGAAGCACAGATCTGCCGGTGACTCGCTTTCGGTTCTCGACGCAACGCAGTAAAACGCACTCAAACGCAAGTGTCTGAACCGGCCTTAACAGGCGAGTCGGGCACGGCGCTTCAGGACAGCGGTGATTTGAAGGCATCGCGCGTGATTATGCTGTAGTTAAAGCACGGTTTTATTTGCACGAGCAAAATTTATTATCCGGAAAGGAATTTTGAAATAACCGACAGAATAGGAAAATAATTCTAACACGCGGGAAACCTGCGAGCGTCGCGGAATAGCTCAGAAATCCAGGCATCGCGAGTGGATATACCTTCGTAGCTACGGGTTTAAATTAACACAAGCGCGTATTTTTTGCTAGAATATTGCTATACGCACCAATTAAGCTAGACAAAAGTTGAATCGGCAGCAAACGTTTACCCAGCAGGGCAGCACCAGCCGTGACTTGCTGCGCCTTCTGAACAGGGTGTCGAACCGAAATGTTTTCGTTCCGGTTCAGGGAAAACGGTTCAACTCCGGTTCAGCTCCGGAGTGAAAAAAATAAAGGTTCAAACCGGTTCGACCCGGTTCATACTCATATGCGAGAAAAACAATTGACGACAGCAGAAGATAAACTATGGATATTTTATAAAAGTGTTACATATAGAATCCAAAAGGCTAACATTACTGTGTGGAACGAACGAGCTAGTGCTGGGGCTCCTCGGGACGTGGGTGAACGCGCAGTTTAATGTCAGGCAGCTGACCAAAGAAGCAGGACGTCGTCATGCATATCTGGGGAAAGACGGCACCTCTGAGTCGATAGAATGAACATCAGTGCAGAAGAAAACTCACTCCACGCTGACCTGGGTCGCAGGCACTCCGAGGGCTACTTGCGCCAATCCGTAGAGTTCTGGATGGCGTTCCCTTCTCCCCTCCCAAAACGGCAACACGTTAGCGTCCATTGAAAGCCGCGGCTCCTTGTCTAGCAATGCTCAGAAGAGCTGTGCGCCTTGATGTTTGTGTTTCGGAGAAGAAAACGTTTTGGTCCTTGTTGTTTCTGCTACCAGAGATCGAAGCTGTTTTGCTGTTTTCTGTAACTGTTGATTGAGTCCCCCCTCCCCTTCCCGGTGCTAGACTTTAATTTCGGTCAAATTAATAAATCCGCCGAGTTATTTTAAAAGTAGATTGGATGCGCCACAACATGGCAACTAGTGCAGGTTCTAAAATATCCATCGGCCTTTGTATCGCTTTCTTATCCAATCAGTTGTACAATGAAATCAAGGCGTTTAAAGTATATTGCACATAACTCTACAAAATTCGAGACAAGAAACACCAAACAGAGTCCTTTGTCCCCCTTCCTCCCCTTCTTCAGGGAATGTTTTCACCTAACAGAGCTCGGACTGAACGCCAAAACAAACAATGAAAAAGAGAGGTATAGACAACGCTAGGAGTGTTGTCTATACCTCTATTTGTCCTTTTTTTTTCATTTAGTTCGAGATGAAAAATTACCCAGCCCAACTCACTGTTTTGCTACCAAACAGCCTCATTAATTTGTCAGTTCTGCTGACGTACGAATTTGGGTATGTTCTAGTGATAAATTTTCTATGACGAGCCATTTCCGGTCCCCAAGAAAAGATTGGGGCGGATGTGGGCATTTGTTTAAAAAATACATAAGACCAGAAATCCCGGAGATTTTATAGTTACTGTGCTCTTTTCGTTTGAGTTCTCGAGACAAATTTTGTAAATTATGAAGACGACCGTTATGTGAAAACCTGATAATAGATCGTTACAGAGCTTTCCGCTACCTATTTTTCTTTCTTTTTGAATTCCCATATGAACGAAACACCACAAAAATAATTTATCAGTTTTGCGCAGGAACGAAAAAGTAATTTACAAAAACATTTTTGTAAATTTTGAAGACGACCGTTATGTGAAAACCCGATAATAGATCGTTACAGAGCTTTCCGCTACCTATTTTTCTTTCTTTTTGAATTCCCATATGAACGAAACACCGCAAAAATAATTTATCAGTTTTGCGCAGGAACAAAAAAATAATTGTTTTTGGTCCGGTTCAACTCCAATTTGCCAAAAACTATTTTTTTTTCGGTTTACATTTTTGGTTATTGTGTTTTTCGCCACGCCTTTTTTACGCAACCTGACTTCACGTATGAGCCGAAAACCGCATGGAAAACATATCGGTTCCGCTCCAGAGCAAAAAAAATTATTTCGTTCCAGTTCAACTCCGGTTCGCGCGAAAATAACGGTCTTTTCCGGTCTTCGGTTCATGGTTCCTGTTCGGTTCAATACCCTGCTTCTGAATGTGCGGCGCTGTTCTCATGATTCGCGCTTCCAGAATACGCCTCCTCTGGTGCTCGCAGTCGTGTCTTTTTTACTCGCTTTTGTCCGACACGTCTGAGATAATCGGGACCGGCGCAAGGTGACGCTTCGTCAGACGTTTCGCCGCGCGTCTGTCATAGAGTAATATACTCAAGGTAAAGAGCGGACTCTGCCATAGGCCCCAGCGGCCCAGATAGACGAGCGACAGCTTGCGCTCCTAGCGGGCGGCATTAAACATAATCTGATTCCAGTTCCGGTCAAGTTAGTTTCGGTTTCGGTTTGGGCGTTTCTGCTCCGCTTCTCCGGTACCCTTCTTTCTCTCTTTCCTTCCCGCCTCGCTCCTCGCTCGGCTCTCGGGAGCTCCTTGACTCCCGAAGCAGCTGTTTTTTTTGGTGTTTCTTTTCTAATATTGACGCACTTTTATTTTAATTTTTACGATAAAATCCGTGCAAAATGGGTCAAACAATAGGTCTGTTCGATTCGCCTGAACTGGCTGAACTAGTTCAGCAGTGCAGGAACTGGGGCATTCGATTCAACCGGAAGTTGCACGGCCGCTGCACTGGCGCGTTCGATTCATCCCAGTTCTGAACGAGTTCAGACCCAGTTCCTCAAAATCTTGCACCGGCTCCGGAGTCAGTTCAGCGTCCGTGCAGAAGCAGACGGCAAGAGCAGACGGCGATAGCAGACGACACTCCTCGTCCGTCTCTGCTCGCGGTGCCATTTTTCGCAGCTCTTGCTCATGTGTCTGCGATGTTTAACAACAACGCCGATACGGAGGTTGCATTTCTTCTCATTTATGATAATAACGTTCCCGCGGTGGACGCGGAATTGAGATCATAACCGAGAATAGGAATATGATTGAATATGATATTCATAAAGTGTTTTAGGCACCTGCTCGTAAAGGTTTGGCTCCCTGTGGTAAGTGTTGAAATATTGGCTCACGTAAATTGTTTCTTTTTGATGCTATGTGGGGATCCACAGTGTTGATATTCTTCATTACAGACACGGGAAAGGTCTTACACTCTTGATAGTCTCCGCCTTCAGTTGCTGTTGGATGCATACTGACGACTCCGATACATTGCAGAGGTCTGGGATTTAGTACATTGGCCCTCGCATGCCCCGTAGCTGAGCATAATACTGCATCCTTTGTCCGCTGGTATCTGTGGACGCCCACAAACGGGCCTGGGAAAAACGCCGAGAACCGGCATTGGCTTGGTAGTTCCACGCAGGTCTCTCTTGAGAATCAGAATAAACGCTTCAGCTTGACGCCAAAGTTACGGTCGATAACTGTATTGGCCAAAACGCTATCGTCAGGCCTTCGTCTTCGAGGTGACCGCTGCCGACCGCGCACTGCCACCAGTGACTCCCAACGCAAAATCATCCTGATGCCGCGAACCTATCGTCGAAATGCGATACTCGTGAGACTAGGAATGAATCTACTATTGCTCAATGAATGTGAAGAATACGAACGCTTATGGAAACGACAGGAACCGAACGGCCGTTAAAAATGCAGACAGAAACACATTTCGTGCAGAAAAAGTTTTTAGTACACTCGAATAAAAAATTTTCACAGAAAAGATTTCGTTATTATACTTTAAAACTAAGGAAACACAAAAAGTATCATCAAACCGCGACTAATTAAATGTTGCATACAACGTGGCGTGGAGAAACAAGAGCCAACAGATGCAGATGACACCCTGTGCTTCCGCTCGGAAGCGCAGGGTGTCGTCTGCATCTGTTGCCGATCAGCCGATCACAGCGCCAGTACTAGCGCGGCGGCTGCACTGGTTCTGCGCCGCCGCTGCACGACTCCTGCACTCCTCTGAACTCGAACAGAACTAGTTCAGAACTTTCTGACCGAATCGAAGAGACCTAATATTTCAACTTACTTCACAGAACAGGGGTGTATTTCTTGTTCAATTTTCATATTGTAAAACATCGAAGTTACACAATCGCCTCATTGACTCCTGGCTGGTGGAGCATTTTGGGGTCAACAACAGTAAGTGGTTCGAAAACATTTTATTGGACCACATTCATGTATACATGACTTACTTCAGAAGCTTTGTATGTTTTATACGAAACAGATACTCACAAAAATAAATTAATATGCAGGAGTTTGGCATATCGTACACTTCGTAATAGATTCTTAGCAGAACCAAGTTAACAACAACTTTCCACAGAGAACATGCTGAATGATCCATTCACTTTCACGCCGACTCGGGCACGCGAAGTAAGTACAGAAATATAAAAGACATCGCTATCCTTACCAGTCAGAAGAGTATCATAAGTGTGCGAAGCACACGCCGGATAGTACAAATTCCCAATTTCTGGCTAATATAAAAAAAAAAACACCAATTTGCATAGCCTCAAACTCACTGCGGGCAAGCTATTACCAAACAATGACAGCTCTATTCAAAATCTGACAAGATTCAACGTCTCGAAACATTCCCCGAAATTGTTCAGGAAAGAAGTATGGCTTCAGAAAAAGCGGCTAAAAACTATGGACAGTGGATACAAAAGTGGATACATTTTCTTTCGAATATTTTTAGCCTCTATACACTATTTTCTATAAACATTCTGTAGAAAGTGAATAAATATTTTTGTAAGGAAGCCGTGATACACATTTGCTGGAAAAAGAGGAAAGAAATGTTTGGAGTGCAAGCAGCACCGCCCAATTAAAAAGTGCTTTCTGTTTTTGGTTTGGCAACCGCCTCCGTTAATACTCTGTTAACAGTTAAACCTGTCTAGTTGCTTACCAGCCACTGAAAAGTGCAACCGAACTTTGTCCAAATTCAGGTTAAGTAATTTAACATGCCAACACAAGCGTATTCTGCAAAACATTTTTAAAAACCTTTTGTGGCACTCCTCTGAGCAAATGCTAAAACCACCCAGACCTCAAAGTGTGCGATACAAGGCAGCATACACTCCTCGAACATGTGCCACACTATTATAGGAAGAAAGTGATTTTCTAGTTGCTGAATGAAATTAAAGGCAGCCTGTGATGGTACTACTAAGTTCCCGAAGAGTTTTCCTGGCACGTGGTATGCTCTAAGCACAAGAAAGTACTGGTGAGGCCTGGTTAAGTTATCAGACTCATCCCATAGCAGCTGAGAACAGCCACAGCTGTGGGTTGTCTGTTCGAGCACAAGCTTGATCAAATAGCCCCAAACGTAATAAGTGGACGAGTCATCAATTACGTTAGACCTGATGTCTGATGCCAGCTCAGAAATATCCTCTAGTGGCGGGAAGTTATCAATTGGAAGACATCCCACATTGTCTGAAACCGAACTTTCATGGTGCGAAGATCTTGGCAACTCCTTGAGGAAATCCGCCTTGTCATCCTCTACGTTTCCATTGTTCGACAGTTTGAACAGTTTCTTTATCCCTATGTGTTTTTTTCCTAAGGTGAACTGATGCACATTTGGGTTTGTGTTGCAGCCCAGCATTTGTCGTATATAGCTCCAAAAAGTTTCTCAAGTGGGTCTTGCTGCAGGCGTCGTGAAAGTAAGAACTTAAAGTCATGGCTGTTTGAAAGCTCAATTCAGAGCATGATGACACTTTTTATGGTAACTTGCCACCATATGATGGCTTGTGGCTGCCTCCTACTTTGGAACTGCCATGCTGAAATCCATCCGAGTTGCTGGTGAAGGAAATCGAGTATTTCAGATTCTCCCTTCAGAATTGCATGACGCAACTTCTGCCCTGTCTTCTTGAATTGTGAGCTATTTAGACAATAAAAAATTATGTACATCCTATCACAGAAATAGCGTGTAGCAATGGCTGCCTCACGAAGCTCCTTGGCATAAACAAGGGATATGATTGCAAGAAGGATTGAGGCACTCAGTACCTGTGCGGCACGATTTACTTCCATGTTACTGGAAGGGGTTTGAAAAATGTGTCTCTCAGTAAGTTTCGGAGCCAATTGCAAGCTCATCTCATGGGTAGAACGATCAGTTCAACAATATGGGACCACTCAATGACCTCATTTCCAATGCAAAGTTTGTGTGCTTGGAGAGTGCTCTTGGTTGTTTTGGGGAGGTGCGGAACATCAAAGATAAAGTAAACATATTCGTTGTCAACTTCAAAAAATGGCTTATTAACACACACACCGTTGGTTGGCCAAGCTTACGTTTGAAGACTCCTAATCACAGACCCCAGCCTTTAGTGTGAAGCCAACAGTCTTAAGCTCTTGAATGAGAGAACTGAGGAGACTGCTTGTAACAGAAGACGTTGTTGGAGTGTGCAAAACAGCAGGCACGTAGCCAGGGGGGGGGGGGGGGGCATGGGAACGGGGCCCCACCGAAATCTTCCATTTTGCTGGGGCCTCCACTCTCCCCTCCCCCTCATACAGCATCCCACCTCGTGGAAATTCCGGAGAGCACAACAACCAAGGCTCCATCTGCAATGTTAGATATTCGTTCAACACCGTCATCTGTAAATTCATGGACAATGTCGTGTGCAGGGTCGTGATAAGTTCTTTTTTTCAAACAATCTCATCGATAATCAAGATGCACACACAATCAAGTGCAGCCAGACGGCCCGGCGGAAACAACAGCGCGAGAAACTCAAACCGATCGGATCCACAAATTCCTAGCCGAGCATGAGAGCACGCGGGCGGTCATGCGTCACCTTGATTGATGCAAAGTCGGCCGAACATGATGCAGCAGAAAGCACCGACGGACGGCACGCACGGCACCGACGAACGACGCACGGACGAGCAGAGGCCATGCAGAATGATGCAGAGGCGACGGCATGCAGGCAGGCAGGCCATGGCAGGCACCATTCATCACATGGTTTTTGTGACGTATTTGATTAACACTATTTAGTCGTTTTAAGTACTTTCAAGAATTCTAAAGCATAACGATTTAAAAAGTAAATACTTTTCGGAGAGAGAGCTCTAATTAATATTAACCAAATTACAGAAAAGCGCCACGTAACGGAGGGCATTAAACGCACTATCCGGGCCGCGAATCGGCTTCTGTGTCCGCTCTTTACGTCTACTATATTACTCTATGTGTCTGTTTCAACCACCGCGATAAGCGACGGAGCTCGCGAGCCTGAACATTTCGCGGCACCTTGCGCCAGTCATTGTTATCTCGTGCGCGTCGGACGGACACGAACGAAGAAAACTGCGAACTCGAAAGAAAGCGCATGCGCGAAGCGTGAGTCTTAAGAGTGGCTGTGCCGTCAGAGGGCGCAGGCAGTCATTTTGGCTGCTGCGTGCCCCGCAAAGTTTTTTCTGCTGATTGCACGCAGGCAACCCATTAGGCCATAGAATTATTGAGGTGCAGTGTGACAACGAGGAATTTGTATTACGACGCCCGAAGAAGGGTGATATGTTTTTAAAAGAAGTCTTTTAGCCGTGGAAATATTGCTCAGAAAGACGGACGTATTATAAATACAATTCCCATGAAACGGCAAGCCACCGAGTGATGCGACACGGCGGAGCAGTTCATAGTAAAATTGTAATGCATACTGAACAAACGTCTGATGGAAAGTATTGTCTACAGAAGCAAAAACGTATTCTTGAGGAATTCTGTCGTATTTTCATCTAAAAAAAAAAGAAAAGGAAACTACAAAGTTTTGTACTGGCGAATAAAAACGACGGCAAATAAAAGCAGTAAAATCTTTTTCATAAAAGAGTTTACATTTACTTCTCACTTTTATGTTTATTCTTTCCAGTAAATAAGTCAAAACGCGCTTTTACTTATCAGAGAGATATTAATGCTTGTCGTTTTTTTTATCGTTTCTTTTTCAACAATATATTTTTTTCAGCCAGTTGGCTATTTTGAACCGTAACAGAAACCTCAAAAAAAGAGAAAACCCTTCATGAGCCGGTGGCTTTGTCGAAAGACGGAGATCTTGATAAAGACATACGGATTCAGATATAGAAACCTATCCCTTCAATTGCACCATTCTTCTTGCATGCCGTCCCATATGACAAACAAAAAGTATATAAAGTTATAACCTGCTAAAGGTATCTGTGCTATCAAGACGCCGCCACAAGCAAATTTGGGCATTATTGCCTCAGGCGACGGTCGGTTGACACCTCTTCAGATCTCGCGAGATCTCGAGAGGTCTCTCACCACAGCCCCTAAAAAACAAACACAGAAGCTGTGTTTTCTTTCGAAGCAGCGAGCCAGAATACGCTCTATAGACCGACACGCGGCGCGGCTCTGTTAACCAACACGGCCGGAAGGCCGCGCATGCGCAGAAGCTATGTCTGCAGAAGCGATCAGGCTCTCCGTGTTTTCGCCATTGCGTTATGTGACGTGCGCTCGTTGTTGACGCTGTGTGGAGACACTTCTAGCTTTATTTGTGCGTCATATGTTCTGCCAAAGTATGTGGTATGTCATTCCCGACTTTTGAGCTCGCTACTCGAGCCTGGACGGCAGCGGAATCGAGACAAACTGCGTTGAAGGCGTTGCCTTAGACAATCCGTGTGTCGTAAACAATGCCTGCTGGAGTTCCGACATGAAGTTTCTGCCACCAACGTCGATGGCTCACGTCGTCGTTTATTTAGTTTTTTTTCGCCAAGCCTGTTCACGGACGACGCGGTGCAGGCGTACAAGTCTCTAGAGGCGGTTTCCGCGCTGCCGGCGAGATCAGCAGACTGTGAAACTGCGAAAGTGTATTTATTAATATATTAAACACACACAGCGTCCTTCGAGCGAAGGTATCATATTTTTCTTAGCCTCGTGACCAGAAGGCACGACAAGCGGTAACGCTTCGTCCGTTTCGCCGCCCATCTCCTTCCGCTCGGTAGCACGAGCGTATGGCCACCACGAGAGCTTGGTCGGTGCTTTGTGCGCGAGCACTGTGGAAAGAAAATCTGCGTGGTCTCGATCAGACGAAGGTTTCCCTGCAGGTAAGCAAGCCTCGGGACGGAGATTGAAATGGAAGCCACACTTGCCTTCAAGAAAGTGGTTGCCGCGCAAAGGGTCGTCCTCGCGCGGCGACCATTCTTTTCGATCCACGGATATTATCCACCTTCTGCTCCTTTCAGAGTCCGCCGGGAACTTCTGGAAACTCACTCCACTACTTTTTCTGTAACTTTTGGTGCAATTAGCGGCTACACAGCTTTGCGAAATGTTGAAATGCTATGACGCTCATGCGAAACATGCGCCTTTCTGCCCACACCACCCGGCTACGGCGCGATCGCAGTGCCACCGTAGCTCCGTGACGTCCAGCCCGCGTTTCGTTCTATAGACAATTCCATTTAGCGCTCTCTGGGCGGCACCATTTTGTTCGACAGCAGCGCCTTCTACACACATCCGGGAAATTCAGCGGGTTCGGTGGGGTAAAACGAGAGAGAGGGCACGCGCCCGACTCCGCTAGCAGGCGACAAACCGGGAGGTTGCCATTCTCCATCTTTGGGCTGTAGCGGCGGGCTTTACGGAACATCAAACTCTCGCTCGTGGCTGTCGTTGTGAAGTGGTTCGCGTTCTTAGAATAGTTGTGGCTACTCCAATATCAGCCTATAGCTCTCTGTTGTTCTACTTCGGAAAATGATCAACTAGCTTATCTTTTTTCCATTACTTAAATAGCAGTGAGTCAGCCGGCAGTACAACCCTCAACTACTGCGTATATTGTGGCAGGAGAGCACGTTTTTATTTATTATTTCAGACTTCCACTCATGGTCGCTAAAGGCCTACACCAGTACGAACTTTGTACAGTAAAAAAGGTACAGCAACCGGATTTACCTTTCGCCGGAGAGACCGGCCAATTTGACACAGTTTTCTCTATTTCGTTTTTATTTGCACGCAGGTAACAGCGCAATTGGACCCTGTTAGTCTTTTTATCTAGCATAGTATTACACGATAACTGGCATACCAAAATCTGCGCATCTGCGCTCGAAATTTCCAAAATGACGCGTTTTTAAACAGAGTTTGTACGCCAGCCGGATGCTAGGTACTGCCCACTCGGCGGAGAAGACGACATGCGGATGAGAGGAGGAGGGCATTTTTTTCTCTCTATTACCACATTCGGGAGCTGACCGTGCGTTACATAACCGAAGACAACGTCGTCGTGCTTTGGCTCGCTGGTGACTTTTATGTGTATCCTGTTCTTCTGCAGCGTCTTGGCGTTTTTTTTTTTTGTAGACCCTCGACTCTCACAAACACACAAAAGGTCTCCCGAAAGGAACCAATTGAATATCCCGAGGCGAGAAACATCCGGTTTCACCTTGCGAGGCTAGGACGATGACGACGTCGATGCGACGATAGTCGGCCTCTGGTCGTTAGTGCTGGTTTCGTTTCTTTCGATCTAAGGCTAGATAATTTGCAAATTTCACGGCCTATCAAAGGCGTGATTGGTCCTATCGAAATGGCTGTCATCTGGATAATCGTCGTAGAACAGCAGGGACCCTAAACTTGTTAGACACAAAGTTGGAGCCCGAAGTTCGCGGAGCGCGCCGATTGGACGCCGGCGAAAAAAGCGCGAAGTCATCGTCGAAATAGTCCAATTGGTGCGCTCCATTAACTTCTGCCCCATTTTTGTGATTTGACGAGTTTAGAGTCCCAGGACGAGGTTGGGTCTGCTACTCGTAGGTGATTCTAATTATGTGCGATACGAGCGATGTAAGAGCCGTTCCCGTCCGTGAAAAATTTTATTTTTAAAATATAAAAAATGTCCAGTTACACGTCAGATGTTGCCCGACGAAAATAAAAAAAGAAAGTTTCAATCGAACGTTGATTAAAAATATAACGGGAGGATATAGCCAATGTGTGGAGGGATGCAGCTTGGGTATTTTATGGATATTTATTTATTAAATTACCTTTATGTAGCTTAGCGACACCGCATTGTCAAATCTTTTCATTTCACCATTTGTTTAAGACACAGTGGTTTCAATTCTTACCTCATTCGAAAGGAAAATAAAAAAAAAAAAGATAGGTCGTATTACCTTTATCCCGGCTTCGTCAAAATTAAATATGGTAACACTCAGACGAAATGAGTTGACATAAAAGCAGAACGAGGGTTACAGGCAGGGTGGAGAATGAAAATCAAGATGACTTAAGTCGTGATTGAAATCAGACCGGTTCTACTAAGATAATATAAATCGAACTTATCCCACAAAAATATTCCAATTCTTGTTCTTTTAATTTACCTTTTGTTTATTATTTAATGCTTTCAATATGCGCATATGTTTTGTATTGAAATCTAAGAATCACCACGCGAGAAAGATTTATATCGGACTGAACACGAGCAAAACGCAGCTGTCTTCGGAGCAAATCGATACGCTAAGCTTTATTTTTACCTCCGACTTCGCTCGCCAGTTACGCCACATTTTTTTTTGCAATTAAATTAGATCGCAAAAGATAGAACCGAAAATTGGGAAAGTAATATATTGCAGGAAAATCAGATCCAGAAAAGGAAAATCCAATTCAGCTTTTTTGCTAAAAAAGAAGTAGGCTATTATTGATTTAGTATGGCTGGGGTTTCATGAACATAAAGTTGTTCAAATTGCAGAAATGCTTTATTCCGCAACGTTTTCAAAGATGGGAAGAATTGATGGATTCATTCGCTACGTACCTATTTTTGTATGTTAGGTTGCTCGACATTTTGTTGTAATTTTACTTTTTTGCGTCTGTAGCGAATACAGGACTGTGGAAGCTGACTTTGTATCGCTGTTGTAGCGAATATATTCGCTACGAGCGCTTTTATTCGCTATATATTCGCAACAGAGACTTAGAGTGTGGCGAGCGACATCTGTGGTGCTATCTAACCCGAGGCGCGCACCCTCCCCTAGAAGCTCTAACCCTATTGAAAATAACACTTTATCCCTGATATGTTATAGTACTCCTCTCAGCACTTCAACCCCCTTCAGCCAATCAAACCCCTCAACCATTCAATCACTTTAGCCCTTCAAATTCCTTTAGCCCTTCAGACCCCCCAGCCTTTCAGACACTCTCATCTTTTCGACCCTTTAGACGCCCAAATGATTGTGACCTGTAGAACAAAATAGCAGTCTAAAACGTTGTTGGCAATTTATCTCAGATATAGAGCTCAACATGCATGTAGGTAACTCAAAAACACGATAAAAACAAACGTTTACTTAAACCCGTGTACAGGCAGCTGTCGACAAAAGCGATCAGACCAAATAGAAACAACCAAGTTCTTTGTCGCAAGGGTCTCACAATGCCGGGGGTATATTCCTAGATGTACGGTTGTCCAACTCACAAAACCGAGCAGGTGCACCACACGCACACATGCACACTGTCAGTACCACGTATAGCGAAAACCACGAACGCGAAACCAACATCCGCCGCCGTTGTGAAGTCCAGAGCACAGTCACGGTGTCGTCCCGTGGTGCCGTCGCGGTGTCGTCTCCGGCTTTTGTTTTCGCTCGCTGGATGCTTCTGAAGCCGGACGGACGGAGAGGCGCTAGAAACATGGCACTGAGAGACCTTTTCGATCCGCACACCCAGCCGGTCTTGAAGATTGGTCCCACGCATGGGACGGGAAGCCCACACTGGGCGTCCGCTCGTTGTTCCGCATTTAGTTCGCGCTCCTTGAGGGAGAAAAAACAGGGCGACTAGCTTCTGACGAAGGCTGCATTTCGACTGACTAAAAACAGGTTATCTTCAAAAAAACAAAAACGACAATAAAGTTGCGGCTTGGGCTAGTTGAAATGACATATTTAACAAGTAAAACAGCCCAAAGGACGAGGGAGCAGATGAAGAAACACACAGACACAGCGCTTTTTCGGTGCCTTTCTTCATCTGGTCCCTCTTCCTCTGAGCTGTTTTAATTCTCAAACAAAAATGTCCTCCTCCCATTATCTCCACACACCTTCTCTCCCTCGTGAGCGAGGAGTTGGCGTCCTTGGGCGCTCCTTGTCCAGAGCGTAAAACACGTACACAGAACACACAGACACAGCGATGGGGCCGCATCAGCCAAAGTCACGACAAGATAGGGCCGAGGGAACGTCGCATTTTCCAAGACTCGTTGCGGCCGCCCGATACAAAATGCCCAAGCGGCTTCCGTGACGCATATATCGTGAAGGCCCGTAACCAATTTTGATGGGCGCTGTGGCTTCACGGAAAGAATTTGGACAGACCCCACAGACCTCTAAAAAACTATGGCGAATCTCTTACACCCTTTAGGAATTCTTGACGGGTACGTCAAGCCCCCTAGAAAACTTCGACGAACATCTCAAACCCCTCATTCTTAATCGGTACGTCAAAACATTTCAGAAGCCCTGGTGGGCCCCATAGACGGAATTTCAATAGGGCAGTCATTTCTGGTGAACAGACAGTTTACATGTGAGGCAAGCTGGTCTGTTAATGCCGAAACGATTCGCACTGGAGCACTGCCGGCGGCCCTGCCCACCGATCAAAGTCTGATTGGTAGGCGCGCAAGCTTGGTGACGATCGCCTGCCCGAACGCCGTCACCAGCTTCAAGGTTCCCGATGGCTCTTAGCATGCTTTCCTTGACCACCGTGATCTCGCTTCCGGTTTTGAGAATCGTGTTAGTAAAAACGACCGCACACAATAGTTCGATAAACTGGAGTTTTGACATCCGGACCTTTTCTACTTCTTGCGGAAGCCTATGTGACTAACCCTCTCGACTCGTCGGTCTTTGCGTATAGACGCTCATGATGCAGCACTGCCACCTTCTGAACGAAAGGCTTTGCTTTTGTCTCCTTTTTTGTCCAATTGTCTTTTTCAGACACGCGCAGGTCGTCCTTAGCAAAGCGAGTCTGTTCACGGCAGACAAAATATACCGGGACATGTGGTCAAAATTCGAAATTAAACTTCAATATCTTGGTTTTTCCGATTTCGATTGTTTACGTCTTTTGATTCTCCGACCTTGGCACCGCGTTTTTTTTTTCCTTTTGCTTACGGTTGCAAACTTTTCGTGGTCTCATGCGCTCTCAATCACTCTCGCCCTCGCGCAGTAGAACGTATTCAAGCCTGTCTGTACTCAGACTGTACTTTAGGCGTTCGGTGAGCAACAACTGGCGCATCAATTTTTTTTTCTCTGCCCCCCTGGCACGTAAGTAGTAACAGGGCTAAGTTCTCACCCGCGACGCGATCTGTGCCAGTTCTCGTCCTTGCGCTTTGACACGTCGAACCGCTCGCGGTACTCTGGTGGTGCTAACTGCTGTTAGTCGAGCACGACACTTTTTTCCTTTTTACAGCCAGCGCAGTCTTCAAGTTCTAGACTTCGGAGGAGATACCTAACCCTCTCCGTCAGCGCGGGAATGACTAAGTGCACGCGGCTTTCATCCGGCACACTGTATGTCACGAAAGGTTTCTCCACTTCATCAAACCAGGTGGGTACGTCCGCGTTGTACGGCAGCCTGTGCCCCTTCAGTTTTTTTATACATTGTGTGACAAGCTCTACTGATGCCTGGTCGCCTGCCTGCCACCCCGTGCCCCATGGCATAAAGCCCTCGTTCACGATTTAAAGTTTTCGCAAAGCGGTTCGTTCCTCCGACTCCAATTTGAGCCGTTTAGACCCAAACTCGAGCTCTAGCCGGCGAACCGCAATCGCCTCCGGCTGATTCGCGTCCTTGGTTGATGCTTGTTCATTCTGACCATTTTCCACCTGAGCGTCAGCCATCTCCAAAGTCGCGAATAAACGTTTGGCGCGCACCATCACCCTAAGAACGTCTCGTGGAACTACGCCAATCTAAGCAGTACACAAGAAATCTCATTCACCCGGAGCTGACGGCTCGCCCCCCCGGTGAGAGACCCTGGGAGCTTGCTTGACCTTCGCTGCCGCAGGTAGACGACACCAGGGGGAGAACGGCATTCCTTACGGTTTGGTGCCTCGTCCTGGGTTCTCTCTGCAGTTCGGCTGATTGCTGCTAGATGACGGCTGACGTGAAGCATCCCTTGCGGCTCTAGCCCACACCCTCGGCTGTCCCTTGAGTCCGGCAGCCTGCCACTTGATCACGACCTACGTGAGGCCCCCCTTACCGTTCTGTCCCTCACCCTAGGCTGTTCCTGGCGTCCGGCAGCTTGTTACTCGATGATGGCCGCCGTGAGGCACCCCTTGCGGTTCTGGCCTTCACCCTCGGCTGTCCCCAAGGTCTGGTTGCGTGCTAGCCGTCCGATGACAACAGGAGAATAGCACCCCTTGCGGTTCTGGTGCCTTAACTTGAAGTATTCGTTCCCATGCTGTAACAAGTCCTGGGCTTCGGCGCCTTATGGCCGACCGCCCTGTCGGCTGCATGCGCCAGTAAAGATTTCTTTGCCCGAAGTTGGATGGGGTTGTTGTTGACGGCTAGCGGTGGCGAATTTGAGGTATTCTTGTCGTTAGAAATTTTAAGATTTAGAAAGGTTATTACACAAAATTTAGTTACAAACTCATAACGTTTAATTGTTTCTACAAAGCCTGAGATTCCAATATCATTTACTCGCGAAAACAAGCTCAAATCCATACCAATTTCTTTCCGCGCGCCTGCGGCTTATCCAAGAATCCACCTGAATTCCCTCTAGCCGGAACATGCCAGTCGTTTTGTACCTGGCCGATGCCACGTGGTGGACCCCCACCAAATATACGGCAAGGAAACAACATAAAATCCAACTTGAGCCCCCTCCAGACGCTACAGAGTTTCTCGAAGGTTCACTGCCTGCATCGCTCCCCACCACCGTGGATCCAAGTCGTGATTGCATATAGATCAAATGGCTCGAGCTTCGAGTAACCGAGACGGCGGCGCCGCAAACAAACCAACAAAAAAAGACCCCACGCGAGCAGACAAAACAAAAGCGCGCCCAGTAAACAAAAGAAAACAGTCGGGTAGTATAGCCAGTCTTTAAATCCCTCAATTACACCTGTCGCCTCTGCTGATGGGCGTCGCTAGCAACATAGTAATCTCGCTGCGTGACAGTTTCCGACTCCACTGCCAACCTGACCCCAGTTAGAAGGCTGCCGCATCCTGCGGCGTTCTGAGAGCCTTTGTGCCCCGGAAATCGGGTTGCGTTGACATTCGTAGGCCTCACGACGAATGTTGCTAGCACTTTGCAGCAAAGAGTTATTACGAGTCAGCAGAACAATCTGGGTTTGTGCGGCTCTCTAAAACTAAGCCAACACGGAACTTCAAAACAAACGGGACAAAAAAGGCCATTTCTACTCGTATCACAAACGCCTTCGGTCTCGAAAGATCCCCGTCGGTGGCGATCCCGGAGCCAGTGGCGTCACAAGGGGGGTGCAGGGGGGGGGGGGGGGGGGCGGACCGCCCCGGGTGCAGCGCTCCGGGGGGTGTCATGGCGGGCCACGAGAAGGGGGGGGGGGGGTATTGCGGCACGTATCGAGCGGGGGGGGGGGGGGTGTAGTCGCCATGGGCCACCGCCCCGGGTGCCGCTGACCCTAGTGACGCCACTGCCCGGAGCGTCGAAGTCCCTGCAGGTTCCGGCGTGTCTACGGTGGAAAGACGGTTCGGCGGGCCTCTTGGTCCTGGTGTTAATTTCAACCAGACTTGTGCCTATCTCAAATACTCTACTCAAGATACTGTATCTTAAATACTTTTTGGAGTATCTTAGTATCTTGCAAATACCTTTGACGGAGAGTATTTAATACTCTATTTTAATTACAATTCTGAGTATTTGTACTCATTATCTTAAATACATTTTTGACATTCCGCCATTTTCTGAGTTTTTCGGTAGGAAGTGGCGTGGGCGTGGCACGAGCAAACGTGAACATTCTTTCGAGCAACCGAATCCTGTTGCTAGCTCCGATTAGCTACGGTGACTTTAACTGAGCTCGTGAAAATATCACTTTTTTTGCCAACTGTGACTCATCTTTCAGCCCAAAGTTCGTACAATGAAGGTTCTCCTCTCGCCTTCCCAAAGGCGCCTTTTGTTTGTATAAAGTTTCCCCCAAAAAATTCCTCAAACAAAAGGTGTGGTTTTACGGAAGTAAAGATGCCACCCTGACCCTGAGGCGCAAGCAGACCGGGAAACGACCAACGAGAACAATGCAGACTTTAGTGTCAAGAAAATAACAAATAGAAGAAAATGAGAAGTGGACACACACAAAAAAGTAGACATTTTTGTTTCGCTTTTTGTATATTTGACCCTGCTAAGGCAAAACGTCGAGTTTTTTTTTTCTTTTCTTTGTGTTGTCAGTCCGGCACTTATTGCTCTCGCGAACACTGTCTGTAAAGCGCGCTCCAAACCAAAGCTTCTTTTTGCGCGTGTAGGTCGTGCGGCTTGCGGATGTGACGTATTTCGTGACGTCGCGCCGCTTCTTCGCTCCTTCCGGGCGCGCACAAAAAAGTTAGAAAATTTCAACTTCTTTCTGGACGCGCACGAAGAAGCGCCGTGACGCAGTAGGGCGTTCCTGTCTCCCGGCCAATCGGTGGAGGGCACTGCTCCGCGTTTCTTCACCGTGTCTGCTGGCCGACGGTCGGGCGCAGCCGCCGCAGCCGAAGCAGATTATCTTCGCAGAACTTTGCCCCTGTTTCCGACGCGAGGAAGGTGACCGAAAAGAAGGCTGCTGCGGACGCGCAGAGGCATGAAGAAGCTGCGCAGAAGGCCGCAGAAGCTGCCGTCTATGATGACCAAACAAGTGCTTTCAGTTGCTCGAGCTCGTCCAGAGAACTACCCTCGGTTGTACGGGAAGCTTCGGCGCGCCGACGACAAAGATAACCCGAAACGGGAGAACGTCTCGAAGGAGGTCGCCCGTCTGTTGGGCATCGTGCGCTGTAAGTACGGTTTTGCAACCCCTGACATCGTGTTTTCGCATTTTGTGTTGCGCGCATGGTTTACTTGATATGTGATGGTGTTGAATTGTTTTTGTAACAATATTGCGGAAACATTCATTCAAAAATCGACAGGCGAAGACGGTAATATTTGTAAATACCCAAATGCTTTCTTTTTCTTCACGTTTTTGCGTTGTTTTGACGGTTGTTTGAACCAAAAATGAGAAGGAAGATAATCACTGCGTCGCCTTTAATCCTCTTTTTGTTCAGCCTACGAGAAAGTGTTGTCTCGGTTGTATGGAAAAGGCTGAACTCCATTTGTGTCCTTAAGACAATCAGTCCTATTTAATTATAACTTTCGATTGAGCCAAGCATGTTTAAAATACTTCTCGAAACGAAATGACAAGTTACAGTCCCATACCATACCGGCCGAACCAAATTTTTACGATTCTTCCTTTATAGATTTGTTCCAATTGGCCCACAAAGTATACGTAGCATCGTACACATAGCAGATGTTAGCGAGATCGTTCACTGCTAAGTTGATGGGCAGTGAAAGCTATGTACTGTCTCTAGATCAGTCAGTCACCTGCCCCTCAGTGCCTGATCCATTCTATGCCCGTGACTACCCGGAGAGTATGACCACGTTGTATGCATGCACCCTATTGTTGATTGTTCCTGCGAGCATGTAGCTTCTACCGCCCTGTCAGCCTAGCAGTGAACATACTATAGTCGTTTGCTTGAAAGCTTGGCGAGTCATTTTTAAGTGTGGGACTAAATTTGTTGTGCAAGTGCTTTTGATGTGCGTTTTGTGTGTGCTGTCCGTTGCCCACGAGGCATTACAATTGCCTATGGCATTTTTGTCGTCTTTTTCACATTTCTGCATGAGTATATCATGTCTGTCAGGCTTGTCCCACACTAGAATCAATATATTTCTCTTCAGGCGACATCTGAAAAACAAAGTGGAAGTACCTGAGGGACAAGTACGCCAAGGAGGCGGCCAAGGTGGCAGGAACAGAGCGCAGCGGCTTTGGAACCTCGGACGTCTGCAAGCCAAAGTGGATCTACTTTGGCAGCTTGCGCTTCCTGACTGTGTCAGTCAGGAAGCCACTGTTTCGCGAAAGTACACTTTTCATATTTCTCATTCGTATACAACTACACGGTCCTTTTTGTCAATTATGCAAGTCTGAGGCTACAGGAACATCAAAAAGCCAGTCCAGCACTCAAACTGGAGGTAAGATAGCATGCAATGTATTGCGATGCCTCCTTGTCATTATGTTACTGGGCTTATAGTCACGTTTCCAGGTGTCTTTCACAAGTGCTGTCATATACGATGAAACTTACACTCTTCTGGTGAATTATAGGAGTGACTCCATCATGCAGCCAGTCACCTGGATGCACCGCAGGTACAACCAAGCCAACTGATGACCAAGATCCTGTGGTGATTATTTGCCCGTCTTGACTTTCTTTCCGGTCTTTCAGACTGATGAGCATGGGCTGTAGCTTACAAAAGCTACTTCTTTTTGTTTTCTTGTGTTCCTCTACACAGTGCTTTCACCTTGTGGCACTTCCTTTGGCGTTACAGCTGTCAACAGCACCACCTTCTTCCCCTCCCCCTCCCCCAATTGCTGCTTTTTTGGATAACCCTTATCTCGTAAATACTGAGTGCACTGGCTAACCACCTAAATCAGGGGTCAGCCCCTGGCACAGTGTGCATAGGCATTCGCTGGGCCGAACAGAAGATTTTTTGGTTTGTGTTTTTTGTAGAAGGAAAGCCATCATAGCTTTCCGATTTTGGTTCGGTGTGATATTACTGGTTGATGTTTCACTTCGAACTCAAACCTGGGAATCTCGCAGAAGGAAAAGCTTTAGAGCTTTATCTTAACTATTCCGACAGTGCAGTATACTTCATTTCAGCATAACTTTGAAAATGGTAAGAGCTGCATCCCTCGTGAGGCAATAAGAGCAACAGAGCAAGGTATATGACAGCCCTCCGCAAGATGATTGCAACCTCGGACAGTATGCTGTCGCATGCCTCGCTCTGACAGTCATTGGCTGGCCGGGCCATTGATTTAACTGCTTAGCAAAGTTATGTTGGCACGGATTCTCATGAGTCTTAGCACTCAATTTTCTCGTTGCAAAGACACCCGTAACAAAAACTCTTCAAACTTGGAGTATTGCGTTATTTGAGGGAGGAGGATTCAAACAACATCTGTATCTTTCAGAAATAAGATCAGACAGACTTCTGGCAAGTCCAAGATATTTATCCAGTGGGGCTGGCTCATGGTTAAGTGGATTATGAGTTGGAGGACTTGTTCGCAGTTTTTTTTTTTGATGATGAGTAAGAGGACTCGTTCAGTTAATTTTCACATTGGCTTCCTATGTTGTGGTTTTCAAATCTAAGGAGTTCACTGATGCTCGCTGTGTAAACGGATGATTTCGAGGATGAAGCATACATAGTCACACATGCTTTTGCAAATGACAATGACGGATAAAGAGCTCTACACCTCTCCGTGACTTTTAATCAGTACATTAAACTTGCATGCTTGCATCTTGGCGAGCAATATTGAAATAAAAAAATGTGTATTGAGAAGGGGCTCAATTGTTCTGTAGGCTAAGTTTCAGAAATCAGCGCAGTGCTAAAGCATTTAGGCTTAAATAGCCTTTTCTTCATAATTGCAGATACTTTTAAGCGTGTGTCAGCATACCCCCCCAGACACACACACACACACACACCTGTTTCCCGTCTGGCCCAACCCCACATTCACTTCGCGTCTCCTCGGCCAGCTGCTTCAAAGGGTTGCTGAGCCCCGATCTAGACTGCTTAGCTTATATTGACAGTGGCAAATGCATTTCCAGGGCCCAACATCACCCTTCGAGGTCTCGGCTGCCTTCTTGGCTGCACAGCGTGGAGCAGAGAGTGCGCATCCACCAAGGCCAACCCCTGCGGATGTGGAGGAAGTGACCGAGCCCCCTGCTGCAACCCCACATGTGCCTCGGCCCGCTGGTCTTCGCCCAGTAAAGCGAAAGAGGTCCGTGGATGGTAGAAACATACCAGTGGAGCAGGTTCTGAGAGCAGCCGCTGCTAACCTGAGGTTTTCAGACTGCCCTCCAGATCCTCATCTGGCTGAGGCACTGTGCTATTCAGAGATTCGTGTGCTGCAGCGTGAAATGGATCTTAATTGATCACAGCTCTATTGGGCCTGAGTGTTTGCCTTAAAATGCATGCGCTCATGTTCCCTGACAATGTCTAGGCACTTCAGTTGCAGCCGTTTCTTGGTAGCAGCATGGGTTTAGTCAGCTTGGGTTACTCTTGTCGAGTAACCGAGTAAGAGAACTGAGCACTCTGTCGACTGCTCAGTTCCGTATTGTGTGTCTAATGCTTGCTTTTCTTTGTTTCTTTTTGTGTGTACTTTGCAGCATTTTGGTGTTCAAGTTGCTGCCAAGGTGCTGGGTAGACCGGGAAGCCAAGGGCCGCAGACTACTGCTGAACCACCTGCTGGCGAGAGATGTGCGGCAGATGGCTGACGTCGTCCTCATCAACCCGCATGTAAGTTGTGCATTTTATCCGAAATCCAGTAGAATTGGGTAGGGTTCACTCGTCTTTTTGTGGTGTCTGCAGTCTAAATAGATATTATTCTTGTTATAAAGTGTCATGTCTTGTGGCACATCGATGGGCCTATTTATAAGGATTGAGTTCCACACAAGAAAGTGGATCCAAGTATGTGCAGGAGTGTGGGCTCCTTTTACAGGAAGCATTCCAAATGCCACAAATTCCGAAATATCGCAATGCTGAAATTATTCTACGTCAGGCATACCCCAACTGGGGTACGCCTGATGTAGGAATGCAGAGACAAAAAGTCCAAGTGCCGAAACGTGGGGAACAGTTGTGTCTCGATTTATAACATAACATATCTGCGAACGATAAAAAGAAAATCTGGAACAGTGCCACAGATTACTCCTAATCAGGGCACGGCCAACACGGCGGCGTGATTTTCCAAACTGGTAGTTGTCCTCCCACCATCGCAGCAGGTGGGAAGCTTCTTGCGGGAAGGGTGGTTTCAAGGACGCATAGGCATCTCATACTCCTTTGGTGGGCAAGAACGAAAGGGCTGCAAGCTGCGTCGCTTTGATGGCGAAGCCATCTACATAATTTTTGTAAAGCACTACCAGTTCTAGGTGCTGCACTCCTCCATACTGATTGGCACAAGTGGAACAGGAACTGTGCACATCTGACAACGGGAGCAACGACCGAATACAGTTTGATTGCTGCCAATTCGAAATCTGTACTCATGGTTTTCAGATTTAGCGCAAGGCCAAGATCTGCAGCGAAGTTCAGTACTTCTTCCAAGAGCGCCTCGCACGCCATCTGGGTTCGTTGAGTCACGAGGCTGTAAACAAATGGGAACACATGGCCATAAAGATTACCATGAATTTTTTTAACTGCCTGAAGAGCAGCAACAGAGTCTTAAATGTTCCATTCATGAGCCACATTGGAGTGTCATTCAATTTCCTCAAGTTTCTGTCGGTGAAAAAATATTGATAAGAGTTGAGCTCTGCCTGCGCTAGTCGCCCCGCAGAAACTCCCAACCAGGGGCGGATTTAGAGGGGGGGTCCGGATGTCCTGACCCCCCTCTTGATTTCTGCATGTGTAAAATTTAGGGCGTAAAACGAAGGAGAGGGGGTTCCTGAACATATGGTACGCTGACCAACAGCTGACCCCCCCTCAAGAAATTCCTGCGTCCGCCCCTGCTCCCAACTGCATCCGCCCCTGCTCCCTGTTCTTAACTCGCCCTCGATTATGAGCACATAAACAGTGTACGGCTTGTGTGGGCAGTCCGCTTTCCTGTTCGTATGCAATGACGCATACATACCAAGCCTGCGATGTAAAAGAAATGTGGCAACAGTCAGTATTGTTCGCTTCTAAATGGTAGCCTCTTTCCAGGCTGCCGGAGAGAAGTGATGTGTCCTATTGCCCTGCCGACCTAATGGTATAGCAAAAATGTTATATCATTATGGCAAGTCCTAATGGGATACGTAGTGGAGACAGTTTGTCGAAGAAGCCATCTAGTGCCTCTTTTATGGCACTAACATGGATGTGGTAAAGCAGTGACACCGGAGGATGCACACGGCAGTTTTCATATTGCAGCTTTGTAGCATAGTAGTAGAGGTGCCGTGAAGGCAGTGTTGGAAAGCAGCAAACGTTTTGTTTCGAACCCAGGCAGAGTTAATAAATTACAAACTTTGCAAATTCGAACCTCAGCAAGCTTTGAAAATTTTCATACCCTTTAAGCTCGAACTTTGGGAGGTTCACAGCATCCCCACATGGGAGTGCTCTTTATGTTCTGCGAGTGGCCAATTGTTGGCCCGTAATTTTTCGGGTACCCCAGGTGTTCACGATACTAGTAGGGAATTAGCTGTTGTATGTTTGTTCTGTTTCAAATAGGATTGTACATACTCGATTGAAAAGGGTATTTACACCTTACCAACTTTGCATATTTTTAATTGGATAATTGTTCATGTTTGTTTCATGCAGCCCTTCTTCCTGAATCGAGAAAAGGCCCCAAAGAGGGAATACTTCACGGCAGATGGGTATCACATCCACCGTATCCTTGGGGTCCGCAAGATGAGCAAGCTCATCAAGGTCCATGTCAAGAAGAAGCTCGGAGCACAGTGGATTGGTGTCAGACACTGCCTGGAGCTACCACAGATCTACTCGTGCAGCCACTGCACACTCGTGCAGCCACTGCAGGACAAGAAACCACAAGTTGTGGTTGTGCCTGAACTTCATCCGCCACCAATAACCTTGGTAAGCTGTGCCAAACTGCATTTAGCTAAAAAAACAAACACAGGGTCTCTTTTGTTATCCCCAAGACGACTTGAAGGCGAAAGCCCAAGCGCCGATGCGTTAAAGACAGACATGCGATTTACGGATGCGGTGGTACCCCAGGTGGTACCAAGTAAACAATCTAATCTCGAAGACTGCATAAACATTCTGACTCCGTGAAATCCAAAATACACTATGGGCAATCTTTATTAAGGCGAAAACCTTATATGTCTCATCGTTCAGTCCTTGAGAAAATAACACGACGACAATACGAAAGGTACCGTGCAAATATTAATATTCCTCCAAAAAGTCTTTTAGCCCACGTCCCTCGGCTGGTGTCGAACCAGCAACCTTTCGTTCAGTAGTTCAACGCAGTACCCCTCCGCCCGTGGCGGTACATAAACGTTTTGGTACCTTTCATATCGTCGACATTTTTTTCTCAAGGACTGAACAATGAGACATACAAGATTTTCGCCTTAATAAAGATTGCACATAGTGTATTTCGGATTTTAGGGAGCCACAACGTTTATGCAGTCTTCAAGATTAGATTGTTTACTTGGTGTACACTATGCTAGGCTACCTGTGGTTTCTTTTGTATGCTTGTCTAAACAAATGATTTGATGCAGTAATGAAACCGTAGTCAGCACCATGAATTCATTGAGTGCATTAGTTATGACAAAGTGTGCCTACTGGTTAAAGAAGGATTACGTGCTTTCAGACAAATTCGAAAAAAATCCAAAAATGACTAGCCGGTAAAGATCCGTCAGATCGTATTTCTTCAATGAACTTCGATTGTGAAGCTTGTACATGGCCAAAAAATAAAACCACTGGGTGACATTTTTTTTCCGCTAGACTACTCAATACAGGCTCTGACTTACCAAGAAAAGATCTCGCTTCCCTTTTAAAATATTGACCAGTTAAAGAAAAGGGGAATTATTTTGCTAATTTATGCTAAGGACAAATCATTTATCTATTTCTGGGACAGTTAAAAAGCTAAGTAAGCCAAGACCTGAATTTTCCAAAAACTACTAAACTCTGAAAACATGGAACCCTACTTATAAAGGAACACATTTGCTTTTGAGTGACATCCCACACCCTCTCTTCTCTTCCTGCAGCCAGCAAGCCATCGACTGCCCGCCAACGACACAATTCTTGCGGTGCCGGACCTGCCCAATAGAATGACTGGGGAAGGTTTGTAACAATATTAGCATAGAGGATGTGATACACAAAGACTGCTGGACGGTACACGACAGCCCTGTTGCTGTACATTGTTCTGCAGGCCTTGTGTCGCACGTCCTCTATGATGGTAATGTTACTTATTATTCACCACTCTGACAGCACTGGCAAAACCTTCTCAAACAGCCTTTTTGAAGGCCAACCATATCCGTTTTCGAGATGCCCACTTATGGAAGCTGCCTCCCGTGTCTCGGAAACTTTGTAGTTGAAACCATTAAAGAAAAGTGTCCACATTACCTGGAATATGCCAAGATCTACATAACATCACTTTTACTGTGCTCTCCCTTTGCAGAACAATCTGCATAGTGGTGGAAATATAGAAATTATAGCATCTTTTATGTGGGGATGCTACAAACGTTTTAGGAGCCTTTAAGTTAAGACACAAAACACAGAAGTTAGAGAGGTACAAAGTTTAATATTTATTACCTTGAAAGCGCAATGTTTGAGCCAAATATGCCATTGAAATATAAAATGTGCCTACAATTTAAACATAGAACCACACTTCACTCAATTTAATCACGCGTCAATCTATTTTGTACCGAATAGAGCAGCATGTCGGCTGCCCCGGGACAAGTTTGTGTGCAGTCTGCAGTCTTTCTAGTCTCCAAGAAATGCTGGCACTTCCATCATTACGTGCACCGAAAAATCAAGGGAAAGTAAACAAACGAGAAAGTAACTGCATGGAAAGGTCTTTAATCCGTGCTGGTCTTGGGGGGAAGAAGGAGGGGGGGGGGGCACAATTTTTCTTTTGCAAGCGGGGATCACAATGACGTCGCGGCAAGAGTTGTAGCAGAATGAGCATGCCTGTTGGTTTGCGGGTGCAAGCACCATGTCTACCAAAATGGAGTTCCGGTTCATTTTGTTGTGCGGCAAACATTTCTGGTTCATTTGTTGTGCGGCAAACATTTCTCGCACTGCGAACTTTAGTCAAGGCAACAAATTCTTGGCCACAGTGTGTACACCCATGATGCTCGATAAAGATGGATCTCCATTGTGATAAACAACTCCTATCCACCAAGCAGGAGACACATTCTCTAGCAGTCAGGCTCTGCCGAGAGCCCCAGGCCCGTACCTGCAAGATACACACACAAAGAAAAGCAAGCATTAGACACACAATACAGAACTGAGCAGTCGACAAAGTGCTCAGTTCTCTTACTCGGCTACTCGGCCAGAGTAACCCAAGCTGACTAAACCCATGCTGCTACCAAGAAACAGCTGCAACTGAAGTGCCTAGACATTGTCAGGGAACATGAGTGCATGCATTTTAAGGCAAACACTCAAGCCCAATACAGCTGTGATCAAGTAAGATCCCTGTCGCACTGCAGCACAGGAATCTTCGAACAGCACAGTACCTCGGCGAGATATGCAATGAGCACAAAGAAAAAAAACTGATCTGAAACTGTCGACACGACGCTCACAAGGAAGCTCGCAATGTCTTTGCACACGTGCAGAACAAACATCATACCTAACTTACCTGCAAGCACCCTCAGACCCACAACCAAGACATGCGGTTAGAAAAGCAAGCATGCCATGTGGCTCAAGACAACTGTGAGCAAGGAACACCCCTAACGCTTTCAGCAACGAGGCAAACCAAGGAGCACAGTGCCCCGGCCAGCTGGTGTTATGCAGTGAAAAGAGAACATCTTGGGCAGCAAGCAACAGATGCTGCATACAGTGCATGCACGAGATTTATCATGCAGTGAAAGCAGGTTGAATGTCTGACAATCGGAACATGCACTCTGAGCAAACGCCTGTTAGTAAGAAAGGAGGGGACAGAATAGTTAGCACAACGTGGACCTCCTCAAACTGTGTCAGGGTGGGATCCGGAACCCACACTGGTGTTGCTGCAGAAAGTATGTGCGCCTCACTCGGGGTTCACATGGAACATAATTACAACCCTGGCTGGCTTCGGAAGTGTTAGCTAAATATTAACCGCTCCGGCTTCGCAAGTGTTAGCTAAAGGGTATTTGACGGAGCATGTGGATATATCTCTCCGTGTACTGTAAGGACCATACGCTGCATACAGAGTTTTATTGCATCTGAAAATGCTATATGCAGTTAACGGGAAAGATGGCATGCCTATGACCTATGACAAAGCTTGGCTTCTGATAAAGATCCTTGAAATTTGTGATTTAGGTGGAATATGGAAGAACGCTTTACCGTTGCAGACCGCATAGCCTCTCTCCTGCAGAGATAGTGTTGTCGGCGCTCGTAGTCTCCTTGGTCAGCAGTGGAGCAACGAGACAGGAGATGCTCAAATCTTGAAAATACACAAACACAACTGGCTACATGCACTATTGAACAGATGGGACTCAGGAAAGCATCTATACACACATGAACTGTTGACATGCAGCACTAGAAAAAAAGTGCAAAAAAAATGACCTATTCTTACACATCGTTACATGCACTGAAAAGGCTTGCACCTGCACAAATACTATAAAGGACTATTTGCAATAGCTCGATACTTGACGAATTTCTCAAAGCGACCCATTCCATCGGGCAGAAGCTTCTGGGACCAATTCACGAAAATTCAGTCGTTTGCGTTAGGTGTGACAAAAGTAGTGATCCCTGATTGTGATTATTCACCTGTACAAAGCATGCCAGACAGCTAGTGTAGCGAGTATACCTGCGGTGTTCAGTGCAAGGAGCCTTTAAACCCACCTGATAGTACCTATGGTAGTACACACCGCTAAAGGCAAAGACAGCGCTTGTTTTTGTCTCGCACGCGATCGCGAGAGCTGGGGGAAGCAAGGTACCTTCATGTAGTCAGCCAAGCGTTTAGACGTTAGTATTACAAGACTAAACCTTGTGAATTTGCCGTCTAGCGAAAGTACAGTACCTTAATTCACTGAGATGGTGCACGCTTCACGTTTATATTTATGCGGTGGTACATATGATGAAAAATATACTAAACATACCAAATAAAAGCTAGCATAACTTACTTGGTTCTTGACATACAGAAGGACTCGAAGAAGTCCCGGCCGTCGGGTCCTGGTACATCTGTCGCACAGTGGCGGCGTACTCGCCGAGCGTCTTTCTAGACCTCAACAGCGTGCGGATGGCCCTTCGCTTCTTCTTCTTCGTACTCCTCAAGTACTGCTCACATGCAGCCGCGAAAGCAGTCAGCCGAGTCATGTTGACGGTTCTTGCAGTGCTGACGTACCTTACCACACAAAGGTTCATTAATGCTCAGCAATTCCAGCTTCGTACGTGGGATCCACACGAGATGCCATCACGAAAGCAAAGGAATGAAGACGGCGCGGCGCAACCAGCGCAACGATCCCACAGATTAATTTTCATTGGACACCAGCTCGGGACCAAAGCTGCATTTTGATTGGTCGTCACGTCACCGCCAGAGTGCGCTCGTGCCTGCGTGCGCTCTCGCCCGAAGCTGACACCGTCCAAACCAAAGCGCACGGTTCTGACTCAGAGAGCGCGCCCGGAAACAGCAAGAACGACGCGAAATGCGTCACATCCGGAGGCGCACGACCTACAGCCGCAAAAAGAAGCTTTGGTTTGGAGCGCGCTTAAGCGAACATTGATAAGCAGAGAACAGTACAGGAAACGAACTAGGAGGTGGATGACTCTCAAAATGCCAACAAAGTGTCCCCCGACGTTGAGTGCTTTTCTGAATGCAACCTACTTGAAGCAGGTGCGACCACTGCCGTGGGTATTATATGGGTTCTCTTTGTTATTCATTCACTCATATCCGTGTCCCAAGTTCGTTTATAGTGAACTCCCCGTATATGGAATATGGATTGTAGTTTAACGATGCATCTAAGGTGCGCCGCAGGATGTGATATTCCGCGATGTCACTATTGGTGAAGCGCTCTGACCCGTTTGTCAACCCCACACCTCGGTGTTTACCCAACACAAGGCCTGTGCACATGCCCATAGGCCTTGTGGGCATGTTCGTGTCATCTTTTTTAATGGAGCGCAAGGCACAGTAATGAAAGAATACAAACAATTAGTGATGTGACGTTAAGTGCCGGATCTCCCCCGAAAGCAGTCGTCAGGGGATGCGAACTTGACCCACTTGGGCTTTTGTGCTGAGCTGGGCACTGTGCATGCTGCATTGTTCATGCAGGCCGGAGTGGTAACAAAAGAGCCCCTCTTTCCCCTCACCGGAGAACACGAACTCCAGCCGAACGCTGACGCCGCGTTCGGTTCAGTCAGCCGAGCGCTGAGCCATTGTATTTGTTGTCCCCATCCATCTAGTTCTAAAGTTAGCCGCTTGGGGCGCCATGGTCTGATCCGACCTCTTTCTTGCTGTCCCAGAAATGTTTTGTAACATCTATCAGTGATATTCCCACGCGCGTTGCCCAGCGAGCGCATGGCCGTATGGTTACCGCGCTTGGCTCTCGCGCGGACGCTCTCGCGCGGAGGCTCCGGGTTCGATACCGGAAAGCCGACTTCTCTTTTATTTATTCCTTCAACTTGACATTCTGGTAAGTTCGAGAATTTTGTCGTCTGGTCGAGTTACGAAGGTTCTACGCGCCGAACTTTCTACGCCGAATGCTCCAGAAACCCACGCGGGTACAAAAGGTGCTCCGAGTGGCGGTCCAGAGTCAGTCTCGTCCCAGCGGTCGATCTTGCTGTTTCGCCGATATCGACGCCTGCGACGCTAGCCTTTCTCTATTTTGTTTTGGGAACAAGTTCGCCCCCTTAAACGTTTAGTTTCTTTAGTTATTCGCCGCCTCATCATTTATCATTCGTGACAATATTTTGCTCTTTATAGTCGGACTGCATAAAATAGCCCAACGATACTTTTTTCCCCCGTTTTGTGTTGTTGCGTGCTAATAAACCATTCTGGTAACCCAGATTTGCGTAGCTGCATAATTGTCGTTGTCAATGACGTCGATACAAATTAAGCAATGCGGAAGTATCTTCAAAAGTAACTGAAATACATTTCTAAGTATTTGTACTCTACTCAAGATACTTTAAAGTGAAAGTAATTTGAGTAGTATTTTAAATACTTTATGAAGCAGGTATTTAGTAACTTATCTTATATACTTTTGTCGAGTATTTTGTCCAACACTGATTTCAACCCCTCGACCTCCGGGTGGATGTTGAGTTGGTCAGGAACGCGACTTTCGGGTGTCAACAGCCGTCGTAAAGGTCCGCGCGTCCTTACCCGCAACAAATGTTAGAGTCAGGGCAAATCCTGGAGAACACTACTTAACCTTCGCCGGCCGGCTTCTGTAATCGCAAGTTTGCGACTACTTGGCCGTGATCGAAGTCATAGTGTCCCACTTTGGAGCATTAAACTTGAATTATTCGGTATGAACTTGCTCATTTAAAAGATCAGAGTTATGCACTTTGTTCGTGTGTCAACCAAGGCGATTTTGACTCGGTTACTAATGGGCTAAATAGAAACAAGCCTCACCAAGAAAACTCTCACAGTGCCGTTCTGAGCGTAACTCCGCCATAGGACGGTGCCACTCACGAACTCCATAACGCAAAACGTCATGTAGTAGGGTCTCGCTCGGCGCGTGCTCCCGAATTCGGGAGTCTCTTGCGAAGTTCGCACTCGCTAACCAAGCACTCGTCCCGCCGTCACATTTGTGACCAATCGCGTCCGTCTGCGCGTCCTTTTCCAAAGTGCCACGCCCGTATTCAACATCACTTGCCCTTCGACGTGCACAGTCAGGTGGTCGAATTTCCCCCAGCGCTGCAGCGCTCGCGTGGTCCGAGGAATTTCCCACATGACCGGACTCCGCGGTTGCAATTTTGCGACCGTAGTGAGCAAAATGTAAAACCGTAAATATTCACTTTCCCGCGAAGTCAGCACCTTGAGGACTAAGCTTGCGCTGCATTCACACGTTTATAATTAACAGTGTAGATTGGTGTCAAGCTCTCTAGAAATAAAAATGCGAGTGAAACCGCCAAAGAAAAGAAGCCCCACAGAAAACTTATTCAAGTCGCATACAGCGGGTCTCTATTTTGCTTCCGCGCATTTACGCCGGCAAAAGTTAACGGATGCGAAGACATCTCCCCTCCTTTGGGGTTGACAACACGTGCTCACACTTTTCGTGCCCCTTCAAAACCTCAAGCATCCGCGCGAAAACTTCCCAGCAAAATATCGAAAACCCTCGCTTGTCGGACATCTGAACCAGATATAACGGGGACCGCTTAAATGGGTCATGAAACGATTTTCCTACTTCTTCCTCCTTAGCTTTAATCCTCAACTCAAATGCGAATTGTGAAATCACGTCGTCGTGGCATTCTTCGGCACCGGTGCAATGACTCCTAGCTTCCACCGTGCGTTTTATGCACACCATAGAACTTGTCATTCCCCAGTGACGATAAGTTCCGTCAGGGCGAATATTTTTTCCCCACGCTGTAGCGGAAAGGATTTTTCAAGGTTAACGGACCTTGTTTTCTTTACATTTTTCGTTTTGGTTAAAATGGATCGGTAGCGGATGAGTGTCAGAGCGCACAGCAAAGCCCATGGCGAACCCTGATTTGTGCTCAAAAACGAAGAAACAAAGAAGTTGGGGATTTGCGGCCAAGTGTTCACCTCACTGAGTTGGCTTATTGCTCTCTTGTAGTGCTGCATCACATCGTCCTCGATCGCCTCGTGCCGTGGCCAACACATCGTCCTCGATCGCCTCGTGCCGTGCTGCATCACTTCGTCCTTGATCGCCTCGTGCCATGGCCACTACCACCATCCCTCAAAAGGCGCTTCTGCCTGGCTTTGGTTGGTCGGCTCTAATGACCTACGAAGCTGCCGCCTTACGGCGAGACGCCTCTGCGGTGTTTAAAAGGACTGTCGCCCACCACAGACGCTGGATTTGCGGCCAAGTGTTCACCTCACTGAGTTGGCTTATTGCTCTCTTGTAGGTGAGTCAACAAACTTTGTCGTTTCTATCACTCACCGAGTGTTTCTGGCCGCAAATCCCTGTCAAGTGTTTTACTACTATGGGCGTAGATTTGTCTACGTACAGGATACGCGTTGGGTGCTTTTTTTCGCGTAAAAGATGTCGTGCCCCCCGCCATCCGCGTCGTAACTTCCTCCTTGTGAAATTCCTGTGTCCTAGTGCGAAATACTTTTATTGTCCTTGTGTTGCGCCCCACTTTTGCTTTGTGCGGGAGATGTGGAAACCAACCCAGGACCTGATGATAAGATCGACCAAGTTCTTGCGAAGCTTAATCAGGTCATGACGTCGAACGAAATGTATCAGAAGGAAACTTCAGCTGTACTTACTGTCATCAATGCAGGAATAACTGACATCTCAAAGCGCGTGTCGATTCTGGATTAATCTCTTCGCGAAGTTACCAAGCTCAGAGAAGATGTCAAGTCCCTTGACCAGACTGTTTCCACTCTTCAAACTGAAATGGGTGCCCTCACCTACAGGCAACGTGGGTTGGAAGGTATCGTTGATGTTGTCGACGACCTGAACAATCGTCTGCGTAGAAACAATGTTATTGTGAAGGGTCTACCAGAACTTGAGCGTGAAACCTAGAACGACACGGAAAACAAGATCAGAGAATTCCTTTCAACCCACTTAAATGTTAACCCCGGCGAAATTGAGCGAGCACACCGCATCGGCCAGCATAGGGCTGGAACTTCTCGACGGATTGTTATAAAATTTCTTAACTTTAAGAGCAAGTCCGAGGTTCAGCAAAATGCTCACAAGCTAAAAAATTTGGAGTCGCCGAAAATCTGGATTGAAGACGACTTTTCACCTCGACTGCAACTTGCCCGCAAGAAACTCCGTGACTTCGCAAAAGTAAATCGAGGTGCGAGCAGATTCCGGCTATCATACGATAAGCTCATACTAAACGATGTTACTTACGCCTACGATGCAAATACTGATCAAGTTGTTTGTATTCTCAGAGATAATTTGCGCGATCTGAGCACGTGACAAAAAAATAAATCCAGTTCATGCTGCGCTACAAAGATTGGTTCCCTCTCCTTTCTTATAGGCAACTTTCGAAGTACTGCTTCCAAAGCAGGATGTACTTGCATCGATGCATGCTCTGTTGATGTCCTGTTAGGAACCGAAACCGGGCTTTCTTCGAATATTGCAGACTCAGAGTTGTCTTTTTCTAATTTGTTTACTGTTTAGCGCAAGGATCGACCTGCTGCCAGGGGAGGCGGAGTAATAGTAGCTATTAGAAACAACGTCTCATCCTCTGTTATCTCTCTTATTAGCACGCTTGAAAGTTTGTGGGTCACCATAAAGCTGGAATTTCAGACATGCGTAGTTGGCGTATGCTATCGTCCTCCGAACTCTCCGGCCGACTTTGTTGAGGGCCTCACAGAAGTTATCGACGAGATCCGATGTAGATTCCCTAACTGTCCTCTCATACTGGCCGGAGATTTCAACTATCCTGGCATTGACTGGGGCGCCTGTGTTGTACCTGATGAATGTGCAAGAAAAAGTGAGTGCCGTAAGTTACTTAATATGGCCAATTACTTTGATATGAAGCAAATAATTACCGCTCCTACTCGTGGAGATGCTGTGTTAGACTTGGTATTTACAACTCACCCAGAGCACGCTAGTGTACAAGTAATCGACCAAATTAGCGATCATCATGCTATACATTGTGACTTCTCTCTGGTTGTTAATAAGCGGGACTCAACGAGGGAAGAAATATTTGACTACAAGAGAGTTGATTCGGAAACATTAGATTCTATGCTACGCGAATTTTCCACTACATTTCTTAGTGAATTTGATGAACGGGCTGTGAATGAAAATTGGGTCCTTTTTCGGGAAAAACTATTGGAGGTTCAATCCGTCTGTGTTCCGACGTTAAAAATCGCTCCAAGCTTGCACAAGCCCTGGTTTACAACAACTATTAAAAGATCTATTCAAAAAAAGAAACGTCTGTACAGGCGTGCACTTCACTTAGACTCGGAACATGCTTGGACCGCTTATCATACTCACTCAATCACATGTAAAAATGAAATAAAAACCGCCAAACAAATATTTTATGACGAGGATGTCTCGAACATGCTTCGAACTGATGCAAAAAAATTTAGGAAAGTAATTAATCCTAAACCTTCCCCAGTATTGCCAAGCGTTTCGTTTGATGACGGATCTTTTTTGGGCCCAGGCCAATTGGCCGCTGGGTTTAACACCTTTTTAGCAGTGTTTTCACTGAGGAGGATGACTTCCCTCAGCCAGTCGCTTTGCCATCTCATGCCGAATGTATTATGCAGGACATTGTTATCACCAGTCACGGGGTCGAGTGTGCCATTGATCGTTTGAACGCTAACTCCAGCCCGGACCCTGATGGAATATCAACCAAACTCTTGAAATTAACTAAACACGTATCTGGGGTTCTGCTTTGTAGGCTGTTTCAACAATCCCTCTCCTCTGGCGAAATACCTGACGACTGGAAACTTGCCCACGTCATCCCCATTTTCAAGTCTGGTGATAAGAATTCTTTCAACAACTACAGGCCTATTTCGCTAACCTGCGTGGCATGCAAACTTATGGAACATATACTTTCATCCCAGATTATGACTCATCTATCCAGTAACAACCTTATCTTTCCGAACCAGCATGGCTTCCAACGCGAGCATTCTTCTGAAACCCAGCTGTTTGAAATAATTCATGACCTTCATGTTTCTGTTCATTCCTCACGTCCCGTTGATGCTGTGTTTATTGATTTCGCGAAAGCTTTTGACCGGGTCCCCCACAACAGACTGATATATAAATTGGGTAATATTAATATAAACGAATTAGTTATTGAATGGATAGCGAGCTTTTCATCAAATCGGTCTCAATCTGTGGTGATTAATAAACACGTCTCCTCTTCCGCACCCGTAAAGTCTGGCGTCCCACAAGGCTCGGTTCTTGGTCCGGTATTGTTCCTTCTCTATATAAATGACCTTCCCGCTAACATTCAGTCCACCATACGCCTTTTCGCCGATGATTGCGTCATTTATCGCCCCATATCCACTCCTCTAGATGTGTGCGTACTCCAGCGCGACCTTGAAATAATCAGCCAATGGTGCATCACTTGGTTGATGCAAATCAACATTACGAAAACAAAGTCTGTAACTTTCACCACCAAATTAAATGTTGATCACCACGCGTACGCAATTGGAGAGAACCAGATTGAAAAAGTCACATCAATCAAATATCTCGGTGTCCACCTTTCATCTAACCTATCGTGGAACCTTCATACTGAGCATATCATCAGCAAAGCGTCTAAAACTCTAGGATTTCTTAAACGTTCATTGTTCCAGGCTAACAAAGCAACTAAACTTCTTGCGTATACCTCTCTCGTAAGATCGCAGTTGGAGTACGCGTCCATTATTTGGCACCCTCATCAGATGTATCTAACCAATAATATTGAGTCACTTCAAAATAAAGCTGCCAGGTTCATAGCTAAGGATTACTCCCGATACTCAAGTGTGACTAACATAAAACATTCCCTCAACCTTTCGCCACTTCATTGTCGTAGATATATTTCCCACATGTCCTTCTTCCACAAGCTATACCATGGTTCATCTGTTTTCAGAGATTCATACATCCAGCCTCCCCATCATGTCTCATCCCGCGTAGATCACCCCTTCAAAGTACGCCCCATTTTCGCTCGTACCAACCTATTCAAATACTCCCCTCTCCTCCTCGCTGTCTCCGATTGGAACAGCCTACCCAGCGATATTGTGTCGATCACCTCAGCCCAGATGTTTACCAGCGCACTAACCAATGTATAACGATGTATGTAGTTTTTGCTTACCTAATGTTCTCTAAGCATTTTTGTTTTTTCTGATATTATATGTTGCGCCAACGTCATCTTTTTGTCACAAAGTGCACTACCTCTGTTATGATTGCCCCACCCCCCCCCCCCTATGTAATGCCCGAAAGGGTCTTTAGGGTAAATAAATAAATAAATAAATAAAAGTATAATCTGCGGCCAATTGTTCTTTCTCTGGCTTTTTTGTTTTGTTTTTGTTTTTGAATATCACCGTACCGTCGAGAGAGGGGGAGGGAGAATGAGGGGGATGAAGAGTTGGCTGTAAAGAGAGAGCCTCAAGCCGACAGAAAAAAAACAAAAACAAAACAAACCATGCTACAACACGACGCCGGTCCCGGGAAAACGCCAGCCAATGGGGAATCATGAATTTTCAAAAGCGCGGGAGATGTACCGAAAGAGAGAAGCGATATTCAGACAAAAGGAGCTATAATGCAGGTAACAAGTCGTGACCTCCGCGGCGCTTTGCGCGGTGACTGCGCTGAGTGTCGGTACGAGCGCTACGTTAGAACGGTGGAGTTAGTTCAGCTTGCCCCGGACATTCCACTCGGTGCTTGCATCGATTGTTGGCACCGGCCTTGTTTTGCACAGCGAATTGGGTACAAGTTTTCACAGCTCATTTTTTTACCTCTGATTTGCAAGTATGTTTGTAGAAATGAACTGTCTTCTCGCCTAGCGAAGGTCTGGCGGATATAAGTAATTAGTGTTCTGGAATCTGTTCGCGCTTGTGGAAATGAAGTGAACTAGCTGAACCTATTTTAAAGCGGTGACAATCAGTCATCGCCAAGGCGTCGACGTGCGACGATTCTTCGATAGATTGTTTTATCGCAAGGCTTTCCGCGTTCGTTTCGTCGACACTCCTCGCGACGGTTCGTCGCAAGGTGTGTTACGGTCGCATTTCGTGAACACATTATCCTCCTGCGACGAAACGTCGCAGGAGGATATGTGTTCACGTAACGAGCTTCCACGAAACCATGCAGTGTCGACGAAACGTGTGTTCATAAAAAGTGTGTTCATGAAAAGTTGTCCACGAAACGCAGTCCCACGTAACGAGTTTTGATGAAACGATAGGGACCCGTCCTAAAGCGTTTCCACAGGTCCGCACGGTCTGGAAAATTGAGAGTTCGTTGTCTTCATAACTGCCTGAACCCGTCGACTGGGTGACAGAAGGAGAGGGAGAGAGATACGTCTTTATTGTGTCATTCTGGCCTAAAGGGGTGAAGGGCTACGTAGGGGTGTCTAGGTCAAAACCCTTAGACACGCTGGGTATGTTCTCCAAGAGGTGACGCTGGGAGAGGTTACAGTGTGAGGGGTGAGTGAGCCATTCCTTCCAGGTGGTGGGGGGTAGGGAAAGTGTGTGTGTTGGGGGGGGGGGGGGGCGGCGCGGAGTTGAGAGGTAGAGCAGGATGGGTGGATGTCTGGGGAAGTTTAGGATGCGGTGTATAATATCTGGGGTTGGGATAGATTCGGTTTAGGCTTGTCGTAGGGTGGCGTACTGCGATCGGGAAAGGGAGCGAGCCGGGGCAGGAAGTCGTAGTTTAGAGGTGAGGAGGTGATGCATGTTTTGACTTCGGAAGCGACGAGGCGGACGTTTTTGGTCCTCAGGCAGGTACTGGTTTGGCCAAGAGATCGCAGGCCCCGGAGGGAAATTGACTCGGGCAAGCGCGTTTGCTCGAACTTTACCTGCGATAGCTCCATGGCCAGGTGTCCAGGTGATGCGGAGGGACATTTGTGGCCTCAGGTCGAGGGCGGTAGTTATGGTGCAGAGGGAAACTGTGTAGATACCGAGTGCTTATACGTTTCGGACGCTTTGCTGCGAGTCGGTTACGAAGATGTGTTGGAGGGGGGAGGGGGATAGTGTGTAGAGAGGCTTGATGGCATCAGCCATTGTCTGGGTTTCAGCATGGGAGACGGTGAGATCGACTGAACGAATTCTAAGGAAGCAATCATAATCATGACAAAGGCTTTCTCGTGAAGGGCTCGGTGTGCTCGCATATAGCTTTGTGTCGGGCTCGTATCATTTTGCCGAAACACTTCTCATGGCGCATTTTTTTTCTAGGACACACGCTTCGTTCCGTCGAAACTGGTTTCTTGGCTTTCTTCTAAAATCAAATCCGGATGCCGCGTACGTCGGTGAAATGAACATGGGAAACCTTTCGATACAAGGAACTATCGATGAAACGTTGCATGTCGACGAAAGGATCTGTCGATGAAACGTAGTTTCATCGAGCTGATTGCCCCCTCGTCGTGCCTCCTTTTCTTTCGCTCGACAATTATTATTGTAGTTTTATATGTGTATAAAGCACTTAAAATACATGTCCTCGGTGTAAAATTTGTTTTTATTTGCCGTTAAATTATTTGTTTTTATTGAACGCTACATTATTTTTTTGGTAGTACAACTGTGTACTTATGAAGAGAGAGGATAGAGGCGGGGATAATATCTACAAAGTTAAAACGTTTTGCTGACAACACTTGAGTGTGACCATTAGCTTGTTACGGCAGGTTCTCACCACTGTGCAGCGCTTTTGTTACGACGTAACTTAAGTTTGTAATACGTTAGTACAATCTATTCTACGTGATAATTTACGTGGTTGAGTGACGCCATTTTGAGGTGTCAAACTTGATCGCGCTGATTATATACTGTGCAAATACGTGATATGCCTTATCGGAAAAGTTACACGCTTACTAAAAGTTATATTGTACTCATTCTTGCGTCAGACCTGCAAGAAGACAGCTTACCTGGAAGCAGTGGTCCTGACCCGTCTACAATGGCCAGAGGACAACGTCGTGGAACCTGGGCCGAAACTATTTTTTGGCACTGACCGAAAAGTCATCTGGTGTTCAAGCGACCAAAAGATCGTCCTCAAGACAACGTCGATGGAGCGAGCACTGGTGCTCTGCCTGGGAGTTTATTATCTAAGAAACATAACCTACCCAGTGGCGTTTTCTCAGCTCCTGGCACTACTTCAAATAGTGGTGGCGGGCGACGCCAACTTTCGCCAAAGTTGGAGAAGGGTACCTCTGAAGGCCCTCTTAAAGTCCTTGACAGCCTGAAAGAGTGAAGAAGCTGGATAGACGTTTCTATACAGTTTTTGAAACTTGTCACGTTTCCTTATATGCATATAAAATTTCTGGAAGCTCACCAGGATTCACTGTGGCAATATTTTAAGATCAAATAAATGCGTTTCACATTGTTTAAACTTTGCTTCACGTATCTTTTTGTTACGTTCTTTTGGCTGATTTAGTTTAATGCCTTACTTTTCAGTACCTCTTGAATGCAAACAGGCTATCAACTGTTACACAAACAATAAAGATCCCTATGATCCACCTTGTATACAGGCTATCTACCAACCTGGCAAACAGAAAACCTGTAATTGTCAGCGAATTTGGCGAGTTTGAAAAGTCGGGGAATATCCACCTCGCAGTCAGGGAAATTGAGCTTTTCTTTCTCTGAGCGACCGAAAATCATGCGCGTGTGGTGTGGCATAATGGCATGCAACTCGGCTGGCCTGCCGACGTAAATCTAAGATGAGCTGCTATCCTAGTGCTGGTACAAAGATGAGCTTCTCTTCTTTTGCTCGCACTAAAAGATTTATTCAGGATGAAATATCAAAGAATAGACTGACAAGGTAGTATGATATAGTGATTGGCCAACGCGTTGTCGGCCGCCAGACATACTAGTGTTTTCCACATATAAACAGTGGTTAAGGGTCAAGATACGTCCTGTCCCCCTTGGAACCAAGCAGGGAATTACGATAGAATAGGGGAAACCTGGAAACGTCGGCGAATTTGAAAGCGCCATATGGGTGATTAAGTACACAGCGCAACACTGCGCGAACACGCGATCGCTGTGCTTTTTTTTTGTCCTTTTTAAAGCCTAAGGGTTGTCTTCAAAACTAGTAGTTTGGTGGAAAATGGTTTTTGGGGCGCACTAACGTAAGTGTTCATATTTTATACCCACAAACTTCCAAATAAAGTATTAGTTTCTTTTTTTAACTTCCGAATAAATGTGTAAAAAAGCAATAGTGATTAAAATCTTTTAATATACGCTAATAGTAGCTATGTACTCTGGCTACCTTTTTACATAATCGGTGTAATGTTTAAGGCAGTTATTATGACGTGGAGCAAACTTTTGGATGCCCTCCCCAAAGGAGGCTTCAGCCACGGTTGTTATCCCTTCCAAAGAACTGAGTAAACAAAACAATAGTGTTTAAAAATATTTTATTACACACAGAATGTAGATACATACTCTAGATACTCCTACAAATAATAACCACACAGAAGTCATTATGACGTGGCACGAGCTTTTGTATGCTTCCTCCCTTTCGTATGCCCTCCCCTTTTAGTGGTAAAGGGGGGTGCACACGAAAGCTTGTGCAATGTCATAATGGCTGCCTAAACCTATGCGATGATTATATGGTAAAGTGGCTGGAGCATGTATCTGCAATCTGCATATACAAATATTTTTTTTTTTAATCGCTCCTGTTTTCTTTACACAATTTGTCGGCAGTCGAAAAAAAAAAACAGCCCTGGTACGAAAAATTGCTGATGTACCCATGCTCACAGTGTCCCGGAGTTTACATACAGAAACATATTGTGTCTGAGATGACATATAACGATCCGATGGGCTCACTGCCAACAACCGCCTGTTAAGTGACTTAATGTAGCTACGAGGCATGTCCTTCTCTCATAATGTTAAATGCAAAAATAGAGCATCGTATGTGAAAAACCGTACCATTTATTTCTTGATTCTCAAGTATTCTTGAAGCTTTTAGATAACCCCGTGCTTAGGAGCAAGGAAAGTTCTAACTAGATATAATTCAGCTTCATTCATTTTTACCGTCACTAGCGCCGTCCCCAACACTTAAATACATGCTATCCTTGCTGCCGACTGCATCACTATATTGAAAACATATGTTCAAGGTTCAGTGGATGACGTTAGTAGCCCAAAAAGAAGGGTTTAATTTGAATCGAATAAGGTTCGTAGCGGTGAACTATTCTGTAATCAACCCAGATAAAGAAGTATCTATTGTGACCCAAATAAAATGTCTTCGAGGTGACCCAGATAAAAAAATTTCCGGGGTGACCCATATAAAATATTTTCAAGGTGACACAGATAAAACATTTTCGACGTTACCCAGATAAAAGTTCTCCAAGGTTACCCAGGTAAAACATTTTCAAGCGGACCCAGATATATTCGCCTCAAATATATCCACCACGAATTTGTAAAAAAGTGGTGGATTAATAGCGGATACATCCACTACCGGGTTTAGGGTGCAAGGAAGGCTCGATGGTGATAAGCGAAGATACCCCAGATGAGGTAAGGGGCGCAACTTTCGTTTTCGGCACCGCAAGTTGCGCGGGACGGAACGGAACGAAGGAGGCGGGTGTTGGGGACGCGAGAACCCAGCGTGCAGAATGTCGGGATACGCAACTAGACGACCAGAGGCTACGCAAGGAATGGAAAGGGAGGCATGTTCCTCTCTAGCAAGCTGCTCTATAGTAGATACTCGATCGCGGGAACTAAAGTAAACCAGTTAGGGTTGCTAAAGCAGAACGAGAGTTGGGGCGTTAGCAATGACCCTTGAACCACTCCACCTGGTACACGCCGATAAGTTCCCCCTTGCTTGGAAGGCATTTAGGGTCCCTGCGCCGGCCCACTGTTTCTGCTTTTTGAGACCGGAAAAATCTGTCGGACAGCAGGTGGACTAGTGAAGTATCAACACCTCATGCTTGCGAGGCTTCTCAGCAGCCTGGGGGCGAAAACAACCCACTGCGATTTATAGCGGAAGTGACTTTTTTGTGTGTGCGTTATGAAGTTTTATTTTCTCTAGAATGTTTTGAGAGCACCAGTTATCGCCAGAATTTTTGAGAAACCTTATGCTTGTTAATTTGTTTCTAACGCTTTACGGTAGAACGACCTAGTAAATTGCAACCGGTCTTACGCGGATATTTGTTTATTTTACTGTGTACAGGTCTAAAAGCCCTCTAACAGTTTTAAGGGGGAAGCTGTAAGGCTGCGAACGCGGCGCGTTCGTACTCGAGTCGGGCTTTTCTTTTTTGTTTACGCGGTGCGCTTGTGTTTCGTCTGCTCTAGCCAGTCTTTTCCTTTTTGGTTTGTTTACGGCGCCGTCGTCTCGGTTTCTCAAAGCTCGCGCCATTTGATTGATATAGAGTCATGGCTTGGCTCCACACTGGCGGCGCGCAATGCATGGCAGCGAATTTACGAGAAATTCTGAAGTCTCCGTTGGAGGCTCAAGTGGTGTTCGTGCAGTTTGCCTTCCATTTATTGGGTGGGGGTCCACCACGTGGCATTGACCACGTTCAAACTGATTCGCCTTTTCCGGCCAGAAGGAAAGGAGATGAGAGACGGGCGGAAACGTTTGGTAAGGATTTGAGCGCAAGATCGCGCGTCAATGATATTCGGATCCCAGTCTTTGTACAAACAATTAGATATGAAGAGTTTGTAACTCAATTTTATGTAATATACCTTCTAAATTTAAAAATCATCAGCAACAAGAATATTTCCAATTCAACTTCATTGCCGCCAACTGACGCCGCTGACCTACTACAACAGCCTCATCCAACTTCGGGCAGCGGATATTTACTCCCCTACAATCTGTTGTCAAAGCGAGAAGTCTCCGTCAAACAGAAAGGTACGGCAAGACAACACAGATAATAAAACAGTAGGAACTCATTCAGGTGTCCGGGCTGGCTCTTGGATGTGATTCCCCAATCCGGGAACAGAGGATATTCGGATCATGGCGCCTCGCGCCATTCCTCGCCATCATGGAATGGCGCGGTGGAGTAGTGCCATGTCAACGATAGGTGCAGTGGCACCAGGTTGCGCGCCATTTTGTAGGAATTACTTACCTTTACGTCCGGGAACCGGTGCTCGAAGGAAATCCGATGCCGTCCCACCGCGCGGCCTACATCTACCAGCGAGCGCGTTCGCCGCACCGTTCGCCGTACCATTCGCTGTACCGTTCGCCAACGCCCTGCCAACAACGATGATTCCTGTCTCTAACAACTTTCATTGTGAAACCGGGGTCTCGAACAAGACACTGCTGTCACGCGAGCTGTGAACACAGGGTGTCCACAGCGCCCACAGACATGAGAGCCAAAGGAGATCGCGAGCGGGGTCATCACCGGTCGGACGAGCTAACACCGCTAGCCGTCGTCGCAGGAGCTCAGTCCAGAGCTAGCTGCAGACGAACGTCTACTTAGAGAAGAAAACGCTGACTGCAGAGCCAGGGGAATCGATAACGTTGAGTCAACGCCGGTCGGACGAGCTCACGATGCGACTCCATCCGCCACCTGAAGTTGAATCCAAGACACAGCCGTCCACTCGGAGGAGGATCCACCGACTGTCCACCGCTGTCTGTTGCGTGTTCCCCGAAAAGGGGAGACGCCCGAAGGAGTGCCAGAGGGCAGGCCAGAAGGTGGCGAGCTCTCCCGAACACGATGCGGAACGAGCGGGCTCGAAGGCAGACGACTCCGGCTGGTACGTCAGCGGCTCACGCCTGCTCGTGAGGAGGGAAGCCAGCGGCTCGCACAAGCTGAAGGTGCTCCGTGAGCCTGTGTAGCTGTCGTCCATTGCTATTCACCAACCCATCGAGTTCATGGATATGACCGTTAAGCTTGCCCATGATGAGCACACTCCTGCCTTGTCCCACCTCCATCTTCACATCCCTTGCAACACGGTCCATGGTATTTTGATTCGCTTGGTGTCCCGTACAGCCGACAGACAGATACATACAGAAATAGCTTCTGGGGTCTGTACCAGCTCACCCAGAAACCAGGCGCCAGGTGTCGCGTTGGTCGCCAGAGCAGGTTCACGTTGTCGGAGAAAGAGTCACGCTAGATTGCCGAGGCCAATCAAGAACAAGTCCCGTTTATATCCACACTTCACAATATATACACTTGATGCGCCCGGCACCGCCCGGCAACAGCCGCGATATTTCTCGACCAATGACGTCACCGGTATAAGACATCGGGTATCATAGCGGTAGTTTCCAGCGACTGCATCACTCTAAAAAAAAAAAATGACTACCCTGGGTAGTGAAAATGGCTTTGACTACTCCATTCGTTTGGGGTCGTACCTTTGGGCAAAATACGACCCCAAACCTCCGTGGTGATTTTCGAATCCGAAATTCACCTGTAGGCAGCCGTAAATGATATCAGTAATTTAGATAACTACAAGACTATAAAGTAGGTTCTTCTTTAGCTTAAAATCCGCCACGACCACATGTGTTGTGCAATTCGCGTAAATTGGTGGAATAACACTTTTGACAGCGTGAGCAGCAACACAGTTCTTCGACAGATGAGAGTGGCATTGGAGACAACTGAGCATTATAACGGCGAATGACGGTGCGCTTGGTTCGGCGTGAGTTTTTGTCCGAATTACGTAAAAATATTCTTTTTTGCCGTATTTTATTCTGAAGCTTTTTAAAAAAAAAATCACTAGTCATTTATCTGATCGTATTGAACACTGAGACCGAGGATCGACAGGGTAAACATGCTCAGATGTATGTGACTGTGTCGCCCGTACTGTTTTCATCAATCTCGGACTTTGGCTTAATTTCTGAGCTGCACCCATCGTTGTTGTGATCTCCCGGCTCTACGTAGCGCTTGAACTTTCGAAGTCAGTAGAGGGTTTCAGTTCAGTGGCAGTGTAGTAATTGGCTTGTACTTGATTGTTGGGTCCTCACGGGCGCTATTTGTGCTATTATGAGCGCTAGCTCGAACCGGAACTCGTGCATTTTCAACTGTTCATGTTCTTCATTTTTGATGCTCTGCTGTATGATTAATTCAACCTAAACCTAAAAGTCAATCACCTCTGCCTCGTCTCCCGTCAGGGCACTCCATGGCCCGGCCGCTCTACAGTCCATTCCTGGATGTCTCCTACTGCCAAATAGTAGCCTGATCGTCGAACCAGGAACATCGTCGACTCTCCACCGCAGAATCACTATATTTTAATGCGTCGGCTGCTACTACATTTTGGTGCGCCGGCCGAGCCTGTCGGCTCATCTCATTGTTTCGACTGTTTCTCGTTTAAAGCATAGCTCCGCGTCCCGATTGCAGAGTTTGCGAACCGGCGCTTCTCGCAGTTTTTCTGTCGTTCGATATTTTGCGGCATTCAATTTTGACTAGGTAGATAGAGCCATTGCGTATCTTTGCTTCGGGTGTTTCGAAGTTTTATTTCGTATTTTAGATTTTCTCGTATTTCGCTTCTTTGAACTCTTCGCGTCTCCAACTCTTTCCATGGCAGAAAATAAGCTTTTGCGGTTTTCCACGGCGTTCTCGCGCTCGTGCTCGTTCAGTTTTTTTTTTTTTTTTTCAAGCTGTCTAATTTTCTTCCTCTGGGCGATCACTCTGCTATACAGGGTTTTGAACTTTATAAAATTTCATTGCATTGAAAAATGGTGCCCTATAGACCGATGCGCGGCGCGGCTCTGTCTACCCACACGGCCGGAAGGCCGCGCATGCGCAGAAGCCATGTGGGCAGAAGCGGCAAGGCTCTCCGTGTTTTTGCCATTGCGTTTTGTGGCCTGTGCTCGTTGTTAATGTTGTAGAGACGCTTCTAGCTTTACTTGTGCGTCGTATTACTTGTCAACGTATGTCGTATGTTATGCCCGACTATTTCAGGTCGCTACCCGGGCCTGAATTGCAGCGGTATCGAGACGAACTGTGCGTGGACGGTGTTGCCTTCGACGATTCGTACGCCGGAAACAGGGACTGCTTCAGTTCCGACATGAAGTTACTGCCACCGATGTCGATGGCTCACGTCGTCGTTTATTTGTTTTTTCGCCAAGCCAGTTCTCGGCCCACATGGTGAAGGCGTACAGGTCACTCGGAGCCTACAATAAAATAAATTCGAGCCGCTTTCCGCGCTGCCGGTGGGATCAGTCACTGGATCAGCAGACTGTGGGTCTGTGAAAGTGTATTAATCAATTGATTAAATACATACAGCGTCTTTCAAGTCAAGGTATGATACTTTTCTTACCCTCATGACCACAAGGCACGACAAGCGGTACCGTATTTACTCGAATATGACCCGCACTATGTATGAACAAGGCCCTTGTGTCTACTTTAACGCAAAGCGCATATACAGCCAATCATCGTGTTGGTCATAAATAACAGCGAATAACTAGATCGAGAACATGACTCTCCATACAAATGCAACCTTCACAGATGGTATCTTTGCGCGAAGACATTATCTCTATTCTGTAAACAGCTGGTATCATGCTGTCGATCGCGGGGATTGGCAATCCGCGTGCGGTGATTGGCAATCCGCGTGCTCCGCGGAAAAGCGAACCCTCAGGTTTTCTTCATAAATAGTGCGGGTTATACTCGAGTAAATACGGTAACGCTCTTTTTCGTTCTGCCACCGGTCTCCTTCCGCTTGGTAGGACGGCGTACCCTATCAGAAAAACGTGCAAGAAACAGACCTGCTGCTTGTACAGTTCTGGTATGACACCACCTTAATTTCTTGTTATTATGTATGCAGCTAGTTTGGCTTTGCGTTCTGCATAACCGGAGGTACCGGCACCGCTATGGCTTCGCGTCTGACTATACTGGCAGCCAGTTTGCTTGCCGATATGATACGGTGTGGCTGGTGTGATTTCGTGTTTGATAACATAGGCGTCCGTCGTCCTTCCAACAAACGCCTATACCACAGGACCACCTGTATCACCAAATCATACATGCAGAAAGGCGACCGACATCTTCCAACAAAACGTACATCCTTTACTACCGGTATCACACAAATTCCTTGGTCAACTCTTCACGGCGACGTCTTGGGGCGATTGTCTCGAATAATGTGCACCACAAGTATTCGAAAACCACACCAGCCGTACCGCATAGCTAAGCCAACGTGCACTGCAACAAACCGATCGTGACACCAAGCCGAGGATACCGCATCACCGGTCGACAGCGACAAACGGCCCGTTGCTCGTAGGGCCGTGACTCGTACTCGGCCAACTCGGCGTCGTTTCGTGGCTCCTCTCGTCGTCGCAACCAGCCGCAAACTTACCACCCCGCAACCCATAGCCGGCGTCGGCGAAAAGCGAAACGTAATGCTTCTGCCCAGTGGCTTCCGCTGCCGCGGCTCCCCGGCTCCCTCAGCCACAGCCCCTAGCCCCTAGCTTCACGGCTTCCCCGCTGCCCGTCGTCGCGGAGATGGCGGAGTTGTAGCGGCATGGGGTTCGTCGGCTCGTTCTACGTTTTACGGGACAGATGTTTGGAAGTCCGGTTCTACTGCGACTCTGGCTCTCAACTCGACGGCGCCTCTCATAGTTCAACTATACTTCGTCTCACCCTAGCATGGACTAACGGCGAAGGCTGTGCTAGCGCGAGCGGCCAGCCTTGACTGCCTTGACAAGAGCACATGCTGCACGAGCGCTCGTGCAGCCGCCGCGGCTTCATTCAAAGCGACTAGCTCGCGCTTTTAGCACGCGCGGCTAACAATAGTTCATACTAAGGTGAGGCGAAGTATAGGCGTGGTCAGCCTGGGTCAGCGCAGCGCGGCCGGCTCGCCTCGTCCGATCGCCAGACCGCCCACGACTTCGAAGTTCGGCCGTTAGGTCTAGGATCCGAATGCGTCTGTTTTTACGTGAAGCGGTAAGCGAATCTCGTCCCCTTTTGGTTCTACTTTTAAATTATGTGAGGTGCGCTTTAGTGTAAATATGTGTGCAAAGTGTTCGTGACAATTTTGAGCTAGAATAATTGTGCTTAATCGTGGTTTTTCATTTACCAAAAATGTACATCGAGCCGATGAGCCTGAGGAGCCATGCTTGAAACCGATGAACGATGTTAACTTCTATTGAAGCGGCTTAAAAAAAGAAAACTGGTTATGGCTGTATGCGAGGCTGGTCCCAATGCAAGGGTAAACACTTATAGCGCCTTTCTGAACGGCATGTAAGCAATATAGCGATCAACGAGACGAGCGACGGCGACAAGCTACGAGTGCCCGCGACGAGCGACAAGGTTTCTCACTGTCGCTGCTTGCGTTTCTCGGTTTTTGGGTTTCTATAAAACGTCACTCATCGCCTTGGTCGCTTGCGCCAATCGCTTTCATAAGGTGTGTCTTGTCCTTCCAAGACCTGAGGCGGGTCGTCATTCAATCCAGGAGTCGGCGGTGTCACATGGGTGTGTTGCTGGTGCTTCATACTGGATGGTGCTACCGAAAGACAGGTGATCATGCTTGAGAAAGACAAGTAGGGCAAGTATGGCCGCCGTTAGTACACAAATTGTTTTTACCTTTGCTCGAATCCACTTTTTTAAGAAATGCACAGTTTGCATGTGCGCATCTCTGAATGCTTCTATTGTCGACGTGTTATTATTCCGGAGTGCTTCAACACGTCAGCGCTAGTTTCTCTAGACCATGCAAATGAGATGCAACACTATGCCACATGCTCTCGCAGCAGTGCTGGGCTGAAGCACTGTGGCAGCTTCCCTAGCCTTCACAATGCAGCACACAATAGTTGACGCCGAGTATAGCTAGTTTTTAGACTCCGTTTTACCAAAAACTCTGACGAAACAAATCTGCCCCCTTATAGGTAGTGCGAAAGAACCTCGCGTGCCTAACCTGGAGAAGGACGTTTTTTTTTGCAAAGGCCAGTTTTTTCTTAAACCAATTCCTTCAGCCTCCTTGAAATGTTAACATCATGTGACACACGGGAATACTGTAAACCCCTTAATGTTGGCGAGCCCTTAAATTTTGCGGCCTTTAATTTTGCGTAATTTAGTGGCCTCGAATATGTCCTCTGTGACAGACTCGAGAAGAAATAGGGGCCACGAAAATAAAAGGTTTTACTGTACATCGGAGAAAAGAGGTCATTTTTGTTCGTATGCAAGAGTAAAACCAGCAACAACAATCATGTTGTCGGCACTTTGTGCGCCTAGCTGTAACTATTGAATGATATGAATTTTATTTTAGTTCGTTAAACGTTGTTGCCTGTACGTTGTGGGATGTCGTCTTCAACACAAACAGTGGCTTTCCTTTGAAGCAGGCAGCATGGATGCGTGCCGCAGCACAACAGAGTTCATTTGCAGGTTGTACAGCACTTTGAAGGAGGATTCGCACAATCGGGGGGAAATCAGTGGTCTACCTCGGCGTGGACAAGATTTGCTCATTCTAAAAAAAATTGGCTAGAAATCAGAGATTTGCGACGAATGTACCCGTATGGTTGAAAGGGTCTGACAAGCCTTGTGAGCGCTTAGTTTTCTAACCTCTCATTCCTGAACCCACTCACGCACCAGATGTGGAGATGTTTTGATAGGCGGGAGAACTTATTTGGAGAACGGTCGATGGCACTATGCATACGCTGTTGTGCCTTTATCAATTTTTTTTATTATGGTCAAAGATGGACTGCACATTTGCAATACTTTTTTTTACTTAAAAATATGTCGTACTAAAATATGTAGTATAGCCAATGACAAAAAGAGAATGGCTGGGCGTCCTCCAGCACGCGCGTGTACTTTTCACCCCGTTTTGGACGAATGTTCTCACTCGAGGCTCATGAGACGTTGAAACGTCATCGAAGGTAGCAGGGGGGGCTGGTGGCAGAACAACTAAGATTTCTCCCTGCCTTTCTCATTCTCTCAGTGAGCGTGTACTTTCATACTGTAACTCGGCTTAACCTAGACAGAGCTGAGGAGAATAGGCTTGGCAAGTGCCCTTGGTGCATATGCATTTGTACCGCTGTGGCATTTTCTAAATCAAGTACTTTGTGTATCTTACCTTCAAAAACACATCATTTTGGGGGTGCAAAAGGAATTCTAAGGCATAATTTTGTTCGTATTGTCCCATTACGCATCGACTCCTTCCACTAAATCAGGAGTCGACCCAGCCTGTCGAAAAATATAATGCCTGCCAGATAATTGTTTTGCATTTAGTGAATATACCAGTATTCAGTTAGGTATCCCAGGTCGTTAGTGGTTGAGAAGCAATCTCTGTGAGTCAGTCATTTTGACATTCATAAAACTACTTGTCGAATAACGTCACTGTCGAGGTTTTACTCAGCTCAAACAATCGCTGGGCACAAGCTGGTCAGCTGGTTATAGGCAGCAAAGTGTTCCGGTTGGAACGTCTGAGTACCTACCTCGCAATGTAGCTGAAGAGTAGGCCTCACAAACGTCTATTATAAGCCTGACGTACCATGGAGTCCAACTACAAGGTCACATGGCTTGCTTTCTGCACTGAATTCGCAAGGATGGCTTGAAGCTTCTGCCGTGGTGAACTTTAAGCTGAGATAGTTTGGAATTATTCTTCTTGTTTTTAGTGTTGTCCGGCACGGTTAACGTTTTTATGGACTGCCTGTTCTCACACACAAGCACGCAAGTGCTTTCGTGAGGCAGTAATTAATGTATGTGAATGATTTTGTGCTAATAACGCTATTATTATTATTATATTATTATTATTATTTGGTGATATAGTGCTGCATTGAAAAGTCGGCTCATTCATGACAGTATCACCTAGTGAATGCATGCAAGTTATTAAACTCTCCGTTCTGCAGAGTAATTAAATGCACTTTACTTCCAATTGCAGCTGCTTCTGGAACTTAATGGTATTAAGCACCTTATGGCTGCAAGCTCTTACCGGATCATGTTCTGTCGTCTGCGCAGGCCCATTGCAGGAAGTCACTCCGAGAGCCTCACCAGAGTTTCCTGCCCGTGGTTGTTCTAAAATTTTCTGTTGTAGGTATGCGTCCTTTCTGTCTTACTCTCAATGGTACCCGGGCGTTTTTTTTTTCATTGTCGCCGATTTGCCTCAAAATTGTTTAAGCACACAAATAGACGCTGTAAAACTATATCCCACATATTTTGTCAAGATAAAAATTCTTCACAAATTTTTTTTTATGAAGGTTGGTCTTCCTTGTTTTTATTTACAAATTTATTTCAGTCTCCACGGGCAACACTAAAAGGTCATGCCAGTGGCGAGGACCAGTTCACTGCTCAAACTTGTTCTCAACTGATTGCAAGAAATTTGGTTGTAAAAAATAGATGCCAGCACTTGCTCTGCAGCGCAAAAAAAAGATACATAGGACATACCCTGTTTTTTAGGTTGCTTGCTCATTCTGCAGATCTGCCTGCCATAGATGTCGTGCTACTGGAGAGAGCAGGCAAATTTGATTGTTGATTTTGCTATTGCTTTGTTTAGCAGTTGTCTTAATAGTTCTTGTAAATTTAGAGATTTTTATAAAAAGCAAGTTGGGAAGAATATTTAGTTTGATTAGGTAGCTGAAAATAATAACTGAGTACCCTTTAGTCAGTAAAAGTGATACTGCCTGCCACTGTTAGTGACAAGTCGAGATCGGCGCTTTTTTAGATTTTTACTCAGAGTAGTACCCATTTTCATCGGTTAGCCTCTTGGTGCTCCAACTAAAATCTTTCTATGCAGACACCTGCCCTAATACACTGTTGTATATGTTGTAAACACTCGTTGAGCATGAGGGTAGAAAAATCTTTCCATTGCAGTAGTAGTTCTTTTATAGTCTTTACAGTTGTATGTGAATATTCGGCAGAAATCTCTCAGGTCGGGGCGAACGAGGGATAAACGAACGCGTTTAATCGTTTGCCTTAATTAGGTACCCATCATTTGAAGGCCTACATGGCCTTGTCCTCAGGGGAGACTATGGCTTTGGCAGTAACGGAGCAGTTTTTTTTTTATAAGTACAAGTACAAGGTATAAAAATAAAAGGATCTATGTGCTGATCACGAAAGAATATGCTATTCATTGTAATGTATCTCTGCCAAGTGCTTGAGTGTGATTTATTTTTATTTTAAGCTACCTGGGTGCCTCAAGAAGTGGAGATCCTAGTGGCCACAAGCTTGGACTCACTCTTCTTCTGTGGTCTGGCCAGGACCATGGGGGAGGTAATCCCAGCAACAATCTGTGACTTTTGATTAGCGTCACAACAGGGGAGTCCTCGTGCCACCAGGTGTTAGGTATGCCACTCGAAATAAGTGTTCTTCTTACCTATTCCTTAAGTAAAACAGCAAAAGCACTACTAAGCCTAAAATGCGAAAGACATTCAAATCTTGGGTTGGATGGAGTTCCAATTAAAAAAAAAAGGAGTCTGCAGACATGATTAACATATAAACTTAAAGCTTGCGGATGTAGGTTCGACGGCGTCACACAAATAACTTCCCGCAGATGGCTTCGCTCATGCTAAATCCAAACAAAATCGTAAAAAATTCTTTTTGTGTCGTTGGTGTCATCAATCTTATGTACCTATCGCGCCCAGTGGTCAGGAGGTGTGAAGTATATAAAAAAACAGGAGCTTGCACATTGTCGGCTCTGCAAAGATTTATATAGTGAACAGAGCATAGCACGCGCAGGGTTTCAAGGTTCACGCATGTGTAATTGCTCTTCATAATGAGGTGAGAACTGTTTAAGTTGTGGCCCACGACAGGCTTTCTATTAGTGTTAAGAAGTGTTATGGTGTTTTAAACAGCTCGCACCGAGTATTTTCTTGAAATACATAGGTTTATGGAAATTATTATGTGGATGTGTGCAGACAGTCATGCTGAGACCAATCTTTCAGTGTTCCACTTATTCAGAGTTGGTTGAGCCTGTTAATATTGTAGGTCTAAATTAAATTATTATGCTGTTGAATAGGCACAATCATCCATAATGACTAGATCTACCTAGGGGAACTTTATACGTTTACTACGGCAAAATGGTTTCAAAAACTAAATATTTCTTTTATTGAACTCTCGCACTAACCTTGTCTCTAGAAAGTTTCATATTCTTTACGATGCTGAGATAAGATTCTGGAAATAGTTTTTCTAGAACTACGCTAGATATTTCCTGTTCATTAACTTTCTCGCAAAGCATCCGAGAGCCAAACCCTGTAATGTACGAAGGGAACTCACCGAATGACGCGGCTGACAGTTTGTTTACATTTATAAGAAACAGTCGGCACTGTAACAGTAATAATGACATGTCACTCGCTTATGTAATGCTCATTGTGTCAGATAAAACTTCTTTTTCTGTCTGCACTCATTTTCGGTAGACACATTCACTTCACTCCCTCCCGAAACTGCAGCGCTTGGTTCATCGAAGTAATTTGCACGAACGTAGATGCAACAGGTTTCTTTGAGTGTACGTCTAACACATATTCTTCATATTGAATGTGCTAACGGTATTCATGAACGTATCCATAATTGTATCCGCATTCTGCCTAATAATTTTTATTTTGACATTTGAGTTTTCGACGGTACTTTTCTTCACATATGAGCTTGCTGAGCCGTACTCAAGCCGATACATCTTGTATTTCACTCTTACATTTATGTATAAAAGTGTCGATGCCGAATGAGAATTCAAGGTACCGAATCTTTGATGCGAGTTAAGAACCAAGAAAAAGATCTATAGAAAAAATTTTGTTAAAAAGGGCTGTATGGGCATTAGAATAGCACTTGCCATGCTAAAAAAAATGCAAACTCTTTTGGGTACGCAAGGATGACAGTGCTGCGCCATTTCCGATATGTCGCAACAATTCGATGTTTAAACTGTCAAATTCAAAGCCTACAAGTTTTATTCGAGAATGTTCCTCACTTCAAATATATTTAGAGATTTGAGCCACCGACTCATGCATCACTATGTGGCAAACATTCATTTTCATGTGCATTATGGTTTAGATGGTCTAGTATGCACTGATTTATTGCATTCATGCTGAAACTGGGAGGAGTTCTCTGGGTATGAATAAAGAGATAAACATTTCTTGAAATCAAAATATTTGAGAACGGACAAAAGAAATGATATTAAAGCGGTATCTTAGAGTCTCTTTTCTTTGTCATCTCTTATTTTCACTTTATTTCGTGTGAGGCGTTTAGATTTTTAGAGCGCAGCTCTTAGGTGCCCGTTTCGCGGCGTCGCCGTCGGCATAACTGCGCCGCTAAACTTGGCAAGAAATTGAATAATTTTGAAGTCATGCGACGTTAATTTTTCCGCTAAATCTAGCGGAGAAACTGAATTTGTTTATGGTTGATGTGAGACAAAGTCATGAGACGTCATTTTCCCCTCTACATTTAACGAGAAAACTGAATAGGTGTTGAGGTCACGTGACATCAATTTCCCCGCTAAATTTAGTGAGGAACTTTTCCTGCTAAATTTAGGGAAATTTCCCGCTAAATGGGAGGGTGCAGAAGAGGAGGAGAGGAGAGGAAGGAGGGGCATACTATCTCCTTCATATCCTCCGATCCTCCTCCTCAAGAGCTGCGCTATAATTTCGCATTACAGAGAATTGTAAACGTGTTTCATTTTTCATCTCATGTTTATTTAATTTTTATATCGCAGGTGCGCTCGCAGCACAAATCTGCGTTGCGCTGATCCTCCACGCACATGTTAGGAACTCCTGAGCGGCAAGAGTGGGAGTTCGGTCTGACAGCTCAAGGGACACCTTTGTTCAGTATTGAAACTATAATTATCACCTTTTGAGCAAAGTTAAGCTTTAATGCATGCAATTCTTCTAGAAATAAATACTTGCTACCAAATTTACCACGTCACTACATTTCGCCACTGCTATCAGTGCTCTTCGATGACCTAGGACGAGAGCTTATTGGTGTGAAAACATCAGGCTTGTTTGAAACCACTCGCTGATGTAGACTCGCTGACATCCAGCATTCCAATGGAACGCTGGATGTCCACGAGTCTCTGCCGAACGATGCAAGCGGGGAAGGAACCATACAATCATATCGTATTAGGGGACATTCTACAGGGTGCTTTTTGTGCGCTTTACAGATTTTTTTAAAAAAGAGCCGCAAAAGCTACAGTTACGCGGTCTGTGCATGTGAGTTATATGGCAAGGGGGGCATGGTATAAAGGGCTAATTGTAATGATGAGTTGGGTTGTTAAGGGCAAGTGCAAGACTTCTTTCAGAAAACGAGTTGGAGGTTGATTTTAACATAGTTTTATCCCGTGAATCTGCATATCACGTTCGTTTTCCACAAATATATAACTATAGGGTTCCGTGTTTTTGAAGTTTATTTTTTGTCAAATCCGGAGGGTGTTTTTCGGAGTTTATTTTTTGTCCGAAGATTTGGAGTTTATCAAAGTTAATATTTTTTTGATTCCCGATTCTCCGATATTCGGAGTTTAATTTCGCTGTGTTTCCTATTTAAAAAAAAACATAATAACCGGATGTAAACGAATGCCAGATAAAAAATAAAACGCGCTTGTATCAATTGAAATATTTTCAGTTGAATTTAGCGTTGGTGCCATTGCCATTGGCAATACTAATTTATCCACGACAAAAGTCACATACAAGTGGCGCTTCGATAAACGCCTATACCTAAAAATCAATAAACTCCCGGAGGTAGTCGCTAGGAAGCTCTTAGTCATCCCACCCTATTCCATCAATCTAGCCCACGGCCGCGCGTGATGGAGTGGTTAAGGAGGTAATAGAGAGTTTGAACTGTCACTCTTCCCAATTTTATACAATCCCTATGGTCTATAACTTTCACTGTTACTAAAACATGCCCTAAATTTTCTTTCTCTAAATCGCAAATCGCATGGCCCAAACTGGAAACCAAAAGAGTGGCTCTTGTCGTGACCCGAATCTACAACGAAGGACCTGTCGCCCTGAATCAACTTTGAAGAGACAAGCGGCAAGACCCCTTTTGACAACGGTCCGAGACTTGAAAGATAATTATGGTGGAATTTTGCCAGGACCATTGGCTCTGTGCTGATCAAACTGCAAAAAAAAAAAGTCTCACTTTTTCTTTTGCCAGGGGGGGGGGGGGGGGTAACATGGACAGATAAATATTCCGAGTTTATCGAATAAATCCGAATTGACCGAAATGTATTTACCAATGGGTGTATTTTGGAGTTTTTCGAATTTATCCGAAAACACGGAGCCCTAGATCATATAACTAAACGTGAGAAAACACAAAAGAAATCCGACCAGTAGTGACGTCGTAAGAGGATTCTTTCAGCGGCCAAGCGTGTGTCGCTTGAGGGCCGCGCGTCCAATCGCAAGCTTTCTAGGTATATTCTCCCGCACTGGCACCGGTCGTGACGTTTTGTTCTCTCTTTTTTCAAAATAGCGTGTGCGTGCATAGCTTTGATAGGCACTGAAGATGCATGAGCGGAGATTTCGAAAGCTCCTTTTGTAACGTCACTCTCCTGGAAAGAGTGCATTCAGCGGTACCTTGAAAATGATTCTATGCAGCCTCGATTCACCAAATTATAAAATAATTTTGATATTTGAGATTCTGGAGATCTAATGAAGAAGATTTAAATCTGTTTCCTCAAATACAAAACCGCTTTAGCTTCTTTTATATATAATATGTTTTTTTTTTTTAAATTTTAATTAGTGAAAATGGACCCATGGTTCTACATAGAAACTTGCTAAGCATCATCGAAAAACACTAAATCAACTCTTTTTGTGAATATATAAGACAAAAGCAATGTTTTATGGCGTTCTAAAAAAAGGCTAAATTTTGACGTGTTTCCAAACTTCGGCTGCTTATCAGAGCGCATCTTTGCGCCCGCGATCCTGCTGCCCAACGGCCCCAGTGTGAAGCCACACCCTCGCCTCCCTTGTAGGATGAAGGGAAGCAAGGCGCACGTGTGTTGCGCGTCTAAGCCCCTGGGGAACAGGACCGTGGGCGCAGAGATGTGCTCCGATAAGAAACCAAAACCTAGAAACGGATCCAAATGAAGCGTTCTAACAGAACGCGTAAAATGCTACTCCTGCCTTATATCCTTCTAAAAAGAGTTGATTTAGTGGTTTTCGATGACTCTCAGCAAGTTTATAATTAAAACCATGTGTTCATTTTCACCAATTAAAACGTTAATTAACAAATTGTATTTATTATCCGACTGATCGTTACGATTAGGTCCCTATACTACGTACCCCTGGCCGTACAACTCACCTGCTCAAACCACATAAGTGTAGCTTTCACGACCTTTTTAAACAAATATGTAAGGCTTAAAGAAATCGCCCCGCATAACAGTGAAAAGGCGATACCAGCATGGCGGAGCGATATGGCTCCACCATGCTGGTATCGCATTTTTGGTGGTATAGGATGTCCCATATTACGTTATGCTTCTATGGTTCCGGCCGCCTGCATGGTTCCATGCGTCTGCATGGTTCCGTCATAATCTACTACGCTGGTATAGGATGATGTCCCATTATACGACACGCTTGTATGATACTTGAGAAAACATGATGCGCTTTAAGACAAGGACAATAGGAAGAACTGACACCACAGAGCGCTCTGTGGCGTCAGTTCTTCCTATTGTCCTTGTCTTAAAGCGCATCATGTTTTCTCAAGTACCATACCAACTAGCCCAACAATCAGCACGCTTGTATGAGGCTTTTTCCATCATCGTTCCGTCATCAAGATTTTCCAACAGGGTGGCGAGCAGTGTTGTAGGCATACCGGAAAAATGTAACGAAATACGTTACGCGTTTTTTGCAAATAAAAGGAACGCGTCACCGACCTACGTTATCTCAAAATACAAGGAAAGCAAGCGACACGCGCGCCTCGTGCCGCTTGCCTTGATAAGGCGAGGCAGAAGCGGCGCGGGGACAGTCGGCCGATTACAGCCAAGCGGTGATAACTATGTTAGTATTATAATCATCCTTGTCCCCCTAAATGTAGTTTCTTGTTCATGAAACAGCTGGCTCCGTGTTATTCCTCCGGGTCGGGTATGCAGCAAGGCAACGCGACCACAACCTTCACGTGACCTTCACTGTAAAGGTCGTGACCTTTGTCGTGACCTTCACGAGTGACCTTCGTGATGTCACTCGTGACCCTAGTGACCCTCGTGACGTCACTCCTGACGTCATGTGTGACGTCACGTGTGACGTTGCGAGCGCGTTGCATTATTGAAGGCGTCCCATAATGCAATGCGCGGTAACGCCGACGGAGACGGCGATGCCGTTCAAGCCGGAAACGGGCTCCTAAGAGCTGTGCTCTAAGAATAAATAATGAAGGGAGAATGTAACGCTTGACTTTTACTAGTTTGTTGTGTCGTCACGGACTCTATTTGTGCTATTATGAGCGCAAGCTCGAGTCCGAGATCGTGCCTCTTTTTTCGTTCTTGTTTTTCAGTTCTGATATTCTGCTCTATAATTAATTAAACCTAAACCTAAAAGTCAACCACCTCTGCTTTGTCGCTGGCAGGGTCCGAGGTGACCGTGAACTCTGGCCACTACTCGTCTCCCGTCAGGGCACCCCATCAGCTGGCCGCTCTAGCGGCCCTTTTTGGATTTGTCCTGTTGCCAAGGGGTAGCCTGACCGTTGAACCACCGAACCACCAACATCGTTGGCTCTCCGTAAAAATATTACTTCAAACTGGCCGGTCCACTTTTGAGAAAGCCGTGTCTAGAGCTGATCCACATGCTGTCGGTGCTATCCTCTTGGGGTGCCTACTGTTATCATTCCTATGCCATCAAGTGAGCAGACTTCAGGAATCCACAATAGACCGAAACTGCGCGCTCACATAGTCTGTCCTGCACCATAAGGATGGTCGCCTCTCTCGTGCGGGAGCGAGTCCAAATGCATATAGACACAAATAAGTCTGGGATCAGATGCGATAGCGACATAACAGTTAAGAGGAGTGCTTCCTATCTTTTGCTGAGGTTCTGCAGCAGCGGAACTTTAACAAAAGTGGGGAAGCGCTTGCAAGCCTGGTTCCAAGGCTGCGAGACTGACCTCGCGAATGCCCTTCTTGACTCTACATATCGCATGCTCGGCTAACCCGTTGAACAGCGGGTGATACAAAGTGATTGGGGGGGGGGGGAGGAGGGTTCTGTACATGACCGTTGTAAAAACTGTTTGAAAACAGTACTGTTAAATTGGGGTCCGTTGTCAAACACCACTGTCCTTCTTTGTCCAAATCGACCAAAGATGTCGTACTGGGCTTTCACTGTGGTCTTGGCCGATGCTGCTATCCGCTTTGTGTCCGGGTGTACCACGATCCGTATTATGTAACTCTCCAGCGGTACGACATATTATATGAAGCCGTGTCCAGCGTTGCTTGGTATCCAACCAGCTGACCCGAACCAGCACCAGAGGCATTGAACAGGACTGGGCACACGTCTTGCACCTTCTTACAAGCCCCTCAATGTCTTGGTCAACGCGGGGCACCACAAGATGGTGTTTGCCAAGCTTTTTATGACTGAAATGCCTGAATAGGTGTGATGGAGCATAGCCTCATGTATAGTGATAATGCCTGCTCAATTTCCAGTTTCCAGGTATTACTACAAGGGTGCGCTGCTTTCCCATACAAGACAGAAAATGTGAACGACTTTAATAAGCCTCCCTCGTGCGTTCTTGTATTCTTGCTGCTGTTTTTGGCTTTTCTTGTGGTACTTGTGGGCAAGAACCTGCTGGAGGTGTCATTTCACGAGACCCCAAGCAACACACGGGACCATGAAAACTGACTGAATCTCGTTTTGAGGAAAAACTGCGTCCTAAACTCTACCTCTTACTACTCAATAAAATAAGGTAAAAACTTTTTTTTTTTTTTTGCGACGGACATTAAGGTAGGCCTGTCTGGTCCTCCTTTGTGCATTCTGCCGAGGTTTCACTCAAAGCCCAGCTTGGCTCAGGCATCTCTGGTGTCAAAGCTGAATCAGTCCATGTACCCCTACAGGTCCTTTTTTGGTGCTGCTTGACTGGCTTTAGTGTTTACCTACCAACATCTTTCTCGTGCACCTCGAGGCATGCACCTAGTGACGGCCGTCTGACAACAGGCACAGTGCGTCATTACGAAACGTGAACCCCGGCACAGCTAACACCTTCCACACTGCTTAGGTGACCTCGTAGCGGTTGTTACCCCAGAAGACCCTGACCGTTGCAGTTCCTCTTCAACTTCTGAACTTCGAAGCCAAACCAATTATGCAGCAAAACCAAAACAAACCATCAAGCAAAATCTAGGTTCACCAAAAATTTAGTTTTTAATTTATCGTAGGAACTTAACAGTCAAATTTCGACAACGAATGAAACGAGTTACCCAAGCGTGACGGAGTATTGGGATAGAAGCGGTACGTCGTAAATGTGTTTCACTACTGAGATACAAATAAATATTTTATTTTTCAAAAGTATTTCAATACAGAGATACAGGTACTCGAAAGTAGCTCCAAGGCACTGTCGCGTTACATTTCTATCGCGATGCTGCCTAGCCCTACCCTATATGATCACATAATGTTCTGGTAAATTTCTTAATGCGAAATAATTTGTCCGATAAGTGTTCTGTTAACCCCCCTCGAGGTGCGTGCGCATAAGTCGAACTTGAACCAAAGGTTTGTCAAAGACTACGGTAAAAATATACAAAATAAATCGAACAAAAACAAAAAAGCAATGTCGAACCTGCTTGAATTCAAACGTCGGCAGATTCGCCACATCGCCACTAAACTCATCGAAAGCTTCGGAGGAACGCTGGGTGTGACCAGTTTCGAGTATCTCAATTTTGCTCCGGAGTCAATGAAGTTGTGGCCGGTAAGGACGCCGAAGAACGAATCCACGAACCAAGAAACGTTAACACAATAAGCCTCTTTTCCGCAAACTTCTTCCGTGTGCATTGCGGGAAAGTTAACGCACCGGATTGTTTCGAGAGTACAAGAGGTCTATTCGCGACAGGACGGCTCTCGCAGGGTTGGCACAATCCGAGCGTACGTCTGTATGAGCTCCGAATGACCGGGAAAAGCTCCGAAACTCGCCCTTGAGCGCTGGCTGTTTACAAGTTGGGTCTTCTGGTGCTGACAGCGCGTTAGAGAACATCTCTATGCCGATGCCGCCCCAGCGCCGTTTCTGAACCCCCGCCGGCAGCATCTCCGCCCGAAAGAAAGTCTCCACGGGGATCGATGCAGCCTCCTTCGCTGCGTCGTCGCAAGAAAGCCTGTTGAAGCCACGTCCCTTTCTTTTCTTACCCACCCCGCGCTTCTGCGCTTGAGGGGACTTGCAGGCCTACCCTTACGTTCTTTTATTTTTTATTGCCCTCCGGCTGTCCGTTGCAAGACCTAACAAGGCCAAGTCAGTGTCCCTACAGTTGCCGGACCGTAGCACGAGGTCTTGGGGATGGCGACAAGCTCTAGGTTACGTCCAGACACCTTTTTCTTTCAACTTGCTTTGAAACGTTTTGGGCACTTTCTCTATAACAATGTTCTTCGAGGGTAACTTCTATAGCTGTGAACATGCGAACCTGTAGAAGTGACCCTGGAGGAGCAATTCGATAAAACCGCAAACACATGAGTGTTGAAAACAGGGCGTCGCGCGATTGTTATCATGGAAACTGCCCTCGATGCTGTGACGTAGAGGCGCGGCATCATTATTGGTCTGTTCGATTCGGCCAGAATGTTATGAACTAGCTGTGTCCGAGTTCAGAGGGGTGCGGGAGCCGTGCAGGGGTGGCGCGGAACCAGTGCACTCACCGCGTTTGGACTGTCGCTGTGTTCAACTTCCGGAGCGGAAGCGCAGGGCGTCGTCTGCCTGTGTATGCTCTTGATTCTCCACACCATGTCGTAGGCTTCATTTAAATTATCGCGGTTTGATGGCATCATTCGAGTTTTTGTTTTAGACTTAAAGTGTATAAACAAAATCTTTCTAAATGTTTCTTTATTCGAGTGCACTAAGAACGTTTTCAACACTAAATGCGTTCTCATTTGCATTTTTAACGGTTACCACCCGCTTCCTATCAATTTTATTAGCGTTCGTGTCCTTCCACTATGTCCGCCACAATATCCCTTACGTTCATTTGGCAAAAGTGGATTAATTCCAAGAAGTTACTGGCGGCAGTAAGCAGTAGCTGTTACTCCAAAGTCGAAGGCCTGAGTAGAGCGTCGCCTTGGCCAAAACAATTATCGACTGTGAATTTGGTATAAAGTTGAAGAGTTTATTCTGACTCTTAAGAAAGACAGAGATGGAACTACCATGCCAATGCCAATTTTCTGAAGTTTTTTACCAGGTACCTTTAGTGGGCGGCCATGGATAGCAGCAGACAAAGCATGCGGTATTGCTCAGTTGCGGGGGCATTCGAGTGGCAATGTACAAAATCGCATACCTCTGTAAGGGATCGGAGTCGTCAGTGTGAATCGTAGAGATGCTATTACGAGTGTACTTTTTTCATGTGTCTTTTAAGAAGAACATTGTTTTGTTAGGACGTCAATGATTGAGACCAGAACAATGTAGATCCTTATCATTTTCCCGCAGTTCGCGTGCCACACCATTTTCGTATTACCTCACTAACACTCAAGTAATAGCATCCTCATCTTATAAATACCTGGGTGTTCATCTCACCTCTGACCTATCACGGACTACTCCCATAACTTCTATTATTTCTGATACTAACCGTTCTCTTGGATATTTGCGCCTTAACCTCAAACTTGCTACACCCTTCGTAAAATGACTAGCATATACTACACTTATAAGATCAAAGTTAGAATACGAACTATCTATATGGTCCCCATGGCAGTCCTACCACGCAAATAATCTAAAATCCGTCCAGAACAGAGCCCTTCGTTTTATTTATAACAACTACTCACCATATACCAGCATATCAGGATTACGCCAATCAGCTAACCTTCATTCACTTCCCTTCGCCGCCGAGTATCATCCCTTTCTCTCCTCCATCGAATTTTTTATCACAATAACCACCTCAAAGAATCACTGCTATCAGCTCCCCATTGTATTTTCCAGCGTCCAGATCACCTATGTAAATTACGTCCAATTCGATCATCAACTGTTTCTCACCAGACTTCCACGCTGCCATTGGCCATCGAGGATTAGATTTCACTACCTTATAACATCGTTGTTATTAATGATACTACTAAATTTTTTGAAGCCATTACCCTCTCTTTATCTAACCTACCTAGCTGGCTTACAGTGTTATAATTGTGTTTACTGTTCTATTTGTTTTTGCTTTATTGCCACCCCCTTGTATAATAATCCACGGGCCCTCAAGGAAAATAAATAAATAATGATGATGACGATCATGATGATGTCCATTCCATAAGCGTTGTGCCCCGAGATCCTGCCTCGATCTCACGAGCTCCCCCAACACTTCTTATTCCCCCCCCCTCCCTTAATTAAGCAATTACTAGAGGTGGTTACTGGTTTGCAAAACGCTTTGGTGGGTGTCGGATTCGTGTAGGATATCGCCCCTCTTTGAGATGTTCATTAGTCATGGCTCCCGTTACGTCGCTCGACCCCGAGCTGGTTGTTGGAGTCTGTGTCTCGATGCCCTCGGCCTCTAAAATGACCGCTGACGCTCCAGGGTTAGGACAAGTTTGTTGGTTGTTGGCCACTGAAGTCTCTTCCGATGATGTCGGGACACACACCGGTTTGTACCTGTGAGTACTGTCTGGTGACTGTTCTCGTTGAGGCTGAGCCGGGATCAGCTGATCCTGATGGCGTCTCCATATCCTGCCGGGGGACACCTGTACCTGGAAGGATACCGGTCCTGTTTGAGAAACGACAGTACCACGCGTCTACTTTGACGATCATCGATAGTTGCTCGTGTAGACGCCATCACCCTCTGACAGCGTGCATTCATGTTCCGGCCTCGCCCTTTGTTGTTTGAACTGAAACATCGCCACTGTGTCCGAAATGGTGGGCTTCAAAAGATCTAGTTTGGTTCGTAGCTTTCTCCGCATCATTAGATTGGCCGGAAACACTTTGGTTGTTGGATGAGTCGTGTTTCTGTAGGATAGAAGAACCCTTGAAACCTTGGTGTCAATAGACGCCCCAGTCGTTGTCTTTTTTAAGTGGTTCTTCATGGTCTGGATGAATCGTTCTGCCAATCCGTTAGTCGACGGGTGATACGGTGCAGTCGTAACGCGCAAAATACCGTTTGTCTTGACAAAGGTCTTGAACTCTCGAGACACGAACTGTGGCCCATTGTCTGATACAATGCTGACAGGCAGTCCAAAGCGTGCGAAGCACTGGTGCAGGCATTTTATCACGGCTTCGGACGTCGTTGAGTTCAACACGAAAACCTCTGGCCATTTCGAGTGTGCATCGACCAGCACGAAGAACATCTTGTTCATGAATGGCCCAGCCAGGTCTATATGGACTCTCTCTTGCAAAGTTAGTGGAACAATTACCCGTAGGCTCCACATTAGGCAGCCTTGGTGAACCGATAGTTCCAACCGACGTGTAAAGAATGGTATCCTTTCTTCTGCGCATTTTTTACTTCCCCAGCCCTTGCGCACCTTCTACAAGACTTGGCTTAGGACAGGATCATGGGACGTTGCCATTGCAATATATGTGCTCTTCACCGGGTAGCTGCTGAAATAGTCACAGTAGAACACGTAGGTTTCATCTACGACGAATTTGTCTGAAGTCTTCGCAGCTTGCGGGAGTCTTGAAAGGCAATCGGCGTTGGCGTTCTCCTTAGACGAACGATAAACGATGTTGTAGCGATGTCCTGCCAATCTGCAAACCTATCTCTGAAGGCGTGCTGCCGTCATCGTCGGCTTTCCAGTCGTAGGTACCAAAATCTTGGCATGGTCAGTTATTAACGTAAAGGGGTATCTATACAGATAGTAACAAAACCTTTTTACTCAAAAACAATGGCAAGGGCCTCTTTTTCAAGCTGCGAGTAGTTCTTTTCATGCGTAGACAGTGTTCGCGGGACGAACGATACGGGTCTCTCTTTCCCGTCTTTCATGATGTGGGACAACACCGCTCCTAAGCCGTACGCTGAGGCGTCGCATGCCAACAATTTCGGAAGAGTTGGGTTAAAGAAAATCAGCACTGGTGCTGACGTCACCTTTTCTTTCAGAGTTTTGAAGGCCTCTCTACATTCTTCGTTCCAACTCCACTGGACATCCTTGTGCAGCAGGCGGTTCAGAGGACTCAAGATAGTTGCCAAGTTTGAGATGAACTTGCCATAGTAGTTTGCTAACCCCAAAAAAGAGCGCAACTCTGTTTCGTTCTCTGGCTCGGGTGCATCTCGTAGAGCAGCCACCTTGTCATCCAGTGTCCGTAGTCCCTCGCTGCTGATGACATGGCCTAAGTAGGACACCTCCTTTTTAAAAAACTCGTGCTTCTCATTTTGAAGCCGGATGCCATTCTTTTTAAGGCGTATGAGAACCTCTTTCAGGTTCTTCAGGTGCTCCGCTTTTATTCGTCCTGTTACGAGGTTATCGTTAATGTAACAAGTGGAGTGCGCCAGGCCTTGTAGTACCTGATTCATCGTTCCTTGAAATATTGCTGGAGCTGATGCTATGCCAAAAGGAAGCCTGTTGACTTGAAAAAGCCCCAAATGCGTGTTCAAGGTTAAGTACTTCTTTGAATCTTCATGCATTTGAACTTGCAAGTACGCTTTGGCTAGGTCAAGTTTAGTGAATTGCTGCCCTCCCCCAGTGTTGCAAAGAGCTCTTCGATTCTGGACAAAGGATAACTGTCCACATCGATCACGGGATTCGCGGTGAACTTGTAATCCCCGCAGATCCGGATCTCGCCGTTCTTCTTGACTGGAACAGTTAAAGAAGCAATCTCACTTGTTTCTACCGAAGTCAAGATCCCCCTTTCTTGTAGAGCCAGCAGTTCTTTGGCCACAGCATCCCTTAATGCGTGCGGTACTGGCCTTGCCTTTTGAAATGGTGGAGACATTTCGTGTTTCAGTTTGAGTTTTGCTTCAACCCCTTTTACGCGTCTCAGTTCATCTGAGAATATTTCCTTATATTCATTCATCAGACCTTCAATCTCTTGCCTTCCTATCTCTTCCGAACAGTGTATTGCTTTGATGTTTGCCCAGTTCAACTTCATGACTCTTAGCCAGTTCCGTCCAAGAAGAGGTGATCCCTTGAAATTGACCACTTGCATCTTCAGATTGAACTCCTTGTCATCATGTATCACCGTCACTTGTACTTCCCCCAGCGGCTTAATCATAGCTCCGTTAAATGCCTTCAAGGCGACATTACTTCGTTGCTTTTTTAGTTGCGAAATCGTAGCCTGGTACTCTTGTAATGGCAAAACCGATACGGCTGCTCCTGTGTCTATTTCCATTCTCAAAAAAATTCCACTTACCGATAGCGTTATTTCTAACGGATCGTTTCGCGCGCTTCCTAGCTTCTGCATTTGCATCTCTTCGTCAGGATCTTCCACAGTTACAGCCTTCATCTTTTTCTTTTCGTTACGCTTACTGAATGGTTTAGACACTTGTCCTTGCCACTGTGGAGCTGAGCCTTTACAAATTCTTGCAGGTGCCTTACTTAGCCGCATCTTCTGCATTTCAGGCCCTTCCAGCGGGTATTTACCAACTCGTGATTCTTGCAACCACAATGTGAACAACCTTCTCTTTCTAAAGGTTTGCTTCCCACCTGAATAAATTCTGCGTTGAACGACCCTGAGTCGTGTACTGGAGGATGCGGCTTGCATTTCTACCGCCATTTCAAGCGCTCTCTTGAAAGTCAAATCCTCTTCTGAAAGCAGCCTTTTTTGTATGCTGTCATTGCATAAGCCACATACAAAGTGGTCTCGCAAAGTTTCACTGAGCGCTGTTCTAAATTCGCAGGTTTGAGCCAACTTTTTCAGTGCTGCGACATACTCAAGGATGGTTTCGCTGTCCTTCTGGTCCCTCTTGTGAAAGCGGAAGCGTTCAGCAATTACAATTGGCTTCGGTGACAGATGCGCCCGGAGTATCTCGACAAGTTCCAAATAGGTCTTACTTGATGGGGCTTCCAGCGCTACTAGGCTCTTGAGTAGCGCGTAGGTCCTTCCGCCGATGATGCTCAGGAACGCCGCCACTCGTCTCGGTTCCTTCACGTCCTTGGCGATGAAGAATTGGCCGATTCTTTCGGCATACGTTGGCCAGTCCCATTCCGCTTCATCGAATGGCTCGACGCTTCCTAGCGTTGGACATGGCCCTTGTCGTAGCGCTGAGCGGCTTCCTAGAAGTCAGTCCTAGACAAAGTACCTCGTCGCCAAATTGTTATGTTATGAGGTCCATGATTGAGACCAGAACCATGTTCATTCCATAAACATTGTGCCCCCAGATCCTGCCTCGATCTCACGAGCTCCCCCAACACTTCTTTATTTACCATTGCGTATGTCAGGAGCATCACAAACATCATCATAGTAACTGTTACGATGCATCAAAAAGATTAATTTAATTGAGCCTATCTTTCAACAGTTACACAAAGAGACAGACATGCGCCAGCAGGTGTGTAAGACGCTTTAAAAATATCATATTCGAGCTAGTTCCTACCAGACTTGTGCTCGTTACTTGAAAAATGTAATGGATTTCAGTTACAAATTACCGAGCCTCGAATGTAATAGAATACCGTTACAAATTACTTTCGCTGAAATGTAACGGATTACTTTACTCGGTACGTTGCAAATTACTTTCAAATTACTTTTTTCGTACACTTATCTAGAAAACAATGGAAACAATTTGATATTTTTCAAAAATGTTCTGCAACACTAAATTTCATTTTTCATACATCCGTATTATGGTAGTCCTTGTAAAAATAAAATATTGCATTTACGAGAATGAGTGTAGGTGCACCCCATTCACATGTAAGCTGACAAGGCACCGAAAGCTGCAACTATACCCGCCATCCCGCTAGCTTTAGGGCCTCCGGAAATGATCCCTGGAATTAAGGAGACGAAGCTAGCGGTGCGCATGCTCAGTAGCAGCGTCTACCTCCGCTACGAAATTCGGAGATAAAGAAGCGATCTACGAAAGCTCCCATTTGATTCGGGCGTTTCGCCTTTTATTCACTAGACCAGAAAAACTTGGTTCTAACGTTACAATGTATAGCCAATGAAGAATGCATGTGTCCCAGATTACCTTGATGTGTTTCCGTAGATTAGAGTGTTGTTCTTGCTGATAACAATGTGTGTTTTTCTGGCAAGCTAACTATGCACTGAAACTCTAGTTTTCCGTTCTCCTTAATGCCCTGAATTTTGAACATCTCATTAAGAGATGGCCATGGAGACGACGGACACTCCATGACCGAAAACACGACCAGTCAGAGAAAAGGTGGCGGTTACGGATTATCGATCTTTCATCGGTTCTCACTTTCATACCAATATTCGTGGAGGCCAGGGGAGGGAAGGGCATGGAAAGCGAGGGAGGCCATTGGTTTCACAAAACAATAGAGGAGAACACCACTTTTACGCGTCCTCTCTCTCTCTGTCAGCACTCCTTAGATGGCCTATCCCCCCCCCCTTTTCATGTTGGCAGTTGACTGTAAAATGAGGAGTAGACGATCTTTATGCCCAGACAAGTAAACCAAAAGAAGTATCGTCCGTACCCTCGAAGATGATGCTCTTAGCCACGCGCCGGGCGCTTTTCCGCCGTGTTTCGACAGCGTGCTACAATACTGTAGCGCACACCAAAGACTAAGAAAATTCGACCCCCTCGCGCGAGGCTACATCGTCGGTTACGCGAGTTGTGAACCCGCGAATCGAGGGCGTACGGACCCTCGTTTGTTGTCTGCGCAGGTGGCGGGAGACGTCGAAGAAGTTGGTAAGGGTGAAACGGTGTAAAAGACAAAAAGAAATAAACACGAAGAGCTTTCTCGTGCCTGGGAGAAGAAGAAAAACACGATGGAAGGTGACGGAGAGCCTACTCGGTGTTGTCTTACTTGATCTTTGTCTTTCATATATTTGTACATGCCTTGCCAGTTTTTCTAGTGGTTCTAGTGACCGGTCATACAAAAAATCGTGTTTTCTTTTCGGCTATTGTACCCTTCCTGAAGTTTTATATTTTGTAGAACTTGCTCTCCTTATGCTGCTGAATGTTCTGCAGGTATTGCTCCAGTTTCTGTATTATGCTCATATTTTTAAAAAAGTAACGAGTAATTAAAGTAATCCGTTACCAATATTTTGTAACGAAATTACATTACAAATTACTTCCGAAGAAAGTAACGAGGCGATTACACAATGAATTGAAAAGTAACGGATTACAAGTAATCCGTTACTGTAACGGATTACTTTCCAAGTCTGGTTCCTACCTTCTGTTAAGATCTTGCTTCCGCGTCCTCCACGGGTACATTGTTTTTATCAAAGCGAGGAAATGTAACTTCCGTCTCGGCGTTATTGTCGCAGATATTTGAGAAAAAGCACCGAGAAGTGGTACAGCGAGCAGAGACGGACGAAATGTGTCGTCTGCTCTCGTCGTCGTCTGCTTCAGCACGGAGGACGAACTGACTTCGGAGCCGGTGCAAGTTTTTGAGGAACTAGGTCTTGACCTGCCGCTGTTGCCAATTGGGGAGGGGGCTCAGGACTCGTCAAGCTGCACAAATGCAGCTTTTTTCCTCAGTCCCCTTCCGTCATGTACTTGTACGTGATGGAGAAATAAACATTCTTATTATTATTATTATTATAATTAACTTGTGCAGAACTAGGATGAATCGAACGCGGCGGTGCAGCAGCGGCGGTACAGCAGCGGCTGTGCAACTTCCGGTTGAATTGAATGCGCCAGTTTCTGCACTGCTTAACTAGTTCAGCCAGTTCAGGCGAATCGAACAGGCCAGTGCGGAGAGCAAGTCGTCTGCTTCTTGCGCAGGGGTTACGGTGACATCAAAACAACACCGAGCTCTGATTGCCTTTGATCGAAAGGATACTGGGTAGACCTTAGTGCTAGATGCCTTGAGGTCGACCCACTAGTTTTTCCATCAGCCAATAATAAGTAAGAGGTCGGAGTTCTGACATCATCGCCACCACTGTGCAAGAAGCAGACGAACTTGTGCTTCGCATTGACATCAGAGCATCGGCAACGGTTGCTATGGCAACCATCGGGCGACGCTCGTTTTCGTTGCTCGTGTGCAGAAGTGTAAAAAAAAAACCCTTCAACTTGAGATTCATGAAACGTTTTAATACTCCGTTTCACCTTACGATAATTTGCAATGGACGATACGAGCCATCCTAGTGAATTCAGTGCTGTGAACGCGTCACGTGACTGCGAAACCCGCACGTCGTTGCGCTCCTTCTGAGGGCCACGTGACTCTCCCACGGCATTAGATGGACTTCTGGGCCTCGTGGCGTCCTCTGCTGTTACGGGTACTCAGAAAGAGTAAGCTACATTGAAATTTGAGGTAAACCTCTATGCTATGGGTGCACAAATTACGCATGCTCTATTCGCTTTTCAGATCCGGAAATGATATTGGCTTGGTTTCATTCAGACTTAACACGCTGCTCGCGATACAGATGTACTTGAAGGCGGCGATACGAATCTGTTACACTCATTATTGATTGCATCGAATTGTAAACCTTAAATAACTTATAATTAAAGTGCACATTTCTAAGCATAACGAGCATGTCGGTTGCTTAATTTATGTCATTGTAGGTCATTGCGTTCACTGGATTGTTACAATAGAAAGGATGCATTTACCACTGACAAGAACATGCCAGTCAATTCCGGAAATTAGTTAAGAAGTCACTGAACAAGAGCACTTGCTACACCTGATAACACAATAAAACATACATATTAGATTCATGATGCAGAAAGGAAATATGAATCCGAAATAAAATGTCTAACAGCAGAATCAGAAAAAAATTGAGAAGTTCGGAATTCTTCATTGTTGGGTCACAATTGGTCATTCCTTCGTCACGTGACAACATGATGTCACGTCTCGTCAAGACATCACCTGACTCTATGAGGTCGCGTGACAGCGTATCATCACGTAACGTGACCTGACGCCACTTCACGTGGTTATACGACATCATGTTAAACCAAGACGCGAAATCGTGACATCCCGTGAAATCCCGATGTCGCGTCGTACCATGAGTTTCGATGCCTCGCTCACCCGTCATGTTTCTACAGGTGCTGTTGCTGATTACCGGGGACTTGTTATCGGCTGTCCCTCCGGTACGGCTGGTCATCCACCCTGGGAATGAATGGCACGTGGAGGTGTCTGGCCACACGAACCATGCGGAACTCAGTTCGCCTTTGTGTTCGCCATATCTTCCGAGTTCACCGCCACGTTTGGACACTTCGCCGTTTATCGTCCAGCAACAAGAATTCACGTCAGCTGATTCAACCGCACAAGAGCACGCCCTTTTCATCGATGCTTCGGGCCACGGCACCGCAGTTTCGATGCCTTGCTCACCCGGCATGTTTCAATACGTTAGCTACTACAATACTCCCCGTCAGCGTGATGATGTTTGTTTACTGGCGGTGTCGTGGCCATCCCATTTCTTGAAACGTGTTCGCGCGGATGTGCCTTATTTTAGGCATCTTCTTTTGCTTAGTGGCGACATCGAGGCAAATCCTAGGCCAATGACGAAGGAACAGGAGGCTAAGCTTGACCTTGTGTCTAATGTAGTACAACGACTCGAGATTAGCAATGCAAGTGTTCTTGATTCCATTAATAAGCTTTTACAGAATCATATCACCCTGAAGAATGAATTGGAATCATTAACAAGGGGTCCAAACGCTGGAAACCAAGGCGGAGATGGCTCCTCCACCTCAGGCTTCCGTAAACGTCGATGAGAATATTTCCCAACAGCAGGACAAGATCGATGACTTGGAAAATCGCTCCCGCCGATCAAATGTTCTTTTCTTTGGGTAAACAGACACAGATAAGTCTGATATTGGGAGCTTTCTGAAAGCATTGTGACCGAGTTTCGCTTAAACCAGCTTTGCATCGCAGTTCCTTCTATCGCCAGAGCTCACCGTCTCGGTGGTTTCTCGTCGTGACCGAGTTTTGCTCAAACCAGCTTTGCATCGCAGTTACTTCTATCGCCAGAGCTCACCGTCTCGGTGGTTTCTCGTCGTGACCGAGTTTTGCTCAAACCAGCTTTGCATCGCAGTTCCTTCTATCGCCAGAGCTCACCGTCTCGGTGGTTTCTCGTCGTGACCGAGTTTTGCTCAAACCAGCTTTGCATCGCAGTTTCTTCTATCGCCAGAGCTCACCGTCTCGGTGGTTTCTCGTCGTGACCGAGTTTTGCTCAAACCAGCTTTGCATCGCAGTTCCTTCTATCGCCAGAGCTCACCGTCTCGGTGGTTTCTCGTCGTGACCGAGTTTTGCTCAAACCAGCTTTGCATCGCAGTTTCTTCTATCGCCAGAGCTCACCGTCTCGGTGGTTTCTCGTCGTGACCGAGTTTTGCTCAAACCAGCTTTGCATCGCAGTTCCTTCTATCGCCAGAGCTCACCGTCTCGGTGGTTTCTCGTCGTGACCGAGTTTTGCTCAAACCAGCTTTGCATCGCAGTTCCTTCTATCGCCAGAGCTCACCGTCTCGGTGGTTTCTCGTCGTGACCGAGTTTTGCTCAAACCAGCTTTGCATCGCAGTTCCTTCTATCGCCAGAGCTCACCGTCTCGGTGGTTTCTCGTCGTGACCGAGTTTTGCTCAAACCAGCTTTGCATCGCAGTTCCTTCTATCGCCAGAGCTCACCGTCTCGGTGGTTTCTCGTCGTGACCGAGTTTTGCTCAAACCAGCTTTGCATCGCAGTTCTTCTATCGCCAGAGCTCACCGTCTCGGTGGTTTCTCGTCGTGACCGAGTTTTGCTCAAACCAGCTTTGCATCGCAGTTCCTTCTATCGCCAGAGCTCACCGTCTCGGTGGTTTCTCGTCGTGACCGAGTTTTGCTCAAACCAGCTTTGCATCAGCAGTTCCTTCTATCGCCAGAGCTCACCGTCTCGGTGGTTTCTCGTCGTGACCGAGTTTTGCTCAAACCAGCTTTGCATCGCAGTTCCTTCTATCGCCAGAGCTCACCGTCTCGGTGGTTTCTCGTCGTGACCGAGTTTTGCTCAAACCAGCTTTGCATCGCAGTTCCTTCTATCGCCAGAGCTCACCGTCTCGGTGGTTTCTCGTCGTGACCGAGTTTTGCTCAAACCAGCTTTGCATCGCAGTTCCTTCTATCGCCAGAGCTCACCGTCTCGGTGGTTTCTCGTCGTGACCGAGTTTTGCTCAAACCAGCTTTGCATCGCAGTTCCTTCTATCGCCAGAGCTCACCGTCTCGGTGGTTTCTCGTCGTGACCGAGTTTTGCTCAAACCAGCTTTGCATCGCAGTTCCTTCTATCGCCAGAGCTCACCGTCTCGGTGGTTTCTCGTCGTGACCGAGTTTTGCTCAAACCAGCTTTGCATCGCAGTTCCTTCTATCGCCAGAGCTCACCGTCTCGGTGGTTTCTCGTCGTGACCGAGTTTTGCTCAAACCAGCTTTGCATCGCAGTTCCTTCTATCGCCAGAGCTCACCGTCTCGGTGGTTTCTCGTCGTGACCGAGTTTTGCTCAAACCAGCTTTGCATCGCAGTTCCTTCTATCGCCAGAGCTCACCGTCTCGGTGGTTTCTCGTCGTGACCGAGTTTTGCTCAAACCAGCTTTGCATCGCAGTTCCTTCTATCGCCAGAGCTCACCGTCTCGGTGGTTTCTCGTCGTGACCGAGTTTTGCTCAAACCAGCTTTGCATCGCAGTTCCTTCTATCGCCAGAGCTCACCGTCTCGGTGGTTTCTCGTCGTGACCGAGTTTTGCTCAAACCAGCTTTGCATCAGCAGTTCCTTCTATCGCCAGAGCTCACCGTCTCGGTGGTTTCTCGTCGTGACCGAGTTTTGCTCAAACCAGCTTTGCATCGCAGTTCCTTCTATCGCCAGAGCTCACCGTCTCGGTGGTTTCTCGTCGTGACCGAGTTTTGCTCAAACCAGCTTTGCATCGCAGTTCCTTCTATCGCCAGAGCTCACCGTCTCGGTGGTTTCTCGTCGTGACCGAGTTTTGCTCAAACCAGCTTTGCATCGCAGTTCCTTCTATCGCCAGAGCTCACCGTCTCGGTGGTTTCTCGTCGTGACCGAGTTTTGCTCAAACCAGCTTTGCATCGCAGTTCCTTCTATCGCCAGAGCTCACCGTCTCGGTGGTTTCTCGTCGTGACCGAGTTTTGCTCAAACCAGCTTTGCATCGCAGTTCCTTCTATCGCCAGAGCTCACCGTCTCGGTGGTTTCTCGTCGTGACCGAGTTTTGCTCAAACCAGCTTTGCATCGCAGTTCCTTCTATCGCCAGAGCTCACCGTCTCGGTGGTTTCTCGTCGTGACCGAGTTTTGCTCAAACCAGCTTTGCATCGCAGTTCCTTCTATCGCCAGAGCTCACCGTCTCGGTGGTTTCTCGTCGTGACCGAGTTTTGCTCAAACCAGCTTTGCATCGCAGTTCCTTCTATCGCCAGAGCTCACCGTCTCGGTGGTTTCTCGTCGTGACCGAGTTTTGCTCAAACCAGCTTTGCATCGCAGTTCCTTCTATCGCCAGAGCTCACCGTCTCGGTGGTTTCTCGTCGTGACCGAGTTTTGCTCAAACCAGCTTTGCATCGCAGTTCCTTCTATCGCCAGAGCTCACCGTCTCGGTGGTTTCTCGTCGTGACCGAGTTTTGCTCAAACCAGCTTTGCATCGCAGTTCCTTCTATCGCCAGAGCTCACCGTCTCGGTGGTTTCTCGTCGTGACCGAGTTTTGCTCAAACCAGCTTTGCATCGCAGTTCCTTCTATCGCCAGAGCTCACCGTCTCGGTGGTTTCTCGTCGTGACCGAGTTTTGCTCAAACCAGCTTTGCATCGCAGTTCCTTCTATCGCCAGAGCTCACCGTCTCGGTGGTTTCTCGTCGTGACCGAGTTTTGCTCAAACCAGCTTTGCATCGCAGTTCCTTCTATCGCCAGAGCTCACCGTCTCGGTGGTTTCTCGTCGTGACCGAGTTTTGCTCAAACCAGCTTTGCATCGCAGTTCCTTCTATCGCCAGAGCTCACCGTCTCGGTGGTTTCTCGTCGTGACCGAGTTTTGCTCAAACCAGCTTTGCATCGCAGTTCCTTCTATCGCCAGAGCTCACCGTCTCGGTGGTTTCTCGTCGTGACCGAGTTTTGCTCAAACCAGCTTTGCATCGCAGTTCCTTCTATCGCCAGAGCTCACCGTCTCGGTGGTTTCTCGTCGTGACCGAGTTTTGCTCAAACCAGCTTTGCATCGCAGTTCCTTCTATCGCCAGAGCTCACCGTCTCGGTGGTTTCTCGTCGTGACCGAGTTTTGCTCAAACCAGCTTTGCATCGCAGTTCCTTCTATCGCCAGAGCTCACCGTCTCGGTGGTTTCTCGTCGTGACCGAGTTTTGCTCAAACCAGCTTTGCATCGCAGTTCCTTCTATCGCCAGAGCTCACCGTCTCGGTGGTTTCTCGTCGTGACCGAGTTTTGCTCAAACCAGCTTTGCATCGCAGTTCCTTCTATCGCCAGAGCTCACCGTCTCGGTGGTTTCTCGTCGTGACCGAGTTTTGCTCAAACCAGCTTTGCATCGCAGTTCCTTCTATCGCCAGAGCTCACCGTCTCGGTGGTTTCTCGTCGTGACCGAGTTTTGCTCAAACCAGCTTTGCATCGCAGTTCCTTCTATCGCCAGAGCTCACCGTCTCGGTGGTTTCTCGTCGTGACCGAGTTTTGCTCAAACCAGCTTTGCATCGCAGTTCCTTCTATCGCCAGAGCTCACCGTCTCGGTGGTTTCTCGTCGTGACCGAGTTTTGCTCAAACCAGCTTTGCATCACAGTTTCTTCTATCGCCAGAGCTCACCGTCTCGGTGGTTTCTCGTCGTGACCGAGTTTTGCTCAAACCAGCTTTGCATCGCAGTTCCTTCTATCGCCAGAGCTCACCGTCTCGGTGGTTTCTCGTCGTGACCGAGTTTTGCTCAAACCAGCTTTGCATCGCAGTTCCTTCTATCGCCAGAGCTCACCGTCTCGGTGGTTTCTCGTCGTGACCGAGTTTTGCTCAAACCAGCTTTGCATCGCAGTTCCTTCTATCGCCAGAGCTCACCGTCTCGGTGGTTTCTCGTCGTGACCGAGTTTTGCTCAAACCAGCTTTGCATCGCAGTTCCTTCTATCGCCAGAGCTCACCGTCTCGGTGGTTTCTCGTCGTGACCGAGTTTTGCTCAAACCAGCTTTGCATCGCAGTTCCTTCTATCGCCAGAGCTCACCGTCTCGGTGGTTTCTCGTCGTGACCGAGTTTTGCTCAAACCAGCTTTGCATCGCAGTTCCTTCTATCGCCAGAGCTCACCGTCTCGGTGGTTTCTCGTCGTGACCGAGTTTTGCTCAAACCAGCTTTGCATCGCAGTTCCTTCTATCGCCAGAGCTCACCGTCTCGGTGGTTTCTCGTCGTGACCGAGTTTTGCTCAAACCAGCTTTGCATCGCAGTTCCTTCTATCGCCAGAGCTCACCGTCTCGGTGGTTTCTCGTCGTGACCGAGTTTTGCTCAAACCAGCTTTGCATCGCAGTTCCTTCTATCGCCAGAGCTCACCGTCTCGGTGGTTTCTCGTCGTGACCGAGTTTTGCTCAAACCAGCTTTGCATCGCAGTTCCTTCTATCGCCAGAGCTCACCGTCTCGGTGGTTTCTCGTCGTGACCGAGTTTTGCTCAAACCAGCTTTGCATCGCAGTTCCTTCTATCGCCAGAGCTCACCGTCTCGGTGGTTTCTCGTCGTGACCGAGTTTTGCTCAAACCAGCTTTGCATCGCAGTTCCTTCTATCGCCAGAGCTCACCGTCTCGGTGGTTTCTCGTCGTGACCGAGTTTTGCTCAAACCAGCTTTGCATCGCAGTTCCTTCTATCGCCAGAGCTCACCGTCTCGGTGGTTTCTCGTCGTGACCGAGTTTTGCTCAAACCAGCTTTGCATCGCAGTTCCTTCTATCGCCAGAGCTCACCGTCTCGGTGGTTTCTCGTCGTGACCGAGTTTTGCTCAAACCAGCTTTGCATCGCAGTTCCTTCTATCGCCAGAGCTCACCGTCTCGGTGGTTTCTCGTCGTGACCGAGTTTTGCTCAAACCAGCTTTGCATCGCAGTTCCTTCTATCGCCAGAGCTCACCGTCTCGGTGGTTTCTCGTCGTGACCGAGTTTTGCTCAAACCAGCTTTGCATCGCAGTTCCTTCTATCGCCAGAGCTCACCGTCTCGGTGGTTTCTCGTCGTGACCGAGTTTTGCTCAAACCAGCTTTGCATCGCAGTTCCTTCTATCGCCAGAGCTCACCGTCTCGGTGGTTTCTCGTCGTGACCGAGTTTTGCTCAAACCAGCTTTGCATCGCAGTTCCTTCTATCGCCAGAGCTCACCGTCTCGGTGGTTTCTCGTCGTGACCGAGTTTTGCTCAAACCAGCTTTGCATCGCAGTTCCTTCTATCGCCAGAGCTCACCGTCTCGGTGGTTTCTCGTCGTGACCGAGTTTTGCTCAAACCAGCTTTGCATCGCAGTTCCTTCTATCGCCAGAGCTCACCGTCTCGGTGGTTTCTCGTCGTGACCGAGTTTTGCTCAAACCAGCTTTGCATCGCAGTTCCTTCTATCGCCAGAGCTCACCGTCTCGGTGGTTTCTCGTCGTGACCGAGTTTTGCTCAAACCAGCTTTGCATCGCAGTTCCTTCTATCGCCAGAGCTCACCGTCTCGGTGGTTTCTCGTCGTGACCGAGTTTTGCTCAAACCAGCTTTGCATCGCAGTTCCTTCTATCGCCAGAGCTCACTCGAATGCACATTTGTCTCTTTGAAGTGTGGTCCCGCTAACGTCATTGTTAATGTTTTCTACCGCCATCCTTATATGAAAGAGGCATTCTCGTGTGAATTCCACCGGAATTTGAGTGAAGGTCGTTTTAGACTCCATAACTGTGCGTTAATTATTTATTGAGATCTCAAATTCCCTGCCATAAACTAGTTTGCGCTCTCTGATGCGGCTACCGGAACAGAGACCCATGCTTTCCTTCAGTCTTGTCTAGACTTCTCATTATCTGAACTCATTACTCTTCTCAGGCGGCGCTCTAAGACATGCAAATGTTCTTGATTTAAATCTAACCAATAATCCCGACATCTGTTACGACATGGTTCGCCTAGACAGGCTCTCTGATCATAATGTTATTACCAGTCGCTTGTTCGTTCGCCTAACAAAAGTACCACCGATAAGCGGATCAGATGTTACAAGAGAGCCAATTCCGATGGACTTAGCTCCGACTTATCTCTTTTCTCAGAACAATTTCTGCATAAATTTATGTCGCTCACTGTCGAAGGAAACTGGGTCTTGTTTAAAAATACCTTTACTAATCTAATTGATAATTGCATTCCTATAATATCAATGAATTGAAAACAACAGTGCGCTTTGGTTTAGTCAGGAGCTTCGATGACTAAACAACAAAAAAGAAAAGCTCCTGTTCACGCTAGCCGATAAGAACAAGCTATCAGTTTATTGGCTCCGATTAAAAAAAAGTGTGACAGTAATTACCAGTCGCTTCTTAAATCCACCCGCCGTCAGTTTTTTTATTATGACTTGTCGTCTTTACTACTAAATAACCCTCGACGATTTTGGCGTGTAGTTAATCCAAGTAGTCATCCTGAAGTGTCTCTCATCGATAACAACAGCGTTTCAGTTCCACAGCCAGAGTGTGCTCAGCTCCTTGATAAATCATTTTCATTCGTGTTGACCTGTCAGGACACTACTTCATCTCCCGCCTTAAGCAGGTTTTATGATATGTCTATGTCTGATATAGTCATTGAAGAGGCCGGCATCTTGTCTCTACGAAATAAACTGAAATAATCATCTGCCTCTGATCACACCGGTATAAATAACAATATACTTAAAAATACTGCTCAAGGCATTTCTGGCATATTGACAGTCATTTTCCCGGAGTCATTTTCTACAGGTCTAATTCCTCATAATGGCCGTATAGTGAGCTAATTCCCAAGACGGCCGTATAGATAAGGTAATTCCCGTCGTCAAATCTGTTGATCGATCTTCCTCACTGGGCTATCGACCTATCTCACTAACTAGTACTATTTGTAAACTTCTGGAGCACATTATACATTCTCATGTCATGTGCTATTAAGAGGACAATAACATTATTTTCAAGTATCAGCATGGTTTTCACAGGAGTTACTCATGTGACACTGAACTTGCCGGTTTTGTTTACGACTTACATACATCTCTTAATGCTGGTTTACAAGTTAATACGATTTTTCTCGACTTCTCAAAGGCTTTTGACCGCGTTCCCCATCACAGGATTTTACTTAAACTTGCACAGCTTAACATTCATCCTTATGGTCTCTCATGGATAAAAGACTTTCTCTCAAGCAGACTTCAGTTCACTTCCATTAACAATTCCAGCTCCCCCTTTGCCCAAGTGACATCTGGAGTTCCCGAGGGAAGCGTGTTGGGTCCATTACTTTTTCTCATATACATTATTGGCCTACCCACTTGCGCTTCATCTCATGTCTGTCTTTTTGCTGACGACTGTGTCATCTACCGTAACATCTCTACTAACACCAATCGACATGCTCTCTAATCAGACTTGGACCAGATAGCCACGTGGTTTTCTTTGTGGCAAATGACCCTCAACCATAACAAAACAAAACATATGTCGTTTACCAAATGCTCCTCTCAGACTCCAACTTCTTACCTTCTGAATAACAATACTGTCGAACTCACTTCTACATTCAAGTACCTGGGTGTCCACTTTCATTCTGATTTGTCCTGGCACTACCACATTGATCTGACCCCTCCTTTTGCTGACCGTTCCCTTGGATTTATAATGCACAATATTAAACAAGCACCCGCTCACTTACGAAAACTTGCTTGTATCACTCTAATCCGCCCCAAAATTTAATATGCTTCTGCCATATGGGACACTCAGCAAGCCTACATTATAAGTAACAGCGAGGTTTTGCATACCCGTGCTGCGCGTTTCATTTGTTCTGACAACTCTCCATTTTCCAGTGTCACCGCATTAAAAAATCAAGCTGAGTTGCAAGACCTATCACGCCGCCGTACACATGCCCATCTGGCATTTTTTCACCAGCTGTATTATCATGCATCGTCTAATGATGATTTTTTTAAACATAACTCATTATCTTCATAGGTTGCGATTATTCATTCAAAGTAACGCGCAAGACGTGCCACTGATCTAGTTATGCACGATCATTCATACCACGGACCATAATCGACTGGAACATCATACTGGCTCACCTTGGAACTGAACTAGACATGTCTAACTTGCAAGAGCTCGTGCGCAGTTATACTAATACTTAGGAGTTTTTTTTATTCCCTGTTCTCATATTGTATTTGTATAATTTTTATGTTTTTCGGTGTACTATGATATATTTGCTTGTCCCCCCCCATGTAATACACTCATACGGAGGGCCTTTAGGGGTATTTTAAATAAATAAATTGAATAAATGATGATACTTAATGTCAGTGTTACGTGAAACGGACATCTTTAGTATTTATTTATTTATTTGACACCTACCCTCACGGGCTCTAAAGCATTTAAGAATGAATGCTTTAGAGGTTAATGCAAGGCAAAACTTGGTGTCATCGATTATGGTGACGATGTGATCGGGAAGGCCATTCCAGTTCATGGTAGATTCACGCAGAAATGAACGCTGATGGGAAGAAATCCTTGCAATGTTCCCTTCAGTGGCCTCCTTACTGTGTGCATAAAAGGGATAGTTCGAAGAGGCACTGTTACAGTGTGACACGTGTCATGCTGCGAGTGACACACTGCACAGTGTCGCGTGGCGCTTTACAGCGAGACACTGCACTGTTAGCAAGTCCCGTGTATTTGGTGAATATTGGGGTGAAAAACACGCTATTTACACAAACTACCATAAATTTACACGTTGAGTAATGAATAATTCTTTCAAAAATCATGCGAGGTTCTAAAAAACATGTTTTTGTTCGGTCATACACGCATAACCGTGTAGCCGACCTTGAAAACACGCCTCACCCCCGGCGACGACCGCAGCATTGCCGGCTATCGAAGCACCGGAATTCTTGGGGACACACCTAGAAAGGACCGTGGAGACAATTGCCCCGGAAAGAAACATGTCTCGGAGACAGATATGCACGAAAAGCAATTACGTCATGTCGCGGGACGGGGCGAAGCTCGCGCTCACCGTGCTTCTCGCCCCGCTTCCGTTGATTCTGGTCGATGGCCATGCGGCTTCCCTCATGTCGCCCATGTTTGTATTTATTTTAGGGGTCCTGATAATAGTTTCTTACGCACCACAAATAAAGTTATGGGTCTAATTACTCGTTCTAGACAGTTAAAATGGGTATAAAAAACGTGTCCTCGATCTGAACACGTGACATTGAAGTTGGTTTCGTTTTGGCTTCAACCCTTCAACTGCAAGCGAACGGCCGTGTGACACGAGGAGGAGGGGAAGGTGCCGCTGCTTCCCATGCACCCTCCTCAGAATTTACGGCGCTCCGTGGGGGCCGCCATATTAAAACTTTAAACCAGTGTTGCTGCATCTGTAGGCCATCTTTACGTTAGAGCTGACAGAGAAAATCTGGCCACGGCGCAACGCCGATGAATGCTGGAAGCTAGAGCCGGTTTGCTTTCGTTGTTTTTGTTTGGTCGGAAAACATCTGGCAACAACGCATGTTTAACTCGGCGCCGCTATTGTTTTGATTTGATGGGACGCGAGAAGCTCCGCAGTTTGCGAGCACATAGCGAAGACGTGACCGGAAAAGTGCCCCTGTGATGTTCCCGTAAGACGGAAAATATCATTCATAATCATCGTGTGTGCTTTGAAAGCGAAGGGAGCCACAGGGCCCACGAGTGCGCAACCACAAGCGAAGGTTCACGACAGCGCTCGTTGATTTCGGCGATCTCGTTCAGTTTGGTGCAACACGGCGATGCGACTAAGAGCCGAAACGTTCGTCATGTGTGGTGCGGTGCTCGGAGGCAGAAACCCACACTAACACGAAGCTCAAATTGGTTGTTGTTGGGTTGAGGTTCAACGGGTTCAGTCCCGTCGTCGTCAGCTGATCCGATCCAGCTGGTCCGGGAGGACGCAGCGAGCGTTTTTAAAAGTAAATCTTCCTTCGTTCCGTTTCAAAATGTAAAAGATTCCCGACGCATGCCGTGAGTAAAAAGCTGCGGGCGTTTAAAAAAAAATTACATCGTTTTAATTGAACAATGGACTCCGGATCGTTGTCCTAAATTTGCCGTTTTTATGCTTCGTGTTGTTGGACTGCGTTTGCACAGCGACGCACACCGCTGGAGTAGATGATTCGGTCCTGCAAACGACCGGTTATACAAAAGTTTATGGAAATTTAAGTCACCACTGATATTTTCCTGTAAATCTCGTGTGAGGTTGTTGCGCTCATCATGCGGTGTGAATAAATTAGGGCAAGACTTCCTACCTGCCCACAGATGCATGAACTGAGACCATTTTTCACGCAGTGAACATAGTGCTTTGGCGTTGTTGCATTTATTATGGTACAATCACTTGAGAGTTGAGAAATCCGGGAGAGCGAGCAAGCTTTCCCCACTTTGTCCCTTTTCTCTGTGGCACTGCCCCTAGTTTTAAGTTTCAGTTTCAGTAGGCATACTTACTAGCAGGTACAAGCTGCTCTAAAGCAGGTAAAAGACAAAGGAAGTCAGGACGGTGCGGACTCCGTGTTTCGCGCTTTTCGCAAGGTGACTGGGTAAATGCTTTTGAAAGGTATGCAGAATATGCGAACGATTTTATTATGCCCGTCGTTTGCGTCTCCAGCAAAACAAATAAGATTATCTACAAAAGCACAATCACAAGCCAAGATTTACGATAACGGTGCGTTTGCTCCGGTGGTCCGTGTAGTTGTATTTTCCCCTGCTCTCTGCAACATCGTGTCATGACGAAGAGCTGGAACGGTCACGGTTTGTGTTGGGCTACCGGTTGACAGAAACCCGCATCGCCCGCATCGGCACCGAGTGCACTTAGGCTGTTGATGCTCAAGCCTTTCATCCGCGGCTTGTCGCCAGCTGATCCTACTGCTCGACGGTAAGGAAACGGCGAGAGTGACCTCTGAACATAACCCTACAAGCTGACCTTAACCTAATAGCCGACTGGTGTAAACAGTGGAAAATAACAATTAACTTTTATAAAACAAATCTGGTTTCCTTCACGTGTGCTCATAGTCCTCTCTCTTTTACGTACACCATGTGCAGCCAGGTAATTACCAAGTGTCCATCTTACAAATATCTTGGCGTTCACTGATCTGACGATCTCTCATGGAACACGCACATAGCACACGTAGCCGCCTCGGTGGCTCCGAGGCGAGAGCGCTGGCCTGCGGATCCCCATGTGGCGGGTTCGAATCCCGGCCGAGGTGCCCGCAATCTGACGGAGGCTTATTGCGGAGGAGGCGCCGTGTAACCGAGCTTTTGGTTGCACGTCAAAAGATCCCAGGGTGGTCCAAATTAATCCTCAGTCCTCCGCTGGGGCGTGCCAGATGCCCGTCGTTGGTTTGGCACGTAAAACCCCCAAATTTGATATAACACACGTGCTGTCTAATGCTAACCACTCTCTTGAATATCTTCGACGGAATTTAAAACTAGCACCATCATCAGTGAAACAACTAGCCTACACTACACTCGTAAGATCGCAACTTAAATACGCGTCATCCATTTGGTCCCCTTAGGCAACATTCATTGATAACAAAGATAGAGGCACTTCAAAATCGCGCGATCAGATTCATTTTTTCGGATTACTCACCAGACACCAGCATCACTTCTTTACGAATGAAAGCAAACCTTGATCTGCTCTCATCTAGAAAATTATCACGCCTGTCTCTTTTTCACAAGATTTACTATCATAACCATGACATCAGAACTTCACTATTATTCCCAACCACTCGCACATTTCCTCGCATTGATAACGTCTGTAAAGTTATCCAGTTTTGCCATTAAAAGGGGCGGTGCAACGATATTCAATTGGAATGTTTTTCACTTTACACGAGCTTACTGGCACTAGTGGGACTCAAGGATACTCGCACGCAACGCCACTGGCCAAGAAACTCCTTTGTTGCGCTGTAATTTCGAGGACAAAACCGAGCGTTTTCAATCAATCTCTCCTTCGCAAAACCTGATGACGTATCTACTCGGTAGCACTACCGCCCAGTGACGATATTTGAATGCGGCTCATAGATTGGACCCGAGCATGGCGTGGACACTCGATTTGGGCTCGTGATAATCGATAGCTCGAGAAGCACTCGGGTAGTGTCCTGTGTCCAATCTCTGCAATGACGACTACAGCCGAACCATAACAATGTCTGGAACTCAGCGCGTCTCCTGTGCCTTGCCAACCCCAGCGCATGGCTATGATCAACATTGGTGGCATATAATCGGCTCCAGATCACGTGGCCGCTTGTTCTGGCTGCGAGTTGAGGGGGTGAACTCTGCTCGTTTTTCTTTAATGTTTTCAGTGACTTCGATTGCGTGTGGTGAAAAACGAGCGGGTATTTCACAGGTCATTAACGTCAGGGATCCGTTCTAAGCGGTATTTGCGCAAAATACAAAAATCGTTGCATCGCCCCTTTAACAATAACAGACTGGAATAGCCTGCCTAACAGCATCGTGGCCCAGACAAATCATAACACATTCATATCCCAACTGACCATCCATCTGGGGTTGCACTAATTGCAAAGTCATTTCGTGTTTATAGAAATGTTTTATTTGTGTATTTTTCTGTTTAATCGGTTGTTTTTCCTAAAAAATATTTTGAGTGCTTAGTTTTTTTTCCCTGTTTTTATTGCTTGAACAATGTTCTCCAGCATGTAACCCACTTTTTGTTTGTTCTTTTATATAATGTTTTTTCAGCGAGTACCCCCACCTTGTGTAATGCACAGAAGGGCCTTCGAGGTTTAATAAATAATTATGATTATGATGAAGTAAATGTAAGTCCTTGTTCATCCAGTTATCCGGTGTCAAAGTGTGGAAGATGCCCAACGTGTACTGAGGGCGGGAACTACGAGCGTTTTGTCTTGCTTTTATTACCGAATGCAGAGCAGCGAGATAACTGCCTTGCATACTCCAAAATGACGGAAGCAATAAGTTTCAACAGGTCGATTACGTTACCGCGGATGTAGGCGAGACGGTGCACACTGTGCAAACGCTTGCACTATCCACGAGTGCTACCAGAAAAACAACGTCAACAGAGAAGGAAGGAGCTCGCGCTTCAGCATAATGCAGTGCCACGGGCCCGTGAATTTTCAAATTTCGAAACAATAACAATATAAAAAAAACGCATCAGCGCCACACCAGTGATTACGAATAACACCGGTCACAAACTCCCAAGCCCCACCGCTCCACTCGACACCGACACGACATACGTCAACAAACTGCATCAAAACGCCCCAAAAGTGAAGGCGTCTGCTCCCGTACGCGTTCTGCAAATAGGGGAATTGAAGTGTCGGGCGGATGTCCTTCGCAAGAATATATAAAAAATACTTTTGCTCGAGGATAATTTCCATTGATTATTGAATTCATAATGATAAAATGCCAATAATTTGTTTTTCTATCCGATTCAAGCTAGTCGGACTGCTCAAAACACTGGTCGAGCATGAAAATAACAAAAATTTGAACTTTTTCATGGCCGGTTTAAGATATTGTTAATACGTCGTTATTTTTCGCAACAGACTAACATTATTGATTTCGCATGTATACTTTTTAAATGCAAACTGTTCTTACATACGGCTGTCCATTGTGCCGTGTTTTGTTTCTTCTTCTATAAATCTGTACCCGTCATCGACCAAAGAGCTCACCCGCACTTGTCAAGCAGATATGCGCCGCGGGGAGAAAAGGATGTTGAGTACCAAGTGTCGGTCGCAGTGTCGTTGTTGTGTTTGTGTATATGTCGGTGTCGGTGCTGTGTAATACGTGGCACTCGTGTTGTCTGCGATGTATGTAGGGTTGCTGTCTACTGGTGATCGTTCGCAGCGTAATAACAGACTCCTGCTTTTTTTTAACAGGCTTCTAAAAATCTCACTAGGTGGCGTAAGTTACCGCCCGATTCCAAATAGTTTGATCGAGTTATTTATCCATGTAAGTTCGGCATTCGTTTTTCCGTCTAGTGGTTCCGTCGTAGCTACCTATGGTAGCTACCGACTCCACCGACCGCCGACGACGCACGTACGTACCTTTGCACCTGGAGACTGCATGTTTACTGAGTATAAAATACATCGTACGAGAACAAACGCGTCCTGTGTGCTTTTAATTCGGCTGAAAAGCGCGCGGCTCGCTGGGCTCATCTCTCGCCTGTTCTCGGCTGCTGGCCGCCATGTTTCATTAGGAACACGCTCAACCGTGTTTCGTGGAAGGCAGACACGGTGTAGCGTGTTACGTTTACACGGCACCTCGTGTGTAGACGAATAACACACATGGCTGTGTGTAAAACGAAGACGTTTTGTCGTGTCCGCTATGGGACAACGGTTTGCACGTCTGGGCGTGTTAGTTTTGCTAGCAGTGTGCCACGAAACGAACAGGGCCACTCTGTCAAAGTGCTACGCCTAGCGTGACACTATGGCGGCACAAAAAGCGTTTCACCGCTCAATTACGCGGGGAACGCTCCACGTGACGTCACGTCATGTGATTTCCCAATTTTCACCTAAAGATAGCGAGAAACTCTTCACGTGACGTCAGTGCCACGTGACTTTACGTGTCGTCAACCTTTTACGGCTAAATTTAGCGGGTAAGTTGTGAGGCTATATGAAGTGAAATAACATTAAACAAGGATGTCACGTACAGCGTTCTCCCGCTAAATTTAGAGACAAAATTAAAACGTCACGTGAGAATGTTTTTTTTTTTTTACCTTTGCAAAAGCTTTAATGGTTGTGGAAAATGATTATGCATAGTCCAGCATTTCGGAATTGCCACATCGGAGTTAAAACGATTCCGCAATCATTTCGCGCTTACGCAACTTTGGAATAAAATGGGACTGGAATTGAAGGCCTTTTGGCCGCAATGGGTCGGGGAATGTAGTGGGTTCGGCTCAATCGGAAGCTGTGTTGATCTTCATTTAGGGCCTTCGGCCTGCTGGCGCAGCACGAGAGAGAGAGAGAGAGAGAGAAAACTTTATTGACTGAGGAATTGGGTCAAGTGGAACAGAGGTTATGGTGGTAGTGGTATGCGAGGGGCCGAAGGCCCGTTTCCTCCTGGACGTCTGCTCCTTTATTTAGGTTGGTGGTCCAGTGGTGGCCGTCGGCCGAGGCCTCCCGGCGACCTCTTCCGCCCTTTTGACCAGGTGGACCTGTAGGTTCGGGTCGGGGCTGCGAAGCGAGGCCTCCCACCTCTCCTCAGAAGCGACTTCGGGGAAGGTATCCTGGGGCCAATGCCCAGATGATGTGGGCCAGGTTGGCATGGGCGCCACATAAGGGGCCCGCCGAGGTTGGATAAAGGCTGGGGTGGATATGGGTCACGGTGGCCGGGTTGGGGAAAACTCCCGTCTGGGGTTGGCACCAGACCTGATATTGTTCTATGCTACGGAATTTGTCAGCCTGCGGAAAGATTCTGCGGGAGAGGAGGTAGTAGGTGGTAATGTCATGATATCCAATCAGACGGTCCCGCGCGGACCGGGCTCCGTGGTAGGGATACAGGCTCGGCCCAGCCCGGATAGTAAGTCCTCGGGCTAGGTTGTGGGCCGCCTCGTTTCCTTCGAGCCCAGAATGCGCAGGGGTCCAGATGACTTGGACCTGAGATTGCGGGGGGGGGGGGGGGGGGGGGGTCTGCACAAAATTTTGAGTGCCGTTGCGGATATGCGTCCGGCGGAGAAATTTTGGAAAGCGGTTTTAGAATCGGTAATGATTGTTGCGGGGGTAGGGGCGCAGCACGATCCCACAGTACAAGTTACTCTTCAAACAGCATCATTGAACTTAAAGGCCTGACCTACCAACTTGTGTCATACTTACTTGTACTTAAGCAAGTAAGTACTGCGTACTACGTACTAACTTGCTCAGCGGAGTTGGCGGCAGTAACAGCAGCCCAGTATTAACTACTATCTTCAAAATTCACAGATTCCGCTGGAGCCGTCGCTCTCTATCAACATTCCGAGGAGATCAACCAAGGTCGCTCAAGTGATTGGACCAAGCCTGCGCCTGGAATACTTCATCCAGCGCCCTTAAAAGAACAAGCTCAGCTAGCTTCAAGCCACTTACTTGCTCAGCGGCGGTGGCGGCAGTGACAGAAGCCAAGTATTAACTGCTATCTTCAAAATTCACAGGTTGGTACAATTACGCTCTAATTGTGTTCCATAATTACTGTGCATTCGCCGCCGCCGCCGCTGTTGCTAGTGTTGCTACTTTTGCTATCTAAGTGCTGTGCTACTCCTTTTTGCCCTAAAATGCCTGAATCCGATTTGTGCTTGGTATATAGCAAGTCACTCCCTGATAATGGAGCGTTTCTAACATGCTCGGAATGTGGTTACAGTTATCATGTGGGTGCATTTTCTAACGCTTCTAAAACAGCCTACAAGGCCAAAGGTGATGTTGAAAGAAGCAAATGAAAATGCCAAACTTGCGAAACTCCGAAATCTCGAGGGGCTGAGGGAGCCGTAAGGCAAAAACCTGAGCAAGCAGCTGGTTTTGAGAAAGTACGTACTTGCAGACATCAATAAGAAACTGACAGAACTACCGGTAATCAGGTGCAAAGTCGAAGAAAATTGTTGGTCAAAAAACCTGTCAACAAGCTAGAAGCATCCGTTCAGCATAAGTCTGAACAATATGATGAGGTACTCAAAGATATGAAGCGCCAATCCGCTGAGATTGTAACGCTGAAGAAAAAAGTGGAAATCATTGAGGCTGACAACGCCAGCCAGGAGGTGCAAACATTAAAACCACAGGTCAACAGCCTCGAGCAATACAGTAGGCGACAAAACCTAGAAATACACGGACTGCCACAAAGCGCCAATGAAAACCTACTTAGAAAAATAAATGAGCTAACAACTGAACTACAGCTACCGGAACTGTCCCAAAACGAAGTTGAAGGTCTTCATAGGCTATTTCCTAAACCAGGTAAAACTCCTGCTGTGCAGGAGTTTTACTTGGTTTAATGCCTGGTTTTACCTGGTAATGCGGGACACGTTTCGTGTCCCGCATTACACGTGACCAGTGGATGGCAAAGAAGGGATTACTGAAGAACATAGATTCTAACGTGTATCTGCTTGACAATCTGACACCGCAAAAAGAGAAGTTACTTTGAATGATGAGGGGTAAAGCCGAACAAAAACACTACCAGTTTGCCTGGCAAAAGAATGGTCAGATGTTTGTGCGTAAAGCACCGGGAGAGCGCGCAGTCAGTATCCAGTGTGAAGCTGATCTAGATAAGATCTGCTGAATCAGAGCACGGTAAATGCTTTGTATATATATATATTTTATTCCTTTCTTTTGCGATAGCAGAACCAAATGTAACTGATTACCGTAACAACACATATTTTAATCTTTTTGTGCAGGGTCCTTTTTTGCGTGAATGTGATAGGATGTCAATTTTTCATGTAAACATAAGAAGCTTACAAAATAAATGGCTGGACGTAGAAACAGCTTTAGGTTCGTAAGATCACAGATGTGATCTACTGGCATTCACTGAAACGTGGTCTTCAAATGAAGATGATGTCGTTAATTTTTCAAGATATAAGTCTGAAGGCGTTTACAGAAAAGACCGTAGAGGAGGGGGTACTTCACTTTATTTTAAAGATAACCTTGACTATTTAGTCCTGTCGGAGTTTACACATGTTAATGACCATTATAAGTCCATTGTTGTAAAATGTCTTGGGTCACTGATTGCTTCAGTTTATCGTCCCCCGTCGGGCGATATCGATGAATTTCTTAAATACGTAAGTGAAATCCCAGAAAACATGTCATCTCTCAATTACCATTTGTTTTAATTGGTGACTTTAATATCGATTCGCTAATATCAAGTCGTTCCTGTCGTCGTTTTCTTGACGTTGTTGAATCTTTTGGTTGCTCAAACGTTATTTATTCACCCACGAGAGTAACATCGGAAAGTGAAACACTAATCGATCTATGTGTTACTAGCCATGATCCAAATGATGTTATTGCGGGTATTCTTACGTTCTATTTAAGTGATAATTTGCCACAATACTGTTTTTTACGACTAATTAAGACGCGAAAGTTTCGTTATCGTGATCCTTCTGTATTACGACGAACGTTTGGTATAAATGCCGTCGCTGCTTTCCGTGACATGATAGAAGATACGAGTTGGGATGACGTCGATAATAAAAAAGCCCCTAATTTGAGTTATATATTTGTTTTGCAGAAGATAAAGCACATTTACAAAGAAGCGTTTCCTCTACGACCGATAATAAAATACAAAAAATCTAGGAAACCGTGGGTTACACGAGAATTGTATGAAATAATTAACGAACGTAACAAACCATACGAAAAGTTTATCTGTCTAAGGGACCAGGCAATATTACTGGAATATAAACAAAAAAGAAACGAATTAAGTAAAGACTTCAAGAAAGCAAGAGAAGCATACCATAAAAACAAGTTCGCAACAGAATGAATCTAGGAAACTTTGGAGTTCAGTCAAAAGCCTATTTGGAAATTCAAAAAGTAAGATACCTTGGTAAACTAACGTTTTATGGTATTCAGTGCAGTGATGCCTTTTTGGCGGACACATTTAATTCATATTTTATAAGTGCGGGTTTGTCACTGCAACCACCTAGGTCAACAGATAGCCTAGACGAGTATATTTTATCTGCAGTCAAATACTCTATTTTCCGGTACTCAACTGATGAACAAGAAATATACCTAATCCTTAAATCTTTAAATATAAATACACTCTAAGATAAAATGAATACCCTGGGTAGTTAAAATGGCGTTTTGGAGGCTTTGACTACACCGAAGGGCAAGTAACTAGCCTTTCGGCGAGGTGACGACCCTCAACCGCTGTGGAATGACCCCATTCAGGGGACGACAGGGGTGGTCACTTTCGAATCTGATGTTCACGTGCAGCCAGTCGTAAATGATATTAGTAACTTAAATAACTACATCGAGAGTATAAATTATGTTCTTCCTTAGCTTTCGTGATTCTTTAAAATTCGCCAAGTTCACGTCTGTTGGGCAATACGCGTAAATTGGTGGAATACGAGTTTTGTCGGCGCGAGCAGCAACACTGGTTCTCAACAGCTGGGCCTGGCATGGCATCAACAGGGACTTTAGCATTTAGCATCAGCAACAACGAACGACCCGTTTGGTTTGTCGTGAGTGTTTGCCGAAATGAGGTAAGGATATTGTTTTTGCCGCATTTTATTGAAAATATTATTTAAAAGAAATTGACTAGTTGTATATCTGATCGTATTGAACCATTGAACACTGAGACCGAGGATCGACAGGATAAACATGCTCATAGGTATGTGACTGTGACGCCCGTACTGTTTTCCTCAATCTCGGAGTGGTTGGATTTTAGAGCTACACCCGGCGTGGTTGTGATCTCCCGGCTGTACGTACGTAGCGCGTGAACTTCCAATTCAGTAACGGGTTGCAGTTCAGTGGCATTGTTGTAATTGGCTTTTACTAGATGAGTAAAGCTATACGCACACGTCGTGCACCCCTAACTCAAACAAGTTTCCGAAGCGGCGGCATAGCATAGTGGTAAGGTGTCTGCTTCGTACGCAAGTTGACGCCTGTTCCAGGTCCTGTTTTGGTGCTACTTGACTGGCTCTCATTGCTTACCTACCCACATCGTTCTCGCACTGCACGAAGTATATAGTGACGGGCGCCTGACAACAAGCACAGTGCGTCATTACGAAACGTGAGCCCCGGCACAGCTAACACCTTCCACACTGCTTACGTGACTTCGTAACGGTTGTTACCCCAGAGGACTCTGGCCGTTAAAATTCCTCTTCACCTTCTGAACTTTGAAGCCAAACCAATTATGCAGCAAAAACCAAAGCATGCCCTACCTTCCAGCATTTTAGCACCGCTTCTCGGCATCAGTGTCGTTGTAGCAATGCTCTGTTTGTTTGTAGTATAGATGCTAATATTACATCTTCCTTGTCACTCATGGTGCTTGCAGTAAGTTCGCAGAACATGAGAACATTGAAACTGCAGAGAGCTGACACTGCTGTGGAATGACCAAAATATGCGGTTGCAATTTCTGCTTGCGTAAGCCAGCTGACCACAATGCGGCATCGGGACGTGCCAATCACCGTGTCTTAGGACGCCAGCTACGCTTGATGTGGGAACCATCGTACAATGCCTGTCTTTATCGTGCATGTGTTTCACGTTTACTTTGCCAACTGATGCAATGAAAAGAGTTTTTGGTGGAGGCTATCGAGTTGGCAGGTTACGACCGGCTGAGCATTCAGCTAATTGGTGATTTCTCTTGGCTACTCGTTTCAGTGGAATGTCTAATCTTGGTTCTGTTGTCATAATCTATTTTTTGGGTGGTTTGTTCGAATGTAACTCTGTCGGTCTATCTAAGGAAGCCTCAAGAAAAATCTTTGCTAAGGCTGCACTAGCCTTGACAATTCTTTTTCTTGAGACCGAAATAAGACCACATGATTTCGTTTTGAGCAAGCCAGCATACTGCAAAGGAGGAATAACCCAGATTTAGCATGAAGTTATAGGTTTCACATGAGCACATTCTATTTGTAGCTGAAAAAGAGGTGTCACTTAATGAGAAAGACAAGTGAAACAAAAACATTATTAGATATTTTGGTTAGGAAAGCTGTGCATACTTTAGCTCAGCTTTCAGCATTTAGGACACATTTTACTTTGTAGCTGTGAGTTCATCTATGATGACTATTAGTTCACTTGAGCATGTAAAATACATTGGACGTCACAGAAAACCGCACTTGGGCATCCATAATATGTCTGAGCTGTGCCTTCATTTTTTTTTTCAGTTCAAATGTATGTCTCACTTGGCTTGATCAGTGTCTACTTCATGTACTGAATACCTTTTTACAGGGTTGCGTCGCCACAGGAGACTTGTGGGCTTGTGGGTGTTTGGTGAGTGGCGTCACCATGAGCCCGAGCCCAGCATGGGTTCAGACCCCCCCTCCTCCATGCCTGGTTGTGCTAGGTGTCCCCGTGTCTGATGAAACTGGAGTCTTGGCAGTTGAGCCAAGCCCGAGCTAGGTTTAATCAAGGTCCCCCCCCCCCCCCCCCCAAGACGAGGCAACACACCACCCCAGCCCGCGCTCCTCACAGACAAATGTCCTGCGTTCGTTCGCCCAAGACGATTCGGTCAGTCGCTTTGCTTCACCTCTCCTTTCTTCTGATTTTCTTCTCCATCCCTGTTTTCAACCTCTCATCTTTCAAATGCAACAGAATTCTTTGAAAGGAAAGCGGAATTATATAACCCATGGGTGTTGAAAACCACCAGGGTGTGACATGATGACACCAAATACTTTACTATGAAAATACCTCACTCCATGAAAATCCCATGGCTTTGGCACGAATAGGCTTTGCGTGGTTAGAACGACTGGGTGCACAGCAGCCTCAGGGTTTTTATCTTTGAATAGACCAATCTTACCAGCCAATCTCGTTAAGTCGCCGCTGCCGCAATGCATCAAAGGAACTTTACTCTTTTTGCATGTGGAAGAACCCCGCTGGAGCTTTGCGCGTGACGAGACGGCACGAGCCGTCTCGTGCACTGCCGCCTGCTTTCTGTGAACTAAAGTTATGGCGGCGTCACGCATGCGTGGAACGCTTAGTGAGATCTGTCTATTGGGACGATTGATGGCAACAATAGATTACTGTTGCCATCTATGGTTGCGGACACCTGGAGCACTAGTTGAGACAGCTGTCTCTATTTTCTCGGCAAACCCGGTATCTCGGTATGCCCACGGCAGCCTCCTTTCTTGGTGCAGCATGACTACTGTAGAGCATGGACGGTGTGATCCTCATGCATTCTCTCTGATGCGTGGTGTCTACACCACTAGGAGGGCAACATTTGGCACTGTGAGTGCGCTGGCATAAATGAATGGAGAAAAATGTATTTTTCCTGGTAGAGTATTTGGTGACACCGTCAACTGGCATGCTTGCAGCCAGGCTAGCAATGGCCATGGTGAGGTGACTCGCATCCCTAATCTCCCAAGATGCCTCTGTCACATTTCAATCCTTGCGTTTGATGTGCGTGAAAGAATGGGACATTTACAATAAAAATATAGCAGTTCCTTCAAGATAGATATTAAACATATTTTTAATTAATCTGTATATGCTTGTAGTTTAATTTCATAAACCCTGCAGGTTAAGAAGGTTAATTAACAACACAATTTATTGTTTTATTTTTCTGGTTTTGTAATTTATGGTTCCGGGTGCATCAACAAAAGACATTTGCATAGTTTCAAGTTATGACTCCAAAAGTTTGGCTCTATACAGCATGAATAATTGTATTTTTGGTGGTGATCATAGCAAAAATGACATGTTGTTATTTCAGCGGTTGCTGCTCGTGAGCTCGAGAGACTAGAATTGGAGCTAGCGTCTTCAAGAGGTAACGATATTTCAGCTGCTCGTCAGATCATGGCCAGGCGGTGGAATGGATCCTCAATCCTTTGGTGTGCTTGTTGGTTTAGACCGTGAAACTTCAAAAATTGTGTTTCCCTTGCAATGTCAAAATGCTCAAAAAGACTTTTCGTGTGAAGCAAGTGTAAAACATCTCTGTTTGCTACATTGTTACAGGCTTGTCATCCTGTTTCTTTTTTTTTTCTTTTCTTTTATGGTGATTTAGAATTGCTGTTTGCAACACCGGAGCCCACGGCCGAGCACAGCACCTCCTGCGGCAAGCACCAACAAAAAGACGCGAAAGAGGGTTAGCAGACAAGGCCCATCATGCAATCGATGCCACCAGCCCAACAGCCCACAAGACCACGTATTGTATGCAATAAACCAGTTGTCGTCGTTAACCTGTCTCGACCACGACATGCCGGCAGCGGTGGGATCCAGTGTTGCCCATGGCAAGAACAAAGGGTATATAAAAATTATAGGAGACGAGTGAACATTGCAGTGTGCGCTTTTGCTATTTGTATTGCAGCCACAAACAGCTTGTCAGCTACCCTTGAATAGACCATTTTCAAAAGTGTGCACCATCTATGCTCTGTTCACCCTTAAGCTGAGATTACAGTGCCTGTTGGACCAATCAGCCACCTCCCTTTTATCACCCAGTGATGTGATTGCTGCTCCATTTGCGCCAAATATAACAGCTGCAGGCCTTGCTACTGGACCAGATCGTTATGCCCGTGTCCCACTAGAGCGACAGACAGAAACAAAAGACAGCGACAAGCCTCAAACCTGTGGTTTTCGAACCAGCGAATTGCAGTTCCCTCAAGCAAGAAATAGAGGTTCTGCAGGCGCTGTTCGTCACTCCACCCGTTGTGGCGAACCACGCGCTCGTACTGGTGATCCAGTCTCTGACGTCCTCGTAAATCTCGCCGAGGAAGGGAGTAGGCGTCCGCCGAGCGATGGGCAGGCCGACGACGGGCGAGGTGGTCATCGTCGGGATCTTCTTCGGCTTCTGCAGCAGGAATCCGGATTCCGGGAGTTGGGCTTTGGCACGGCGGCTTGCTCGGGCGTCGGCGTCTTCTGCGAAGGGTAGCCTTCCAGGGCTGAGCACCTCACTTGGCCGGGATGTCTTCGGAGGGGTACGCTCCACAGGCATAGAATGCGATACCACGCACCTCCCCCAAAATGTCATGAATGACAATTCATGAGGCGATGATAACGGAAGAAACTAAACGTTTAATGAGGCGAACTTGTGTCCAAAACAAAAAGGGAAGAGAAGAAAACAGCAGAGCGTCGCGGGCGTCGATGTCGGAAAAACCGCAGGATCGAGCGCTGGGGCGAGACTGACTGCGGCTTGCCACGCGGAGCCCCTTTTGTACACGCGTGGGCTTCTCAAACAATGGGCGTAGAATGTTCGCGCATAGAACATTCTAACCTCAAAATGCATCAGAGTTCATGAATTTACCAGAACAGTAAATTGCAAGGATAACTAAAAGACGCTTCGCGCCCAGGAATCGAACCTCGGCTCTTCGCGTGGAAGGCAAGCACGATAACCTTAGGCCACGGCCGCGCTGCACACTTGGCCATCTACGCGCGCGGCAATATAGAATTACCCCGTTTACTATGTGAAATTGTGGACGAGTGTTTGAACGCCTTGCGTTCTACTTCATCAGTACACACACACTACACACACATACGAGGGGCGTTCATAAAGTTCGTGTTATTGTTACAAAGGAATAGAGATTCAGCAATCAAACTCGAGTAGGAGTTGAGACTTTCTCTAAATGTTCGCCACCAAACGTTACCCAATTTTTTCAGCGATGCACTATATGCCGGAGGCCATTGTTATGGAACTCTTCGTTTTGAGCGTTCAGGAATCGCTCCACTTCAGCAATCACTTGGTCGCCGTCCTTGAAATGCTTTTCTCCTATTTGGCCACATTGGAAGCGTCTGCGCCATTTAACCAAAGTGTTATAAACTGGGGCGTTGTCCCCGAACACTGCCACCAGCTCGGAATGAATTTCCTTGGCATTGCTTCCTTTCAAATGGAGAAAACGGATCACTGCTTGTGCTTGGCACCGACGGGCGGTGCCATTTTTGTTTCGACTCCCTAGTGGCTTTCCGAGCTGCTATAGCATGCGATGTTTATACTGTGCGGAAACTAGAGGGACGCGCGCTCATGCTGATGCCTGTTTTGTTTCGTTTTTTTTTTATTTTGTGTGCCGCTAATACGAACTTTATAAACGCCATTCGTATATTGTGAACGAAGAGGGGAGAAGGTCATTATCCAATTTACTGCATTAAAGTTAAGGAAAGGGAAAGAGAGCTGGCGAAATATTGGGCCAGGAGCGGGGATTGAACCCGCAACCGTCCCTATATGTATTTATATACAGAGTGTTTTTTTTTAAGCTTAACAGAATTTTTTTTAAAAACCATGAGAGCTAGATTAATGCGGTTTTTGCAGGTGAGTTATACCGCCAGGGGGACATATTATAGGAGGCTAATCGTAACGATCAGTCGGCTAATTAGTTAAAAATCGTTAATGAACTTTTTAATTAATGAAAATAGACAAGTAGTTCCAATTAGAAACTTGCTCAGCGTCATCGAAAACCACTAAATCAGTAACTTTCAGAAAGACTTTGAGCGCGTGAGAAGCGTAGTAGTGCACTAAAGTTACCACTCGTGGAGCACGTACAAAGCTAGCGGTTGCGATAAGGCGCCCGCGCAATTTTTCCGTCGCTTATCTAGCCCCAGCCTTGTACCTGCTCCACGAGCGGTAACTTTCGTGCACTACTACGCTTCTCACACGTTCAAAGTCTTTCTGAAAATTACTGATTTAGTGGTTTTCGATGACGCTGAGCAAGTTTCTAATTGGAACTATATGTCTATTTTCATTAATTAAAAAAGTTAATTAACGACTTTTAACTAATTAGCCGACTGATTGTAACGATTAGCCCCCTATACTATGTCCCACTGGCCTTATAACTCACCTGCTCAGACCGCATTAACCTAGCTTTCATGGTTTGTTCTTAAACATTCTGTTAAGCTTAAAAAAAACACCCTGTATATATGCAGGGTGTCACAAAAACAATTTACAGGGTTTGTTTCACCGCGAAAATAAACTAGGCATCGCCAAACGCTCATTCTCTGACCAAAGGCAGCACTAGAGGTCACAACCAGATGCCAAAGTTTTAGCCCGATCCGATACTTTATTCAAAAGTTATATGTGATTTTCTAAAACTTTCAATGAAAAATGAAGCCCATTTATTCCCGTTTTCGGCATCTGGTGCCATAGAGCCCCACGTATCTGAAAACTCCGTCGGCCGCCATTTTCCCATTGAACTTATCAGAAAATCACTTATAACTTTTGAATAAGGTATCAGACCGGGCTGAAATTTTGGCATCTGGTTGTGACCTCTAGCGCTACCTTTGGGCGGAGAATGAGCTTCGGCGATGCCTAGTTTATTTTTGCAGAGAAAAAAACCCTGCAAATTTTTTTTGTGACACCCTATATATATATATATATATATATATATATATATATATATATATATATATATATATATTTACAGGGTGTTTTTTTAAGCTTAACAGAATTTTAAAAAAACACAAAAAAACATGAGAACTAGATTAATGCGGTCTGTGCAGGTGAGTTATGCGGCCAGGGGGACATATTATAGGAGGCTAATCGTAACGATCAGTCGGCTAATTAGTTAAAATTCGTTAATGAACTTTTTAATTAATGAAATTAGACATAAAGTTCCAAATAGAAACTTGAGCAGCGTCATCGAAAACCACTAAATCAGTAATTTTCAGAAAGACTTTGAGCGCGTGAGAAGCGTAGTAGTGCACTAAAGTTAGCACTCGTGGAGCACGTACAAAGCTAGCGGTTGCGATAAGGCGCCCGCGCAATTTTTCCGTCGCTTATCTAGCCCCAGCCTTGTACCTGCTCCACGAGCGGTAACTTTCGTGCACTACTACGCTTCTCACACGTTCAAAGTCTTTCTGAAAATTACTTATTTAGTGGTTTTCGATGATGCTGAGCAAGTTTCTAATTGGAACTATATGTCTATTTTCATTAATTAAAAAGTTAATTAACGACTTTTAACTAATTAGCCGACTGATTGTAACGATTAGTCCCCTATACTATGTCCCACTGGCCTTATAACTCACCTGCTCAGACCGCATTAACCTAGCTTTCATGGTTTGTTTTTAAAAATTATGTTAAGCTTGAAAAAAACACCCTGTATATATATATATATATATAACGGGCATGGTGGCGGGAGGCCGAAGGCGTGGGTGTAACTGGTAAGAAAAAACCCTTGGTGAAAACAGCAACAACGGACGATTTAATCTTCGTCGTTTCGGCCGGAGTCCGGCCTTCGTCAGGATATATATATATATATATATATATATATATATATATATATATATATATATATATATATATATATATATATATATATATATATATATATATATGATGTGTATACTATGTATTTGGGTATTAATTTGTTCTGGGGTAACGTTTTGCTAAATAATCTTGATATAAGCATTTTATGATTCAATTTCGTACTTTACGCAAACATGTATATTCAGGCAAATATCCTTTATTTAAGGAGGAATAGGGTGTTTGTGTATTTTATATACAATTCATTGCCCCTTGATATTTGCCTTAGAGGTTGTAAACTTTTTTTAATTCTCATCTTAGCACAACATTGATGAGCATAAACTCCCGTCTTGCCTACACGAATGCAGTCCGTTCTATTTTATGCATTTCGATGTTTACGAGAGTCACAGTTTCCATGTGTTAGGTCACAGCCCAGCAAGCGCATGTTCGTCGCTTAAAAAGGAAAGCAAAATACGCGCCCCACGCACGAGCTCAGAAACTGGCACCGACAAAAAGCTCTGTTTTGGATGGGTCGATATGCGTTTCGCTAAATTACCAAACAACCAATGAGCATATGCATGCTAGAAGAGTAGTAACACGTGCTGGCGTCTGCAACAGTTACTTTTTTAATGAAAATCTAAAACAAATGGCACGTTCCTTCGTGTAAGACGTGCATATGAAACACATGTACCCACATTCCGAGCATTCTTCTTGGTGCTTGGGTAATATGTGAAAAATATATTGCGTGGCTCTTCAACCTTTCTTTTGAAGCGAAAATGCTTGCTTTAATTACGGGAGAACGAATTTACGCTAGCAGTTTCAAGAAACTAGCGAGCCGCGGCTTGAGCATACCGAGTTGCAAAAACGGGTTTCTAAAGAATTCCCATTTATTTTTTTTTTTTTTATTTCTCTCAAAGCTCCTCACGTAGGCTAATGTCATACTTTGTTCAAATGAAGACTATTATCAACTAAAGATAGCCCTAATTCTCCTCTCCTTGTGCTGTTAGACGCCAGAAAGGCGGGCGCGAGCGTAGCAAATTGCCAGCCGCGCGACTAGCTTCCCGTCGATGACGTCAAGCTTGGATGGCGAGGAAAACTGGGGAAAAAATAGGGAGAGCGAAGTTTCGGTTTTTCTAGCGAACGAAACATCAGTTTCTTAATTCCCTATTGAGAATCTGTGGAAACGAGATAGCATTTCTGAATCAGGAACCTTCCGCATTCGAGATAGTGTCCTATGATTGAGTAACTCAAAAAATCGCCCGAGTTCCCCTTTAAGGTAACCACACTTGCAGCAGGCGCAAGGCCAGCGGTGCGAAAGGCCAGATGAACTTGTTATTATTGAGTTTTATTAGACCGTGTTTCCCCCTCCGCTAGCCTTCCGCTACGAAGAAACCGCCACTGCGCCTGCGTGCCGATGGCCTTGGCTGTGAAGTTCCGGGTAGCGGAGGGGGAAACTCGGTCTACTAAAACTCGCTATTGTCTGCGTTTTCGCTTCGCGTGCCTTGCGCCTGCTGCACGAATGGCAACTTTAACGCGTGGATCCACCTTTCTTAGGAGGGATCATGCGATTCGTCCACAAACTTAATGCCTTTTTGTCTCTTTGAGCTCAGTACAACACCCATGCTCTTCCCAGCGAGATACAACACTGGAATAAATCTTAATCCTCTGACTTGGAGGATAGTGACCTGGCCATCGAGATCTGGTGGTTGTTGTTGGTGGTTTCCGGCCTCATCATTACCCCCCCCCCTCCAAAAAAAGACACACACACACACACACACACACACACACACACACACACACACACGCACGCACACACGCTCGCACGCACGCACGCACGCACGCACGCACGCGCGCACGCACGCACGCACGCACGCACGCACGCACGCACGCACGCACGCACGCACGCGCGCACACACACACACACACACACACGCACGTACACACGCACGCACGCACGCACGCACGCGCGCGCGCACACACACACACACACACACACACACAAAAGAAGTGGGGCAAGGGTCAGTTATGCACTCTTGATTGAATTTATTGTAACGCTCAGGATGACACCGCTCTCGAATGATCATGTGAGACAGAACGGGGAGACACACAACTTACATTTCGCGCGTACATCAAGTTTGGTATGCCACGTCTGCCACACACTTTTTCGCGTTCATCTCGTCACTCCCTTTGATGCCGCTTCATTACTAGAACACGTCGCTCTGCGCCCCTTCCATGAACACTGTGAAGCGTTTTGCTTCGTGAGAAAGGTGACTCGAATACTTCCCGGCGTGGATTCACTTTCCCAAAAATATACGTTAAGAACGAGAGTTGACCCGACATTCATCAACAGTCACAAAAAAAAAAAAAAATGCCCCCGCAAAGAAAGTTGCGCTAATGACAAAATATGAAAAGTGAAATCGCGTTGTTTTATTTTAAAAGTGGAAAATGTAGGAGACTAGAAATCACACACGCACGCACATTTTGACTTAAAGCGTTTCATATTCTCTTAGGATTTTCGCAATAATTTCAAGAAGGACCCAGGTATTCAGCCTTATAATTTATTTCAAAGAAAAAGAAAACATAAATATACGCATTTAGTATACGGGGATTGTTTCAAAGATTGTGCACACTGTAGGATACGTTTTAATAAATAATAATTTATATAAGATAAAACCTTTACAGGCATTTAGTGAAATCTACATTTATGTTTATTATTGTGGAACAACGGTTTGGGCAATCATCCTATTCTTGCAAGGTCCCTTTCATTGCTAATGCGTCTGATTATTCGGGTCCTTATCAGAACTATCCTGATTTCTACCAAACCGTCTCCCACGGAGCGGTTTCTTGTAAGAATGTGCGAATAGGGGCTCAAATTAAATAACGCTGCGTCAAGATAGCTTTCACAGCGCAAGAGAAAGCTAAGACACACCGTCTCGATTTGAAATGTCATAGCGTCCTATATACTGACAAAGCCTGGCAGATCGCCATGAGAAGCGGCCGCCGAAATGGAAAAGGTGGAGAGGCAGACAATAAATGAGAGGAGAGCCACGAGACTGGTACCCCGCTGCGGCGAGTCGCCGAAACACACTTCTCCCGACCGAACAAGTGTTTCTCGGGTCCTCGCCGCTGCAAAATCTGTGGGCTGACGTCCAGGTTCCTCGAGAAGTGGCTCTTTGATGTTCTGTACTACCAGATCCTCGCGCTCCAAATCTGCGACCGGACACTCTATGGCTCCGTCGTCGAACTGCCAGGCTTTGTGAGTATAGAAGAGGCTATAGCAATGTTGAAACTAGTGATGATTGCGAGCTATTTGGTTTGAACAAAAATTCGCAGATCCATACAATATATTCACTTTCTGGAAGAAGTGAATATTTTGTGGGTTTAGGTGAGGACTATTTGGCGGCTAGGAAAGAGCATTTCCCATACACACTTTTTGATGATGTCTGGAACTGTACGGACCGCACGCGGACCCCGCGTCGTCGTGTAATACAAGGGCATTAGTTGCGACTACATTGAACTTTCTTTGCCAAATCGTCGGATGCAAAAACTCTCGTTGAAGCAGTTTGTAGATTTTAGAGGCTCCAGAGGTTCCTTGGACACTTTGATTTCAAGCAAGGAATTATAAATTTAGGTAGACATTCTTCCACTCAGAGTGTCAAGTGTTTTGTGGAAACCTTGGATATTAAGAGGTATTTGACCTAATTACTTTCTTTTATTTGAAAGCCTTCTTTTTTTATAAATGGGACCAGGTAGGCAGAAAACACACGCAGGCTCTCCTAAACTAAGGTCTGAATCCCAACTTGGAGAAACCAAAACAGCTGCATACTCCTACTCGCCTCGCCTCCGCAGTGTGCACAACTGTTGAAATACCCCTCGTATGTGGCGCTAAGTGTTTTTGCTACGCAATGCTAGACTGATGATCTTCAACGAGTCACTTTACTGAAACATTTCTACTCACCTTCTGCAACACACTGTGATCTCGCAATTTCAATTATGCTACACATCCTCCGCTCATTTCGGATGCAGTTTTTTTATATTTCTTGAAAGGTATCTCATTAGAATGAGTCAAGCCTAGAAATCAAATAGTGCCGACCTTTTAGGAGAAGAGTCACCAGTCACCATAAGCAATGGAGTATTCAGTGCTCCTGGTATGGGGTACATATTGACCATCGACGTTGTCAGTCACGGTCTATCACCTAGGTTTCAAAGGCGTGACACATTCTGCATCCCGCAATATCGTCTGGACGACGTAGACAAACCGCAGCTTACAGGCTCCTTCTGAACCTGCGGTTCACGTCCTTACAATGGAAAGACGGGGAGTCGCTTGAGCTCCTCGGTTGGAAACGCTGACTCTAGTCACATATTAAACATAATGTACAGCTTCTGAGATCGTCTGTCTTAAATTAGCGAGACGCTGGAGCCTATTCAAAGTCACCACCCAGGCAATCAGGGCTCCCATGAGATATAAACGAGCGAACGAACATCGTATATAGCCCTCACCTTGCGTCCCGAAATTGCACGCACAGCCACCACCAAATGACGTCGGGTACACTTCCGCCATTTTCCGGGTACACCTACGTCTCTCGATTCTCCACTTTGTCCGCGTAGCATGTACATAAGCTTCCATCCACTACGTTTTCAAAAATCTACTCTCGACAACCGTTCTAGAAAACTGTCCAGCAAGAACTCGTCCTTTTCCCGCCACTGTTCCTAGCTTAATAATCTGATTGTACCGATGGTAGTAAACACTCACATTTTCTCTAGAACCGATTTGTGGGCTACCTGCAGGTGAAACCATACGGGATACTAATTAAAACCACAAACCATCTTGACGACTAGAAAATATCTCATCATGTGGTTGGGCCGCCGTCGTCCTTGTGAATCAGTTCCTTCCTAAACCCTGTGTTTAAGGCGGTGCACAAAACAAAATACGGTGAAATCATTTTTTTTTTGTAAAACTCAGTTTTGAATGACGGAAGGTAAATATTTCAAATGCAATATCAGCTCACAATGCATAAACAAAAATATGACAATTCAAAAGAAAGGATGTCAGTTTCTCACTTTGTTTTCTTCTCCTTTCATGCCGTGTCCTTATATACAGTTGTGACGACAAGTCGCACATGTCTCTGATTAAGGCTAAACGATTTTTTTTTATGAAACGTTGATTTTCGTTCGGAGGCTTTAAAGTAAGTTTTTTTTCAACTTTTCAGAACAAAGATTCTCAGAAAGAAAATATGCTAAACGCTAATGACAAATAGTGTTTTATGCATTGCAACATATACACGATTTGCACTGACGTCACATCATCTGACATTGCGCTAACCTTGTTGCTGAGCGTTTTTCATTCTCCAATATGCATTTCGCACCACAAAAGTTTTTTTTTTTTTTGGCAAGAAGAGGTAGGGGTGACTACCAACAAGATCGACAGCGCCACGTGCAGGCCATGTATATATGACAATGACAACTGAAGTAGTAAAAGTTGATTCTATTACTTAGCCAACAAAAAATAAAGTCAAAACAAGGGCGAGATAAAGTAATACGACCGTCAAGTCGAGAATTCTCAGAGCCACAAGTTTTTTTGGTGTTTTCAAATAGTACTGCATGTGCCTGAAACTTTCTTAAAAGTCACTGCTGCTTTAACGTGTTACTATAAATATGGCTAACAAACGAAGACTTGTAGGTATCTTCATAAAATGAGCTCTTAATTTGTTTACTATATTTCTAGTGGACGGAAAATGGCGGACAGTTGCTAAATGTCGAGGTAAAATGGCGGATGTCTTTTAGTTCTGGCTATCGTGAATGGCGAAGTAGTTCTCTACACCTAGCTGGTATTCATAAAGATCTGCGACTCCAGACTGTGGCGTACTTTGAACATGGCCATGCTTCTGTGGAACAGCCTACACGGAAAGCTACTCGTCTAATTCCGGTTCCTTAAAATGTCTGACAAAAATAGTCCACATCTAGAAATTTGATTGGATTAAAACGCTAGATATGTCTGTGTATAACGTGTGAGCAGTTTGTTCAACAACAAAGGGCGTTCCATTATATGCTGACAACGGCAACATCGACAGTACCACAGATTGAATGATTTTTGGGAGCAAAACACGGTAGGGTATAGCCGAGTGGATCAAGTCACATGCGCAGGGTGCAATCAAATTTCGCAGGATGACAATGCCTCAATGACAGTGTGCGTTGTCAGTGCTTTAATAGCACCCTTAGAAATATCTCGAAAATAATGCAAAACGTCTTAATTAAATATATTCAAACTAACTCAAACTGATAACTTTATACTCCATGCACTTAAATGAGGGCAAATATTTCATGGTAAACTGAAGAACTGTATCACGTGCAGTCATTGCGGCACGACAATACCGGAGACCTAGCAGAGAAACCTGCGTGTTAATTCACGGGACAATGTCTTTTCGGCTCATCATAATGCTTACCAAAGACATACATTGAGTTGGTAGAAACATAAATGATCCATTTGACACCCTTTGAACCAACGACCTCACGATTGATGGCCCGGAAGCGTTGAGACTCGATCCACTAAGACTTCGAACATTGGGACATTAGAAGATGCCACTACACAAGGAAGGCATGCGACTTGCGGTGGCGAAACCGCAATGGCGCGCGAACACACGTGTATCACAACGCTTTCTACTTAACCCATTGCTTCAGACGCAGCTAAGAGTATGGAACTAGGTGTCACAACCAGAGAAGTGAACGTTTATTTAGAAAAAGACTGGGGCCTTTTATACTGAAGAATGCTTAGCTCGTTTGAGGAAACCTTCTCTTCCCTTCGGATGTCATGCAGGCGCAACTGTCTTAGACCTCAAGTATAAATAAGTTCATCCGACAAAGACCTGCTTTTTCGATCTTTCAACAGGATAACAAAACATGGAAGAGACGGACTTTCGCGTGTTCTTCAAATGCTCGACTTGGAAGAGCCAAAACTCTCCACGATGACTCAGGACCGTATTGAGCCTCAGAAAGACGTAGTCACGATTAGAACGGCAACGTCGTCTTCATGAGGGTATCGTTATACCAGGAGAATAAAAACACAAACGTGTTGTTCAGTTTAGCTGAATGCATAAGGAGAAACAAGTAATCCATCGTCTTCTCTATCTTAAGCGTGTTAAGCACATGGGTTCAGTGAATGAAGGGGATATTTTGATGGCGTTTCCTTAGTCTCATGCACGAACAAGACGGAACAGTTGCCAAGAGATGATAAAGTCAGCGCACAACGTTGAAAGGTTCTTTTTGGAATATTATACCCGGGGTCTCTGACACTGTTCTGCATTAGTGAAGTGACAGGTTCCACCGGCAGAAGATAATCCGCTACAGTGCCGTTCATCTAGGTAGCACTAGACGATGAGATGCTGGCGTGACTTGTGTCTGCAGCAGATCGACATGAAGAGAAGTTGAACACCGAGCCTAAACTTGGGACTCATGGTGATGTAGACGAGCGGCTTCCACAGGCAGTCAAGCACCCCGAGCCACAGCAGGCCGAAGTGCAGAGCATGAAAGCGTAGCCGTTGCCCCTCGGCCTTCTCGTAGATCTGCAGGCAGATCCAGGGCAGCCAGGAAAGCCAAAAAAGAACGATGATGACGAAGGACATGATGTGGTCCGGGTTGGACAGATGCTCGCCGATGGCGGTCGCGTACTCCTTCTCCTCCTTGCTGAGGCACTTGCGCATCTTACGCATCGTGGTGAAGATGAAGAAGTAAGTGTAAATCACCGTAAGCACGCTCGGAACCAGCACCAGCAGCGCGAGCGTGAGCGTGTACGGCAGAATGCTGGACAAGTCGAGCATGCACACGTAAGCGTCCCGGTAGAAGTGGCCGTTGGAGAAGCCAAACAAGGGCGGGCAGTACATGAACATGGAGGTCATCCAGGTGAAGAGCATCCAGCACTGGCAGCGGGTGCGCGTCTGGATGGTGTCGTAGCGCAGCGGCTTGCGGATGGCGAGGTACCGGTCCACCGAGAGCCACATGAAACTGTACACGCTCACGCTCCACAGTGTCACGGCCACATAGCCGCTCAGCCGGCACACGAAGTCTCCGTAGACCCAGTCCTGCGCGATGGCCGGGTACACGGACAGCGGGACGATGAGCACCCCGCACAGCAGGTCGGCTACGGCTAGGGAGATGAGATAGTAGTCGAGCACCTCACGCGTCGTGTATAACAGCGTGGCAATGACCAGCACGTTGGCGGCCACCACGCTCACGCAGATGATGAGCAGAATGAGCGCCTCGGCCAGCCTTGCAGACGCCGGCAGGCCCGGGTCGTCACCCAGGGTGTTGAGGCCGTCGGCCGCGGACTCTGGCAGCATCCTAGAGCGGCACGCCTGCGGTCGCTATGGACACCTGGCCGGAGTGGGCTGCGAATCGGAAAAAAGGACGGTTGCAACTTAGTTCGCTGGCGAGACTGTTGAGGCGTCACTGAACGGACGCTGAACACCCTATTTCCAACACCATATAGGCACATCATCAGTGGGGTGGCATGAATATATCAGTTTATTCATTTCATTACCTTCAGGGCCCAGAATGCTTTACAGAAGGGAGTGGAAAGCAGGCAGGCATACATGAAATTGGAGAAATACAACAAAGGAACAACAAAGGTAGGTTAGAAAAAAAAATACAATTTCGAATTTGAGAACTAATGCGTCGGTCACTGTGAATATAGAGGAGGGCAGGTGGTTCTATTCAGCCCTGGTCTTTCGTATCAATGATGGAAAATAATCATGTTAATACGAGAATGAGAGTTGTTATTATGATGGCGATCTGTACAAGAGGATGAATACGGCAGCTAAAAAAAAGCTCACTTTTGATTGACTGATTACAATAGTAAGTTTTGTTAAACAGACCCAGTCATGACACTTTTCTACGTAGCACAAGGGTGAGTGAGGTTTAAGTTAGTTTTCACTGATGATTCATCTGATAAAACGAGTGTAGTTATAAAATATGAAACGTGGACTGCAATTTTGTATTGCTTCTAGGTTATTAATAAAATCGTTAGGGCCTGGATCTCATACTGATGGTGCATATTGAAGTTTGGAGCGAACAAGGGTTTTGTATAGTCAATTTTGAAAGATAAAGGCATTATAGAGAAATTGCGACGTAAATATCCACGTGTGCTATTTGCGTTGTTAGTTATATAATTGATGTGTGTTTGCTAGGAGAGGTTTGTGGTTAAACGAAAGCCTAGTTACTTATAGGATATGTTACCACCTCTAGTGTAGAACCTTCAGAGTTGTAGGTGAAAACGTTACCACGGACTGAATGGCGCAAAATTGTTATAAATTTTCACTTGTTAATATTAAGTCGCAGTTTTCATGAGCTACAGCAATAGAAAAATGTGTTTGGTTATAATAAAATAAGGAGGAATAAGCACTATAGGAGATAAATAGAAAAACAAATGACACAATTGTTGCAAACAACGTAATTGATAAAGTGATAGTGTTAACTAAATCCTTTATGCATGCGGAAAAAAGCCGGGGGCCAAGAACAGAGCCTTGCGGCAAACCTGCAGAGTTAACAGGACAAGTTGAGGGTTCGAAGTCGTTAGTTGTTTCGAATTGGCTTCTGTTAGATAAAACAAAAATGGTCGAACCACCCGATGATGCTCCGGTCAATGTTTAATTTACCCAACTTTGGACAAAGCAGGGGTGAGAAACAATATCGAAAGCTTTAGAAAAATCACGAAATATGCCGTCTATAGAAAAACCATTGTCGAAAGTACAATAAAGTTATTGCGTAAATGAAAAAGAAAACAAATGAGTTGCGTTTCACAGAGTACGTTTTACGAAAACCTTGTTGACATAAGGTAAAAAGGGGATTATTTTAAAGAAAATTAACGAGGTTAAAATGAATGATAGGCTCGAACATTTTGCCAGGAACACTGGTTAATGAAAGTTGGTTCGTAATTAAGTGGAGAGAGCTAATCACCTGATTGAGTTGAAACAATAAAGCAGGTATAGTACGTCTCTGCCTATACAACAAAGACAAAAGTTATACGCAACAATTAAGTAACGTTTTTAAGTATTTGCCGTCACCATACTACGCATCACCTGAGAGTAAGAACACGAAAGAGTAGATTTGACGAGACTTTTTTTTTTTTTTCCAATATTTACAATCGAAAAATGTCGACTAGAGAAAGCCAACGAAGGGATGGGTACACAAGGACCACCTGTGTCAAAAATGACTGCATCTCCACGTGGTGAATGATGTTGATTGGGGCGAAGCTCTGGTGGTGCTGATAATACTGATTTTATTGCTCATAGGTAGTGCTGATGGTGCTGATTTTTTTTTTATTGCTCATAGGCAGTGCTGAGTTCCGGGTTGCGTTTCGACTTCAATATTACTGTTTTATGGTCGGTGAAATGCAGAACCATGCATGCAAAGTTTAACGCGATTATATACGCATTTGACCGCAGCGCCCTCTCCTGTATAGACGTTGAGCGGCTACATGCAACGTTTCATCCAGGACATCCCCAGCTCTTGAGTTACTACCACATCTCAGAGCCCCCTACTCGTCCCGCAGTCGTGGCCGAGTGGTTAAGGCGATGGACTAGAAATCCATTGGGGTCTTTTCGCACAGTTTCGAATCCTGTCGACTGCGCAAACATTTTTTTCTTTTTTGTGAGCACGGACGCCGGACGGACGGACGGACGGACAAGGCTAGACCCTAAGGAGCTTCCTCACTAACGTGTCATTGCATTCCAGTATATTTCCCGCGATATGGAAGGAAGCGACAGTTGTGCCCATTCATAAAGAAGGCGATGCCTGCATTGTGTCAAATTACCGCCCTGTGTCACTTTTGAGCGGTTTTGTTAAAATATTTGAAACCATCGTGCAACAATGCCTTTCTCCCATTTATCAAAGTATCTTACGCATCAACAGCATGACTTCATTAAAGGACGTTCCGTCGAAACTAACCTTTGTACATTTCTTCATTACGCAGCCCCGGTCGTGTCGAAAAGTGGTCAGATTGACTCGATTTACCTCGATCTTTCAAAGGCTTTTGATAGCGCTGATAATTTTTTACTTGTACAAAAATTGGAACAATACGGTATTGTACCTAAGCTTTGGGATTGGGTTTCTAGTTATTTGTCATCGAGAAGAAACTTTGTTCGTGTTGATAATGTTTTATCAAGTGCGTTCTCCCCAACCTCAGGGGTACCCCAGGGGTCAGTCGTGGGTCCACTCCTATTCCTTGTATTCATCAATGATATTTCAAAGTGTATTAAATGTGCCAGAATGCTTTTATTTGCTGATGATATAAAGTTATTTTCACATATTCATTCCGAAAATGACTGTGAAGCGCTACAATCTGATGTGTTGAGCATTTCTAAGTGGTGCCTGTCAAACCGCTTGCTTTTGAACGCCAACAAAACTAAGGTAATCTCGCTAACAAGACGAAATAATTCCTTTACACTTTAAATACAAGTTGGGTAACTGTACTATAGCTCGAACTGATGTAGTCAGGGACCTTGGAGTGCTAGTAGACTGTAAACTATTGTTCAAATCTCATGTCACTAACATTTGTGGTACCGGCCTTAAAGTGCTCGGGAAGATTTCGCGTTTGACTCGACACTTCCAGGCACCTGATACTATATTACGCTTATTTTGTGCTTTGGTAAGGCCACGACTTGATTTTACATCTGTTGTGTGGAACGTTTTATGACATAGCGATTGCAGACGCATTGAAATGGTACAAAGGCGTCTGATACGCATAGTCTGCGATAGGCATTTTAACAGGAGACTCTATTTCGAGTATAATTTTCTTGTTAAAGCTTTAAACCTCAGAACCCTAACTGACCGCAGACATTGCCGAGATGTGGTGTTTTTATAGAAACTCATACAAGGTCGTGTCGATGTACCTGATCTTGTGAGTAGTACAAGCTTACGTGTGCCAGCTGAACACACGCGAATCTGCGATACGTTTGATCCTGACTGCGGATTGAATGGTTACCAATGCATAGAATTCAACTTTTTTGGAATAGCCTCGTGCAACATGATTTCTTTTTCATGCCTTATTTAACTTTGAATACCGAGTTGTGTCTGCAATTTGTCTTATTATGACTGATGTGTCACTCCGGTATTTCACGTCTTTGTATGTTGTACTCATTTGCGACTTTTATGTGCACCAATATCAGAGCCTTCACGGTGTTTTGTGCTCGCAATAAATACCAATATCAAAAAGTGGACACATAAAAAAAGCACGCCTGAAAAAAAAAAAAAAAATTCAATGGAAGGATAGTGATTTTGCCAAAATATCCGTCTCAATGTTGTATGGAACGACGTTCCAGGGAACGAGGTTCCCGGGACGCGTTCCTCTTAGAAGGAACGATGGAGCGCCTCCGTTCCATCTTGCACCGGTAGAACTGAAACGGGAACTCGCTAGGTTATTGAGGGAACGGCAGACGAAAAGGTATTCTCGTTGCCCCGTCCTCGAATCCATAAACTCTGGGATAAAAAAAAAACAAAAAAAAAAGAGCTCAGACATAAAAAAACGTAATTGTCGAGCACGGTTCGGAGCTAATAGAGAAAGAAATGCAATCCTTCTACTCTTCCTTGTATCCTAAAACATACCGGCACAGAAGGAAACATTTACAATGAGTTACATGTGCTGATTTTCCAAACGCATTCTATGTAGAACATATAATGTTGAATTGTTTTTGCGCGCATAAAATAATTACAATTTGAATATTCACAAACAAATGATTGTGATGAGATATTTATTAGAAAAGAGTTGCTACGTTTTCAAGGATTTGTTTTTATAGGACGCAGAACATATCTGGGAAAATAACTCGAACATTGTCAAAACTATTTAAAAAAAACAAAGCCTTTTTATTTTATCAGTTAAACTTTTATGAAACAATGTTCGCACAAAGGAGCTGTAGGCCTTGCAAAGAATAATGTATAAACGCTTAGCGGATATACGCTGTTATAAATAATTAAATAAAAAATTAAAAATTGCTCGAGTAATGTCTGATTCTAATGCAATTAATGCATAGTTGCGAGCGAGCTGGAAAGAAATGACAATAACAGCCCTTGGAGAAGGGGATTATTATTGTAACAATTGTCATGTCTGGTTCATATAAGAAATTTAACCTTTTTATAATCTTCTATACTTTTTTAAACACAAAAAACATTTAGTGTATCTAACGTGACGCAGAAAAGCCGTATACATTTCCTGGATGAAGAAGAAAACAATAAATAAACAACACTACTATAATAGGAATAAGAATAAAATAAAAACCTGCGCGGCACGCAACTTTGATAAGTCTCCCGTCTCGCGGATTGTGGCAAGCCACCTTATCACACGAATCAAAAAGCAGCAAGACTCAACCAACTCCGATCTGAATGACACAAAATCTTCGGCGCTTAAAAAGTTTTAGGTAAAAAAAAAAGAAGTTCCGAAGTATTTTAAACGAAGAAGACACCGACGCAAAATTTATAACAAAAAGACGAACGTTTTCGAAACACAAAAACATAAAAGACAGAAGAAAAAAAAAAAAAAGTCTCGCCGGATAATTTAGGTTTTGCGAAAGCTTTAAAAGGTCGGCACTGGCTTTCCGCGCGTGTCCTGTTAAAAATATACAAAGAAAAAAAAAAGAGCACCGGACGGCGCAGAGTTGTTCCGGCGCAACGCTGTTGCCTGGAAGGGATTAAGGGGCTCTGGGGTGGGATAGATCCACGTCAAGACTCGTAATCTCAGCGACGCCATGCGCCTGATTCAGTGCAAGACTCTGGGCCATAGGCGGATATCTATGCGGCGCTCCGCATTGTTATCCAAACGCAATAATTATTGAAGGTGAACATTTCGGCAGACGTCTGCCTGGTTGGGTTAAACGAAAATTATAAATAAAGGGGAAACGCCAACCAATCCCTAAAAAACGTAGGGTCCCAACGTTTCGGTGCCGGCTCGGCACCTTCTTCAGGGGGGCTATTTAAAAGAGAAGCAGCTTCTTTCTTTTCTTCTGCGGTGAATGTAGGGCAGTATCTTCGTTTTTTTTTACGGTGGTTAGTTTTCAAACCAGGTGCGGTACCTTCGTTTTCTTCAAAGTTGGTTATTTACAAACGAGGATCAGCATCTTCGTTTTCCTCTAAGGGGCCAGTTTCTTTGGTGTCTCCTCTAAGTGTCGTAGTCCACTGACGTATGCTGAGGGCAAGGTGCCGGAGGATCGATTAATATTTCCTGGTGTGGTCTGTATGCGCCATGACTCAATAAAGAGCCGTTGGCGCCAGTTGGTTTCTACATCCAGGATTCGGGTATTTTCAAAGTCGATGCGGTGGTCATTGTCATCGCAGTGTTCCGCAACAGCGCTACGCTCTCGGTCAAATTTGCGTACGTCATTTTTATGTTGGCGAACTCTTTCCTTGAGGTTTTTTGTTTCGCCGACATATGAAGCGGAACACTCAGCACAGGGAATTTGGTACACAACGCCTTGTGCTTGTTCTCTTGCTGGACGGTCTTTCGGACGAGGCATTAGGCGCCCAAGTGTCGAAACAGGTTTGTGAGCCACTTGAATACCTTCTTTGGCCAGCGTACGGGCCAGAGTTTCGCTAGTTCCCTGTATATAAGGCACACAGACGCGGATGTTAGGGCGGGACTGCGTACTATTCTGTGGGTGCTCAAGACTGCGACCAAGACGACGGGCAACACGGCTGATGAAGCTGTTGGTGTAGCCATTCTTTTTGAGCTCGGCGATGACAGCCTGTTCTTCACTTTCTTTATCTTTCTTTGAGGAGCAGATGTTCCCAGCTCTGGACACCAAGGTCGCAACCACCGACGCCTTGTGACTCGTAGGGTGGTATGAGTCAAACCGAAGGTAACGTCCAGTGTGGGTCGGCTTCCTGTATACAGTGAACTTCATGTCTTCACCTACTCGCTTGACAAGCACGTCCAGAAACGGCAAGGTGCCGTTTTTTTCAAGCTCTAATGTAAACTGGATGGCCGGCTCGATGGAGTTCAGGTGTGCTAGAAAGTTGTCCACCTCTGATGTTTTGAGGATACAAACGCAATCATCGACGTAGCGTAGGAACACTTTGGGGCTAGCCGGAAATGACTGCAGCGCCCTTTGTTCGATTGCTTCCATCGTCAGGTTTGCCGTAGTAACCGAAATAGAAGCACCCATTGCGGTTCCGCTGGTCTGGCTGAAGAACTCTCCTTGGAAGCTGAAGTAGGTGCTGTGAAGGCAGAATTCAAGGAGGCAGCATATTTCATCAACGCTAAGGCAGGTTCTTTCGCTCAGGTCTTTCTCCTTTTCGAGAGCGTTTCTGGCTGTGGCTACTGCCAAGGGCACTGGGACGCTTGTGAACAGTGAAATTACATCGAATGACACAAGACTGTCCTCGGTGGTGACCCTGAGTTCTGAAACGAGCTCCACGAAATGACCGGCGTTTTGTACGTTAGTTGGCGTTCTTCCGACGAGAGGGGAAAGGGTGCGATGGAGGTAGTTGGATAGCGCCCGAAGCGGTGACGTTGTAAAATCCACGATGGGCCGGAGGGGAACGTTTGGCTTATGGATCTTAGGGAGTCCATAGAAACCAGGAGCAGAGCCATTTCGGCATATGAGCCGTAGGTAAAGGTTCTTTGATTCCGGATGTTTTTTGAAAATTCCCGCCAGAAGTTTGTTCAGATTTGTCTGAACTTGTGGGGTGGGGTCTTTTTTGAGTTTCCGATAAGCCGAGCTGTCCAGAAGATCCATCACCTTTCGTTCGTAGTCTTCCCTATCTAGGACGACCGTCGAGTTACCCTTGTCCGCCGGTAAAAGCACAACCTTTGTGTCATCTCTTAGCTGCTGAAGTGCTGTCGACTCTTCTCTTGATAGGTTGTATTGTTGACGCAATGGCATTTTCGACAGAATGCTGACCGTTTTCTGTCGGACCCGTTCCTGGGCGCTTGGGTTCAATTGCGTGATGCCGTCTTCTATTGTGGCGACAATCTTTGGTATGGGCGGCTTTGTCGTGGTCACGTTAAAGGCGTGGCCTTTTGCTAAAACAGCAGTCTCGACCGAAGAGAGTTCCCTTGAGGAGAGGTTTGTTACGAACCTGGTAGTGTCGGATCCGTATCTTGCTTCGCGTTTCTTTTTCAGCTTCACGAGCTTCTCCTTCTGAGAATCCCGTCGTTTTTGTGCAGAAGTAGAAGCGATGTTTTGGGTGAAAGACTGAATGGATGGAAAGATATCTGGGATTTGGTGTTCAAGCTGCCGACGAATGGAGAACAAGTCTAGCTCTTTCTTCTTGAGTGTTGCTTGACACTCGTGAATGCGGGCTTTAACCAGACGGTGCTCTGCCTGGTCGAGTATCTTGTGTCCTTCAGGTGTATGGACGAGGCGCTTGAGATGAAGGCTCTGTGGAACTACTTGCGCATCTCGACAGGCTTTCGTAAAATCGAGGTGAGTTCTGAACGTAGAGATAGTGCAGGCAACGTTTACATACCGCTTCGCTAGCTGTGCTGCTTTCTCTCCGAAGTCAAGGCGTATAGACTTGAAGGTGAACATTTCGGCAGACGTCTGCCTGGTTGGGTTAAACGAAAATTATAAATAAAGGGGAAACGCCAACCAATCCCTAAAAAACGTAGGGTCCCAACGTTTCGGTGCCGGCTCGGCACCTTCTTCAGGGGGGCTATTTAATAGAGAAGCGGCTTCTTTCTTTTCTTCTGCGGTGAATGTAGGGCAGTATCTTCGTTTTTTTACGGTGGTTAGTTTTCAAACCAGGTGCGGTACCTTTGTTTTCTTCAAAGTTGGTTATTTACAAACGAGGATCAGCATCTTCGTTTTCCTCTATGGGGCCAGTTTCTTTGGTGTCTCCTCTAAGTGTGGTAGTCCACTGACGTATGCTGAGGGCAAGGTGCCGGAGGATCGATTAATATTTCCTGGTGTGGTCTGTATGCGCCATGACTCAATAAAGAGCCGTTGGCGCCAGTTGGTTTCTACATCCAGGATTCGGGTATTTTCAAAGTCGATGCGGTGGTCATTGTCGTCGCGTCGGATGCCCCGTATTCTAAGACTTCCAAAAGAAGTAAACGACGCGCAAGGTTCTTTACAGGATATGCTAGGCACTCTTCTTGGTACATGTCTATTTCAAGAAATGTAGAAGGTATTCGTTTTATGGAATGCTATGTCCCTAACATAAATTTGCGGTGCCTTTTTTTTAGCGAAAAAAAAAAAAACTTACGTGTTGCAGAAAGCTCTGTCACCGTCAGCATGATGTGTAGGTACCAGATGCCAAAATTTCAAAGCTTGCCGTTATCGCATTTAAAAGTTTTGAGAGGTTTGGGAACTTTTCAGTGCGAAAACGACTGCCCACGAAGTCGACGAACGTATGCATGGAGATAAATGGCGCCATTTTCCGGAACTTTTTCGTTAAGAGTTTCCGAAAATGTCGTTTAACTTTTAAACAGGATAACGGTTAGTTTTAAAACTTTTGCAAGCGGTCTGGACCGCGCTATGGACTTACGTTTGGACAAAGACTGAAGTGTTTGATCGTGCATATATATATTTTTTGTGGGACACGGTACAACGTTGCCGCATTTATTGGTGCTACACCATCGTCGAAAACCCATCCAGCGTAGTGAATGCGCGATGACCCTGCTTTTTTTAGTTTGTATGTCGTCATTTTGCGCTGGTCTATACACCACCATGCTGTCTATAAACGAGTCCGCGCTGGCCTGCATCAAGTGTACGCACTACGCGAGCGCACAGGCCGGATTCACTCGAGAGGAGTAAATTCTGCGCATGCGCAATACCGAAATCAGCGCCACCGCAGCGTCATGACGTCAGAGGGATGGTGTAGAGTGACCGACAGCTTAAAAAGCGCACGGCGCGGTTGACAATGTTCGCTCTTCTTCCTTCGCTGACTTGTTTTGCTGTCTTCTTATTGGCTAATGTCTCAAATCTCATTGGCTGCGGTGCCATTACAACTTTCTCTGGACCCACCACGCCCTGTGCTTCATAGGGAGCTTGTGAACAGTCTTTGACTGCGCTCGGACATCCGATCATGCATCGTGAAACAAAGTACGCATAAAACTAAACGCAGCGCACTCCCCCCACCCCCCTTTTTTTTTTCTACCCGGCCGCAGTTATGAGGTTTCGTTATTCCCGCGTACGTCTTTTGAGCCGTTTTTGAATTGAATCAAGGCGAAAACTCCGAAATTCATTTTAATTCAGATGGGCCTTAATGGCGCGTCCTAGGAAAAAACAGACAGAAACATATTGGAGAGGCTTTGACAAAATTCGAAAGCTATCAGTGATTTCAGGTTCTCTTACGTAACTCGAAAAGCACGAGCAGTTAAAAAATTATCGTTCTAGCCCACCTTGAGGCGAATTTAGGATTTTCAAAGGATTCACGCTTACCTTTATGTACTTGTTAGTGAGCGCGTTGGTAATGATGTAAGTTTAGAAAGAGTTATATACGTAAAGACAGGGGACGGGACAACACATGTTGTCCCGTCCCCTGTCTTTACGTATATAACTCTTTCTAAACTTACATCATTACCTTTATGATTTATCAGTTTTTGGTCAATGGGCTCTTTGGGAGCCCATTGAGAAAAAAATATTCTATGTGCGTTTCTTTGGGAGTTCGTTGTTTTTTTGTTTTTTTTTAGCAAAGAACTGACATGATCCCTCTTCACCAAAGGTTAGAAAAGTGATAAAATGACTAATTTGCTTAGGAGTGAAAATAACAGTAGCGATAGATCACGGAGTGCTTATTTTCTTTTAATTGAAATAACGCTTCCTTCTCTTTACTCCCCTTTCTTTGGCGGGTGAAGGCGACGAAATCGTATATAAACATTTTCCCATCGTTCTATTATTCTGGGGTAAGCTATTGCGCAAGTCTGAGAAACACTGGGGCGCCCAATTTAAAACAAGCATATAAATATAATAAATGCATCTCACGTTAGAATCAATATTCAGAAAAGTATAAGCACGGTCCACAATAAAATACTACCGGACTAACAGGCAAACATTATTATAGCGATCATGTATACAAATAAATAAGGTAGCCTCCCCCCTCCCCCAAAGTTGCCTATTGACGAAAACATAATCACAAAACCAAACCCCCCCTTTCTTTGGCGCTTTCAGTGAAACATCGCGGAGAATAGTCACCACTCGGCATTACGAATGACGTTATTCCAGGAATACCAGAAATAAATCCGAATAGCGTTTTATCTTCCTACCTCGCCCCATAAAGCGCGATCCAAACCAACGAGTTTTTCTGCCCGCGAAAGTCGTGCGCTTCCCGGAAATTGCGTATTTTGTGACGTTTTTGCTGTTTCCGGTGCGCTTTCTGAGCCACAAGCGTGCGCTTTGGTTAGGACGCAGCGCTTTCGGGCGAGCGGAGTGCATATGCGCCCGACGGCGAAGAAACGCGGAGCCGGAACTGGTGCCCTCCACCGATTGGCCGGGAGAGGATATTGGAGAGGAGCGCCCTACTACGTCACAGCGCGTTTTTGTCCGCTTTCAGAAAAAGTTGAAGTCATCCAACTTTCTTATGCGCGCCCAGAAGGCGCAAGAAATCAGCGCGACGTCACGAAATGCGCAATTTCTGGGAAGCGCACGACCTACGCGCGCACAAAAACGCGTGGTTTGGACCGCGCTTAAGGCACCTAGATTCTATGTGACCCTCGCGTAGATCACGGCAATCGTTCCGAGTTATCCGAGCCCATACAGAGTGGCGGGCCCACCCCGTGATCTCGCGACTGGGCGTAGCGACTGGCTCAGGCAACGGCCACCAGAAGCACTCCTGGCGTATTATCGACCACCATCGCCGCCGTGGTCCATCTCAGCGGGGCAGCGAGGTCGTACGCTCTTTTTTCGTCTTACCATGGACCGCGGATATCACTACGAGCTATCCAAGCCAATCCAACGGCGTGTGAGTGTCACGTGACACTCGGGAGGAGAGCAGCGACCAGCGCCACCTAAAATAATCGAGACCTCTCTTCCAGGCGCTGACAAACTGACAGACACCGCCGGGGTTTGGTCAAAACGAGCCCTTTCGTGTTTTTTCACTTGCGGGTACAAGAGGGAAAGGGGGGGGGGGGGCGAGGAAGCGTTCCGGAGTAAACGATGCCAACGTATGGACTGTCACTGGACGAGTGCGGCTCTTCACTTTCTTCGCCACGCTCTTGTCATCTGCTTAGAAGTGCAAAGAGAGTCCGCGCACTTAGATACTCCTCGTCGGGTTGTCATTGCCTCGATGATGACAAAGGAACGAAGCAAATCGCTTTCTCAGTTCCGTGAGCATCGGAGGATGACTAATTATTTAACGTTACTGCAAAGTTCGGAATGTAATTCACGAGGGCCTTACCGGAGAAACAAAATCCCCGCAGAAGGACAACAGGTGCGATTTTTGCAACCGCTCACACAACAAAGCTCCATCACGGAAAGGCGCGACGCTAAACACTTTAGGATTGCCGTCCAGCCGCCCTTAATGCCCCGTGCCTTTGCTCGTGACCGTACGAAACAAACACCAAACACAATAGCGCAACGCAACGCAAGAAGAAAAAATCGTTTGCACGTGACTCGTGTCAGGCATCAAATCTTGTTGATGTTTAGATTCCCCTTGTCCTTCTTTTTATGACTAGGCATAAAACAAGACGTCATGCCCTCTCTATGACTTCTGACCTCTTTGTCGATACCCGTGAACATCCTTCTCTACCACCGTGGAACGTTCTAACCCTAGGATGACGCCAACTCGGTAACTGAGCCCGAGCCCGACGCCTATAGCTTCCTTCGACGCAATGATCAGACATGGGACAGAACAGAACGCTAGCGCAGCATTCGGATCCAATCTATGTCCGCGCTCGATCTCACCGCGATGACGTAAACACTCCAGCGCTCAGGCTCCAATTATGCTAGGTTGTGTCGACAGGGACCATAGCCTCCTATATACTGACAAAGCCTGGCAGATCGCCACGAGAAGTGGCCGCCGAAATGAAAAAAGTGGAGCGGCAGACAACGAATGAGAGGAGAGACACGTGACTGGCGCCCCGCTGCGGCGAGAAGCCGAAAGGCAGCATCTCGCGCCTGCCGCGAGACGCTGCGGCGAGACGCGAGGACCCGAAAGTGTGTTTCGGGTCCTCGCCGCTGCAAAAGCTGTGCGCTGACGTCCAGGTTCCCTGAGAAATGGCTCTTTGATGCTCTATGCTACCAGATCATCGCGCTCCATATCTGCATAGAGTACCCGGTCTGGGACCGGGCACTCTATGGCTCCTTCGTCGAACTGCCAGGCTTTGTGGGTATAAAGGAAGCTATGCAGAGACGCGCCCGGCGCGGAGTTAAGGGATGCGTTCACGACGCTGGATTGGCGCGGATGGAATTCCTAGCGTCCGCTGCGCAGGACAGAGTATACGGTCGGGGGTGGTTAGCGCCCCGACCGGAGTGCCCGACGAAAAAAGAATGAAGAACCACAGACAAATATACAAGACAACTGGCAAATAAAGAAAAAAAAAGTAGGACGGAATGGGCAGAGGGAGCGACGGAAGAGAGCCGTTGGCCGTCCCCTATCTCCGCCGGGCCGACTGTTTTGGGGCTCGAGGCCCGGGAGCTCAAGATGCCGCACCGGAAATCGATATGGCTGTTTAGGAGGGGACGCCGGTACAATCTCGTCGAGACTGCGATCACCGCGGCGCCGCCCTTGATGTTGCGTATACCCTTACCTAATAACTTCCGAGTTCAATTACTGCCGCCGAATGTCTTTTTTGTTTTCGCGTTGAAGCATCTCGCCTAGTAGCTGGCTGGGACGTCATTAATATCTATATTGTCGGGCTGATCCCATTTAAAGTTATCGCAGGGAGAGGTTTCCCCGACTGAAAACGGTTATCGTCCGGATTGTTGATACTGACTTCTACTAAATACTTCTTCTGCTACTACATACTACTAAGTCGAGAAGGCAGTATGTAGCGTCTCGCCTCGAGAATGAATACTTATACCACAACAAGGCGAAAACCAACTATGTAGCGTTTCACCCTAAGACTGACTGCTACTACATACTACTACTTATAGACTAATACGTGCCACCAAGGCCAAAAGCAACTATGTAGCGTCTCACCAAAAGACTAATGGCTACTGCGTAATACTACTTATACAACTAAGGCGAAAAACAACTATGTAGCTTTTCAGCTTATAAGTGACTATTACAACAAACTAATATTTATACTAATACATACCACCAAGGCGACATGCAACTATGTAGCGTTTCACCCTACAGGGCCCCTTAAAAGGAGCGGAGGAGCGAATGACCATTCTGTGACGTCATGGACTTTGGGTGCAGAAATTCAAATAAATCTCTCGCCGTCAATATTGCACTAAAATTGTTTCTTTCGCGTCAAACTTTTTTTTTTTTTGACATGCGTGTCGCAATTTACACTGTTTAAAAAAGCTTTTGTTTTCTTTTCAGGGGCACTTTAAGAGTACCTGCTACTATATACTACTACTGATACTATATACTACTAAGGCGAAACTAAACTATGAAGATTTTCACCTTAACACTGACCTTCAATACTTCAAGAAAGTGCGTCTTGTGCGCGAATGAAACAGGCACTCTCGCGGCTGCTGTTGCCGTTGCGTTCCCAATTTGGTCGTGATCCCGTCGTCGAACACGGGCCGAGTGTGATAGCGGCGTGTTGGAAAGTGAAAGACACAGAACCGCAATACTTTGACATTCTACATTAGGACAATCCCTAGCTCCTCGGCAGGTGCTATGGCGTATGTTGTTTGCATGCAAAACATGTGTGGTATGAGAAAACGACATCGGCGCACATGTTGCCGTTATGAAAGGCTCGGTTTGCTCAATAATTGAAACGGGCCCGACAAGCTGTTGCCTATTGTATCCCGTCACAGGTTTCGCACTATCCGTCCGGAACACTTATATATGCCCCCTTAAAAAAAGAAAAAAAAAGGAAGAGAAACGCGGAAAGTTACCGTAGGAAAAGGTAGACCATGTGATTCGCACAGAAAAGCCCCCCTCCAGTTCAAGAAAAAAGAAAAAGAAAAGGGCGGGCACGTTACAAGCGACTGGCTAGATATCATTCTGTTTATTTATTAAATATGATAATGACACTCACATGTTGAAATTTTTTAATATTTTAGACAAAACCCTGAGACTGGGGGGAAAAGAAGGACCACACAACACAAAGTCTCAACATAATTGAGACTTTGTGTTGTGTTGTCCTTCGTCTTCCCCCAGTCTCGGGGTTTTGTCTAAGATGCTAAACCATCACCAGCCTGTTTGCGCCCCCCCTTTTTGCATGTTGAATTTTCGTTTTTCAGCTGCGATAATTTTTTTTTTGACTGATTGAGACTTTAAAGTTCTTGTGAACTGCACGCAGTTTTTAGAGGAAAAATGCTTTTTTACTTTTGCATTCTAAATATATTGAATGCACATTATGTTGCAATGAGATACAAGGGACGTGCAGTGTATGTCCCCTAAATTTAAACTGAACACATCAAAGCATGGTCCCGCTTTTTGGACCGCTCTCTCGTTTGGTGAGAACTAGAAACCAGATTTGTCAGAATATTTAATAGGGCCGCTCCAAAAGTGTGCAAAAAAGAAACATGTTGCCACAGCACGTCACTGCTTTGCACCAATGAAGTGAGTGCGATTTCGGGCACATTGTTAGCAATAGATATATGGCCCAGATCTGAGGTTAAAAGCCCTAATAATATCGGAAATCGTAAAAAGATTGGATTGCTCGTTATATATGACCTTTTTCAATAAGGATAATTTTTACATTGGACACATATGTCCAGACTTGTACGTGACGAGTTACAAGAAACCGATTACTTGTAATCAGATACGTATTGTTGTAACACTTCAAATACTTTTTTTTCTGCGGTACGGTTTGCTGTAGTTCAATTACAATTTTATAGAATCAAGTACAAGTAATGAACTATGTGTTTCCGAAATAGCCAAAATTATTGAGTTTAGTCTCTTTACGTAAAATATTCCTCTGTCGGCCCGTGCGCAACTCGTCTTTTTTCAACAACGTCAAAAACCTTCTTTGATCCATAAACAACTAAAGAAAGATACCAGAATGATTTGAACGTCAACGAGCTCAGCGACGTTTTGAGTCTTGGGCTGTCGAAAGTGCTTCGTTTCTTTGGAACGGGTCGGTACCATCCGGGTTTGCCGCGATATAGACGACTGCGTTCTGCACTGACTTGATTTAGCCACGATGTCAGAGAAAGCTGATGGTCTCGAGCCGACTCAAGTATTTCTGCTATTGCTGAACACTGAAAAGCTGCTTCTGATATACTTGTAAACGAAAGTACAGTATACTACCGGCAGAATGGAAAGGCGTTCACGACAACTGAATAGTAGGTGAAAGACTTCTTTAGCGTAATCTTAGTGATTAAATACTACACGCTACCAGCTCTCGGGAACTATTGGTCCACCCAGCCAGACCCAGGCTTCCCAGATCTTGCAAGTGTGATGACCCTGCGCCAATTCGAGGAACTTCGCGCTGCTCGACACCTCGCTGACATCAAGTGCCGGCCCGAAAGAGACTCGCCCGAGTTTGGTAGGGCATTCGAAGTACGACTTCTAATCAACAGCTTCAATTAGGCTTCTCAAGCGTCACCGGCAAAGCGGCAGTCCATCGGGGAACATATGCTACAATCAAAAGGCGATAGCCTCACAAAACAGTACATTAAATCCAGCCTATCCGTTGGATATTCGAGGTGTGCTGCCGATATGACGCAGAAACGGATGATTTCTTTGAGGGCGACTTGTACACATTCAAGGGAAAACGAACGAGTGGAGATGCGACTTGGTAAGTCAGTTGTCATAAAACTGACAACACGTCTTGGAGCCGTCGGATTTGAAATCTCTTCCGACAATTACTTTAACCCTCCGGCCCTCCAGAAAAAAACCTTGTGAACGAGATATTAAGGCGCGCGGTACGGGACGAGGAAATATAAAAAAAAAGAAAAGAAACAGCAACATGTCAAAAGCTTTTTTATTGACACAAACGTGAAAACAGGCGACATTCCGTCTTTCTCCGCTGACGGTGTTTCCTGTGTTAAGTGTATGAATAATCCCTCTGCAGTACGTTTTTGGACTTCATCTCGCCGGTGCAGACCGTCCAGTTGCGGCGTCGTTCTGCCGACAAGAAGGAGAAAATTGCGATTCCTTGTCCCTTGGCTCTGAGAGAGCACAATCAAGCAATGGGCGGTGTGGACCCGATCGATAAAATGTTGTGACACACGAAGTGGACCGGTGATCAAGGATCACCTGCGGGTGCTCTTTGACGTACTCGATGTTGGCGTCAAGAACGCTTTTGTCTGCAGAAAGCTGCAATCAGGGAACTATAAGATCGCCACGCTCACTTCAATGGAGTTCCGCATGGGCGTATCAACCGGGGGGAGCAAGGGCGGCGCTTTCCCCTCCCCCCACTTCTCAGAGTGAGGGGGCAAGGCATGTGTTTTGCCCCCCCCCCCCCCCCCCCCTGAAACAGCCGCCACTGGGCAGGGCAAACACTGGCCAGCGGCGCCCAAGGAATACCAAGGGCACCGCACCCCGACCCGAGGGGGCACATTTTTAACGCGCAGGCGATACAAACCCTAGCAACGGCGCTCACGCCGGATTGGCTGGTTCGTGGAGATAGGCGCTGCCGCCGTCAACATAGGCAGGGGTTACAATGCGAGTTTCCGAAGCGGTAGCGTAACTTAGTGGTAAGATGTCTGCCTCATACGCAGCAGACCCGGGTTCTATCCACGCTGTGGGCTTACTTCTTTTGTTTTTCCTCGATCATTTTGTTTTGTCGAGGCATTTGACGATATTTACGACATTTCTTTTTTACGATTAACACTGAAAAAAAAATGTTGTCGACGAAACATCGCTAAACTAAATCGTATGGGACTCTATTTACGGATGTGCATGGGGGACAGCGGGGCTTGGGTTGCCAGGCTGCAAAGCGGCGTGTACGGGGGTAGAAGGAGGGGGGGGGCTAAATGGGTTAATAGTTTTGTAATTAGTAGCCGCACACTGTCGGCGCGAAGCGGCTTGAACGCAGCCCGTGGGGGTGGGGGGGGGGGGGTGGGGGGGGGGGAGGTTAACGCGCTTCGAGTGACACACGCGCCGTCCAAATCCGAAATTTAAGTTCCCGCGAGTTGCGTAGCAGCCAATCCGGCGTGAGCGTCGTTGTTGGGTCTATCACCTGCGCCGTAAAAGTTAGTGATAAACCGAATCTGCCGAACTTCAGATTCGGCAAATTTCCGCACATGCCGGTAATTTAGAAGGAAAGTTCGGCAAAGATTCGGAAAAAATACGGCAAATATCTGGGCACGCGCACGAACGTGACGGGCTATGGATCGCAAATGGACGCCGCGCAGTCGCGCGGTTACCATCGTACAGTTCAGTACAGTCAGCGGTTACGGCGAGGTGTGGAGTGGGCGACACGGTAACTGTGCGTTTGTGAGCTTTTGCGAGTGTGGTTCTCTTCAATATTTTCTGCCTCAAGAAGAGAAGATCGACCAGTAATTTACGCAATCCACTGCGCAAGTGGCCAATGATGCGGTGCATTCTGGATAACGTGATTTTCATTTGACATTTTCATTGATGAAACGAGGTAGTTGAAACATTGACTGACAACTGACAATTAAGCTCAGTGTTCGCAGGCCACTGCCGTCAAACGGGGCAGAGCCACGAGAGCTTGCAGAATGTATGGGACGCAGCTGGCATCGTCGTCATAATGTGATATATGTTTTCCCTCTTATTTTCTTTCCTTTTTACGCACTCTTTGTAGTGTGTATATTCTGTACATTTATATATCGGTTTTGTTTTTTGACATATGGTAGCGGGCTGGCAGGCGCTCCGCGTAAGGGTTTTCACCTATCTGTTTAGCCCCGCACTCCACCACATGGGCCCCTTCCAGTTTGTGCAAATGAAATTATTATTATTATAACAATCCTATTTTCGTCTCACAAGTGGTTTGTGCCAATACAGAATAATATTGCTTTTTAGTTCGCGTTATTTCGCGATTTTCATGTATCTGCATAAAACTAAACACATAACTATCTATCATGCTCGACGTTGCACATCCGACATTCCTAACTCTCCCCATCTTCCATCCAGAAACCGGTATTTTAAAGGTTAAACACGGAACGTTGAGAATATGGAAAGCACACTTTCATGCAAAGCTGACGTTAAGTGACTCAAATCGAAAAACATAATATTTACAATATTGTTATCTCTTTTGGTGAAGGCTCAGCAACCGTTGCATTCGTTTTCGCGCACGAAACGGCGACTCCCAGAGAATGTAAGAACGCAGTGATTGCCTTTATTTTAACAATGTAAACACACTTATAGGCGTGCGCTGGTGAAGTCTCAAAATCAAAACTCTCGTAGCGTGATTCGTGACTAATTGCAAGTTAACACAAAAAAGCGACATCGATACAATTATCTTGCAGAATATCACCTTATTTAGTAATAACTGTGTCAATAGGCACTACCATAGCCTCCTTTATACTGAAAATGCCTGCCCAATGGTTTCTTTGTCGTCGTCGCCCCTACTTCACATATTTGCTACTAGGGGCGCCAAAACCCCATACAGAAAAGCAGACGACGCTTGTCCGCTGTATGCTACTACAGTTCACTGTAGCTAGTGTAAGCTACGTTATCACGTTAAGCTATGTGATAACGTAAGTTTTTCATGTTAGGTTACGCGGTAACGTGACCTTACGTGTTTAAATAGGTCACGTGATCACGTAATGTTTTTGTGACACGAGTAACTTCTTTCGGTTGTCGTTTGATTCTCAGAGCTCTAGAGCGCTTAGCCATAGCCGGCATAGCTCAATAGCACGAGGCTGTCTGCAGCTCCCGGCACGCACACCGTGACGCCACACGATGTGCGTGTGGCGTCACGTAGTAGAAGGTGGATATTTGGCACGGGTGGTGAATGAACATGTCAACTGCAGTGACTGCTTCCTACTGGTTATTAAGCAGGCTTCTACGGCTCACAGTGATTCCATCATCAGGCACCAGGACAGGGCAGGACTATACTATTCATCGAAGAAGCTAGTGAGGGTGCTGTATGCGCTGAAGAACTTCGTAGAGGTTTTAGTGAAAAAAATGAAATATGCTGAAAACGCCTTTGTATGTAGCTGATGAGACTTGCGTAGATACACTTATGCACCATGGCGTTCTGAAATGCGCAAAGGCAGATAAAGATGTAAACCATTACAAAGATTTCCTGCAAATTCTGTCTACTAAGTATTTCAGGCCAATTTCCACAAACTACTCTGCATCCGTGTCTGACAAGCGTGACCTCAAGAAGATCTTCTTCAACAAGCCACTATCTAGGAAATCGTTAAAGCTCTAGAACTGCACCCATGAAAAACAGTGCAGACCAGAAGAAACCGGTCAAAACATAAAAAAACTGTGAGCTTAAAAAAAAAAAAAGTTTTCAAATTGAAAATGTATTTTAAGATCCCCGTTCAGTGCGTTTCCGACGGGTGCGCAGGTTTTCGGTCAGCGAAGGCTCGTTCGCGGTCCTGAGAAAAATCCCTTGACTGCCGCATGTGGTCCGCGGGTCGTATGTTGTCCGGCTCAGCGCCAGAAGCAATAAAAACGCCAAGTGGCTGCTGTTGCAACGTCGTGAACGTCCGCCAGCCTCTCTGTCTCCTTTTTAATTTGGTTTGACTATTACTGTTGTCGCTGTGACAAGCACCAGAGGTCTGGTAACATTTCAGCATGGAAACCAAACCAAGAAGTGAAAGCTAAAAGGAAGGTTAAGACTTCTTTTATATATAAAAACTATACTGACGGTGCCCTGCGCTAGTTATGTAGCACGGGTTACAAATGAATTCAATTCACAAATGGCGTCACAGTGGACTGTAGCAGCGGGCAGCGGAGAAGCGTCGTCTGCATTTTTGTATGGGGTTTTGGCGCCTCCAGTGGCAAATTTGGGAAGCAGGCGCAACGACGACGCATGGGGAAGCCAACCATTGGGAAGGCATTATCAGTATAAAGGAGGCTATGGCACTACATGTTGTATTTACGTTAAGAAACAAAAACGCATAAACCTTTTTTTGTGAAAAAAACTAAATATCAGCGTTAAGTCTGGTAACAGTGTATTTTTGCCGAATCTTTAGAAAAGTTCGGCAAAAGTTCGGCTCCACCGAATCCCAAGATTCGGCAAAAGTTCGGCCCAGCACTAGTAAAAATATACGACCGGGCCGGGGGGGGGGGGGGGGGGGGGTTTGTTTGCCCCCCCCCCCCCCACCACACACACACACACACTCAGAAACAAGTTGATACGCCACTGGAGTTCCGACAGGATGTTGCCTCCGGACTCATGGATAACTATTCCAGTCGGCAGCAAAGCGCATCAAGCCTCGAGCAGACGCAAGAGCGAATCCAGGCATCAACAAATCCACATTGAATGAACAAAGCCGCCACTCAAAAGCGAAGTGCAAACTGTGCTAAATTAGAAAGTCGTATAGTGAATTAGTGCGCTCTTTGCGGAGTGATTCTGTGTTTAACAGGGACAAGAAACTATTTCCTGGAATTCCACAGTGCAAAGAAGTAACAAGATTCCAAGGGTATGGTACCCCAAAGTACATTGGGACATATATGTCCAGCACTAAACAATTCGTGCGTAAACAAAACCTGCTTCAAGATTGCTTTGAAATCGTTTGCAAGTCCCAAATAAACAAACAGAAGGAGTAGAGATTATCGGCTGCATTTACATATTTTCTTATGCACCTGAACGTGATATGGAAATTTTAATATAGGTCGCTAAATATGAGATCATCTTAGTTGCCGACTTCCACTGCAATTTACGTTAAATATTTTACACAAACCGTAACTGTTAAAAAAAAGTTTAGGATTCCTTTGGATCTTTTGTTACTTGTATATTATTAAAATACCTCAAGTTTCTATTCGTGAAAAGGGTTTTGATTTTAAAGTGCCTAATTTTGTAGCTAATGTCACATATTTACTTGAGTCTAAAAATGTATTATTACAATATGTTTTTTTTTTCCCAAAAAATGCGCGGATTTTCTCGTTCCCTCTTAAGTTGCGCCGAGTCGGAGGAAATCAGTTATTAGTTATCAGGAATGCAAGGGGACCTACCAAAACCGCTGCTAAAACAACGCTGTGAATGTAGACACTGTAACATCCTTCGAAGACTCCGTCACTGAGTTGTTAACTCGATGGAGTCACAAACGCGTCTTGCGTGTTAACGTGTGTTCATTGTCAACTGTTCGCAGCATCGTCGTACATACATTCGTAACTTACACAGCAGTCTTTTCAAGTAAAAATAAGAATTAAAAAAAAAAAAAACCAACACCAGATTTAACACGAAGTCCGAACGCATTCGACGCCAGAACCCAATGGAGCCAATCATTCATCGCCAAAAGTGCACCTTCAAGATTCTTCGTCTCCGTACGCTTGCTCTTACGGCCGTGAGAGAAAGCGCTCTCACGGCCGCGGTTTCACCGTGGTTTCGCCTCTGATAGCAATTGCACAAAGGCGACGAGCGTCGTGAAGGTGCACTTTTAACTTGGCTCGATTAGTTCCATCGGATCCTAGTGTGGGCTGCGCTCGGACTTGAGGCTCTGTTACACTGCGACGTTGAGCGAACAAACGTGCCGTAGCGCAACGCACACAGACACTGATTGGCTGCAGATATCAATTTCTTGCTCGCCGGCCGATGAAAGGCGCGCGTTCTGCGCCACGCTGCGTTGGCTGCGCTTAAGGTCGGAGTATAACGAATCCTTAAGTGTGTGACACCGTAAAGCCAATCTGTATAAAAAAAATGCAGGAAGATCCATCGCTGGATTGTTAGGAAATCATGACCATTGGGAAACGCCACACGCGCCCCTCTTTGGGAATCACTAGCGCTGACACCTTCACTTTGATGATTTGGCTTTCCCTTTTGCTTCCTCTATCGATTGCTCCCGCTTTTTGGCCTCGCTACAGGGTCAGCGTTTTCCAAAGGGGGACGTATGTGGCGTTTCCCGAGGGTCATGCTAACGCATTCCCTAAGAATACACCGATGAATCTGGCTGTAATTTGTTTCGCCCCCTTTTTTGTACTCGGCCTGTCAGGGTACGTCGACGACCTTGGATAAGGTCGTCCATATCACTCGTGGAAAGAAACACACCCATACCACTCGTGGAAGGAACCGCATCCATATCATTCGTGGAGGGAACCGCAGCCATTGTTTTAATTACACACAGACACACCAGGACCACCGCACCTCTATAACGGAAGTCCAGAGCGGAGAACAGCCGGCGACGGCAGAGCGGCAACTGAGCACGCCCGCATGCATTCCACCGCGCCAAAGCGCGTCCTCCTTTGTGCCTACGCGCCAGCTGCGCGTGACTTTGACGAAAACGAAAGGGCTCTTTTTGACGAAATCCCGGCGGTGTCTGTCAGTTTGTCAGCGCCGGGGAGAGAGGGAGAGGTTGAAGCGTGCTGAAGTCAGCACTCCGGAGCAATGGGAGCTTCGCACGCGTCACCCTCTGTTCCTCTTTCTGCCTCTCTCACGGCGCTGACAAACGAAAGACACCGCAAGCTTTTCGTCAAAACGAGCGTCCTAATGATAACGTATAAAAGAAACACGGGAAAGAACACACGTAGGCGAAAACAAAACGGTGGAAGACGCCGCTGCAAACTATGGTGATGATGAGGCTTGTTTTATGGCGCTCTTGCTTTCATTCTTCCGAAGCACTTTGATATCTCTCTTTATGCACCCAGATAAAAGCGACCCGTGACTCTAAAATGAAAGTTTTGTTATTAATAAAACGCATGCGCTTGGGAACAATCAACTTTAATATTTAGAAGAATGACATCACCCGCAACATCGGCCCGCGCCCTCGCCCGCGGGCTTTATTTCAACACCGTGAGCACCTCTCTGTCTTCTATACGTCGTCGTCCTCCCATTGTTATATCACCTCATAATCATCATCACTAGACGTGGCACCGCGGGCCTCCATGGTACGGGCTGGCGCCTTCCCGCGGTGCGACAGCTCTCCTGAGCCAATACAGATTATTGTATTATTATTTTTACTGTTATTATTAAATAACCCCAGACTTAAATTCGTTTTGGTTTCAACTGGTATCAACCCCTAGACTTGTTTCTCCGCTTTCTCATTTTGTCTATCGTGTGACTATGGTTCCCACAACACGTCAGAGATGACAAAATTACTTTCAAAAGGTAATTAGATTACATTACTAATTACTTTTTTTAAAAAACTGCGCAACAATAATTAATTGCATTACAAACTGCAGCAGATTAAAAGCTATGACATTGCATTACAATTACTTTCCAAAATTATTGAAATTTGTTTTTTAAATTACTTTTTTATGCCATGAGGCAGTAATTTGTGCTCATTTTATTTACAGTATATGTACAAGAACGCAGATCTTACTGTTTATTCCGCAACAGCCTGCTGCGCCTCAAAGTGAACCATACTGAACAGTCGTTCTGCTGGCGCACACGACAGAAGTGTTAAACGTGACGAAGCTTCGTCTTTAGATGTCACTCAAAGACAAGCGACTCGCTGATTTTAATATACATTCGACGTTGAAGGTCCTGAGTAAAAGAGTTATATGCTTCGGTCTTCTGGATTTTGAAGGTAGTTACTGTCCATGTCAGTAAGTTAAGTCGGGCCATGGGAGCTCGTTCTTACAAGAAGTCGTCGTGTGAAACGTTTAACTTCCGACTCGGACGCAGTCTAATCCCCTTTTTTTATTTACAAAAACAAAACCTGCAACGACGAAACTTCGGCATTATAGTAGGTACAGCCCTAGGTTTAATACGCTCAATAAAGAACTAAAAAAAACGTAACACTTGACTATACAGCCTCGGCTGTCAAGAAAGATAATACATAAACGTTAAAATTAAATAACAACATTAAAACTCGAGACCATTTCCTGGTCTAATGGTCCAGGACACCATTAATAATAATAAAAAGGATACTCGGGTAGCAGGTTCCACTGAGTGATTGTGTGTGGAAAAAATACAAACTTCTTATAATCTGTGCTACAGAAAAATTTCCCTTATCTTTTTGGAATGATTCACACGATTTGAAATATAGTTACGTAGTTCTACATATTTGATTTGATCAATACCTGCAAAATTATTAAAAATTGCGAGCAAGAACCTCAATCGAAAATCTTTGCGTGTTAACAATAAACTTTCCCAACTAAGTACATTTTTAATCCCTGTGACGCTATTTTTTATACTATATTTTCCTGTTACAACTCTCGTGCACGGTTTTAAATTTTCTCTATCTTATCTGCAAGGCGCTTTTGATGCGGATCCCACAAAACACATGCGTACTCCAGTGTTGGTCAAACCAAACAGCAGTAGCCTGTATTCCTTAGTTTGTGTGAAACACCGCACAAATTTCGCATAAGAACATTTTCAGTTTGGCTGGCCTTTTAGCAGTTTCAGTGACATGAACCTATAAAAACGTGTGCTTGACAAGGTAATCCCCAAATATTTAACGAGGGTGTTATTACTTAGTTTATGATGATCAATAAAAACTCATAATAAGACAGGGTTATGTTTCCTCCCAAATATGACTAGCACACACTTATCCCAATTCAAGCCCAACTCCCAAGTCCAGCACCAATCCGATGTTTTATCCAAATATTCTATCCGGATCTCACTGTAAAACGCCGAATCAGTAACACTGTCAACGGTTCTGTACAAAACGCAATTGTCCACGAACAGCTTTATTGACTAGTTAATGGTCGATGATATATCATTAATAAACACGATAAATAAAAGAAGTCCCAGCTCTGACCCCTGCGGCAGGCCAGAAGTCACATCAACAAAGTCAGGGATTGCACCATTTACGACGACACACTGCTTTCTCCCTAAAATGTAATTTTCTATCCATCAGTATACGTTTCCATCGAGGCTAAGGGAGCTCAGTTTGTGTAGCAGCAAAGGGTGAGACACTTTTTCGAAATCCTCGCTCAAATCAAGAAAGATGGCGTGCGTTTGTCCTCCCCCCTCAGCCGTTGAAACCAAGTCACGATAAAGTTCTTCAAGCTGTGTGGCGCATAAGAGGCAATTTATAAAACCATGTTGGGCAGAAGAGAAATAACTATTTGTATTGAAATCCCTCGCAACATTGATAGAAATAATATGCTCTAAAATCTCGCAACATAAGCAGCTCAATGAGATGGGGCGATAATTCTCCACTTTATGTTTTGATCCCTGCTTATGGATTGGCGTGACGCACGTCTCTTTCCACTGACCCGGGAGCACACTTTGTTATAGGGATTTGCAAAAAATAATCTCTATAAGTTGGGAGTCACACCAAATGAGCACAATCTTAAAACTCTGGGGGACAAACCATCAGGACCTACAGCCTTTTCGATATCAAGCTAATCTAAACTCTCCTTTATCCCTTCTACACTGATAACAAGATGAGCCATTTGATTCACATTTTTTTCATTGAGAAGGGGGGGGGGGGGTAAGAATGAGTTTTGAAGTTAGAGGCAAAAGAAACTGGAAGTATGTTTTAAAAGAGCTTGACTTTTTGTAACTTACTTCAATTACTTCCCCATAATATAATATATTTGGAATTCCCACATTCTCCTTTAAGCGTTTTTTTTTAGGTATTTCCAGAATTCTTTGCTACACATGCCATCAGACAGTTTATCAAAATACCTGGTTTTGTGTTGGTAACAGCTTCCTTAAAGGTTACATTGAGTTTCTCGAGCTCTGCGGCTGCCGATATTGGACATTAATTTTTGACCTTACCTTTTCTCCAAAATTCACCAGTTGACTCATTCCCGTTTGTTCTTCTTTAGGATTATTGTTCCAAAACACCCGAAGAGCCCAAGTTACTGCGCGTTATCGCACAAGGGGGCTGGATGTTTGCCATGCAGAAGCGTCGCCAGGTGAGGAAAGAGATGGCGTGAGCTTTCTAAACTGTGTACTTTCTCAGCAAACGGGTAGCGATATCTGCTTGTTTGCTTATTCTGGAATAACCTTCCCAGGGAAAGACAGAGAGGCATACCACAAGCGGCACCTGTTTTCTTCAATTCCAGTCTTTCCCGACTACAAAAATCACCTTTACTTACAAAGGCCAAGGATATGCACGAAACGTTATAACGACTTGACAAGATATTTGGGAGTAACTATTTATTGCGGTGTTGTTTCGTTCAGTATGGTCCAAGTTTAAGGTTTGGCCTTGCTTGACAAAAGAGCAAGAAGGCTGGAAATCTGCGTGTCCTGTCCTCCGGTTTCAAAATTGGTTAACGTCACTGCTGATGTGCGCTTCGCAGTGCGGAGGAGCTACGTGCACGTAGGACAAGTCACACGTCTATCCTTCTCCACTTTACCACGCTGTCATTCATACCCTCTTGCGGAGAAGGGGTCAGGCGATGAAAGGAACGTGGTTGGTTGGTTTCAGTGAGCTCGTAGCACCCACCGCATTGTCAGCTTAGGAATGAACCACCAAGTGTAGTATCGTCGTGAAGACATGACACCGTGAATCTGTCTTGTCTGGAGCTTGTGAGCCGTGGCCTTTCAGTGATAAGTTTGCATGAAAGCTTTTCTCTCTCCCCTTCGACTTTCAAGTTTGCATTTGTGCCCCTGTCGTGTTCCACGTACAAAGCTTTGCGCTTAGATTGCCGTTGTTTCTTTGCTCTGATATCTCTTTCACGATATTTACCACGAAAAATAATGTTTTTCTTTCATTCTTTAAGATAGCAAACATACTGCCTCATATATAAAGAATGTAATTTCAAAACGTAATAAGTAATTTGCTCATAAATCGCTGCCCTGAAGGTAATTCCTTACATTACTAAATTACGAGCTTATTAAAGTAATTAATTTCATTACTCATTAGCACAAAATGTAATTTAATACTGTAATTGTACCGCATTAGTCTCATTACTGCCAGCTCTGTAACACAATCTATGTGCAAGACATGCGTTCATTTTCTGCATTTTACGAATTCACAGCAATTTTATTGCACTGAGTGCGGTGGTTGATATTTTGGAGAGTAAGCGGCATTTTAAAAGTGCGGTAGCAATAGACATTTACTAACAGCAGTGTTCTGTTGTTCCGCGTGTTCTGCTACTTTTTGTTTTGATTTCTCATGAAAGTGTATGTGTGTGCAGTATAAGCGAACCAGTACTAATGACTCAGCTGTCGTTTCTGGACGCGAGACGAATAAATACACAAGTTAAAAGAGGAGTGGCACCTATCAGTTCATATATCTATCGTAGTGATTGGTCGCTAACAATTGTTAAAATAGGGATAGTTGCCATTTTCGGTAAAAAAGTATCGTTTTTCTTAATTAGAAGAGGGGTCGTCCGTATTAGGTATGCGTGGCGTTAAATGCATATAATGCGAACCTTTTGGAACATAGACAAACACGTGCAATGCAAAAAAGAAACTCTCGCGATGTATTTTTTATTTTTTTTACATTACGCAGTGCCACAGAGCCCGGCGAATAATGCAGATCGAACTTTAACTTTTTTCTCCGATAGGTGACACTACGCATGGCAGTGTTAGATTCCGGAAAGAAGTTTCAATTGGATGAATTAACGCATAATTGATAATTGATCCAATTCTCGCTTTCGGAAAAAAGTATAAGCTGCAGGATCAGTATCATAATCCCCATACTACTTTCTAATTACGAATATTTCCTAACTCACCTACCAATATTAAAAGTTTCTACCGAAGTCACACACACTAAAGAGTCATTTTGAGCTAATTTGGTTTCGGAATAATATTATTAAAACGCTGATAATATTAAATGTTTTATTAAAAAAAAAACGATTCAATTAAGCGAGTTTCTAACACGAGCAGGCGCTTATAAAAAATCACCCGTCGCTTCCTGTTGCAAGCTCCTGAACGCAAGTTTTGTAATCTTTAATCTTACGTGAACACAGTCTTCCATTAAGTTAAGGTAGGTTCTCGCACTAGCGTTTTTCTAAAACCAGCATTCCATAGATAAGTGTTAGGAACACAGTCAGCGCTCGGGTGTCGATAAGCCCATTGTTGATCGAAATGAAACTCCCAAATCTCGAACCGCTGCTTTCGCCGGCTGCTCTTCTAGGCCATTCTCTGAGGCGTTACTCTCATCCTCAGGGGTATTGGAAGATCCTTCCTATCAAAAACGACGAACCCCTGAATTTTTTTAAAAAGACCAAAGGACTGTCTCTCCTCTTCTCCCTCACCTTTTTTATTGTTTCGTTATTCTTATTCCAGTGCTATCCCCTCCATCCCACCTTTCCTCGGCAACGATAGGAACAACACCTACCGATAAGGGAGACGAAAAAAAAAAAAAAGATGGACCAAGATTTCTTTTTTCTTGTGTTCAATAACCACTGCACTAAAAAAACAAAAAAAAAAACACTGCACAGTATTTCTAGCAAAAGCACAAAAAGACAAACGGCGGTGGGGTAACATCTAAAGATGACTTTTTTGCCGCAGTTGGGCGTTCGGCCTATGGATCTTCCATATCACGAACCTCGGGGGAAAGAAACTGCAGAACGGCTCCCGCCTTCATTTTGTCGAAGCTGGGAGTAGTTTACGGCGATAGACAGAGCTTCGGTGAAGTTTGAAATGGGTCTGGTTCGACGCACTACAAAACAACGTGTGCTCGGTCTGATACGCTTATCTGAACCTGGTTTCCATCCCGGAGAAGGGAGGCGTTGGAGAAATACAACAAAACAATGAGGGTTCAACCTTTGTGAACGGTGTCGGGGAAAGCTTTTTGGCCTCGCGGGTTTGTTCAGGTCGCAGAGAAAGTCATCGTAAGATCCAGAGGCAGCGTGTTGTTTGTGATCTCTTTAATGTCAAACTTGTTTTTTTTTATCGAAGCCATAAAGAATGTTTTGATTAGATGCTAGTACAAGCTAAGCGTCCTTTTTTTTTTAATATAGCCAGAAAAACAGACGTTATATATTTGTTTCTGGTAACTTACTATAATAGTCGTTGGCGTCATAAATGCGTACGGGAAAATGGAACGTATTTCCTATACCATATAACGGTATCGGTTTGATATGACCTCGCTTGTTATTGCCTAATTTTTAATAAAATTATCATCGCGAGGGATTGCGAAAAAATCATCCACACTTCCCCCAACGCATTTGTTAAACTTTCTTTGAATGTTCGCTTGAATGAACAAATATAACACATTTTATCAAAGAGATAAAAATAAAATCTCCGCGAAACTGCAATTACAAAGCCTTATTTCGTAATCTTCAGGAAGAAAGTTGTAGCATAAAGACAAAACCACCTTGCTGGAAAAAGGAATCGGTTCAGAAGGCGAGTGCTGGTCGCTATCCAACGATCACCATTTTTTTCCTGCGCTCTGCAAACAAAAAGACTCGTAGCGAATGCGGACCCTACTATCGTGGACGGTATCAGGACAAAATTATCCAGGACAAAATGGTCCCGGACAAGATGGTCTCGGTCAATAATCGGCCCGGACAAAGTGTTCCCAAACGCGATAAAATGGTCCCGGGTAAAATTTTGCGACATTGCTCGCGTGAAGGAGAAATTAAAAAGACGTTTAGTGAGTCTTGGTTGATTATTTCACTAATTAGGATGTATCTCGCAATTCCTGACGTCTGCCGTGGCTAGAAGGTTTTTTCCTTAAAGTTCTTTTACTCAACCCTCCTATGTTTAGCAATTTTTGAAAGCCTTCCCTAAAGACTTGGTATATCAAGTAACGCATCTATAAAATATGACAGCACGAAAAAATAAAGAGGTTTTTCCTTGGCACACCCTCACAAACATGTAGTATGTGCATAAAATAATGTCTTTCATTCATCCTGCGCATACGTTTTTTTGTAGCGCTATTGCCCTAATTTTAAATTTAAGCAAATACTTCTCGTGAATCGCAATATGTGGATATTTTCATGCCACGCCTCTGTTTCACTAGAGTCAAAGTGCTCCCGAAGCCACTAGCCGATAGGGCCAATCAAGTAGGACTGAAAAAAAAACCCGTACTAATGGCATTCGTTAATGTTTTTGTCGAAGTTATAACCGCCTAGTTCACCAAGCACAAGGAGTGCGTCGCGACCTCGCGCTTTTCGGCTGCGCGTTTATATTTGTGTAGTAACATTCAGGCCTCTGATTTGTACAGTGATTTGAATTACGCGAATAGGAGTCATAGAGCCGAGTGAGCGATAATAGAGGTTTAATCAAATTTTAGGAGCCTTTAATTGTTTCCTAAAATATATATCACAAAAAGCTTTATCATTATTATATGCGTGGCATTCGTTGTGTTAAACAAAGCTTCTGAGTAGGGCTTCACTAAAACTATCAAAAATCGCCTCAAATGTCCAAAAATTACTTGGAGACATTTTGTGTGGATTGCGCTTGGGACCATTTTGTCCAGCTTTACATTTGGGACCATTTTGTCCGGGACCATTTCGCCGGGACCATTTTGTCCGGGGCCACTTTGTCAAGGTCCATTATGTCTTACACCCATTGTAAGGGGATTAGACCATCGCCACCCTAATGGCTAAATTGAAAACTACACCGATGGGGACAACAACAACATGGATTAGTTGTTTGTGGTTTGAAGCAGCGCGCGACCTACACACTAAACATTGTAACACCCATAAGCGTGTAAAAATGGTGTAAGAAGGGTGTAAGTTAGGAAAAACACCAGTTTTACACCATTTTTACACGATTTCTGAGTATCGGTAGGTGTAAAAAAGGTGTGCTGACGTTTTACACCCCTTACACGCCCTTATTACGCCCTACTTGTAGCAATCGTGTCCAGAATCGTGTAAAAAGGGTGTATGGGCGAATTTTACGCCCTTCATTCACACGGTGTGAAAGGGGTGTAATTGTGATGCTGTCAAATACACCCATGAGTTCATAGCCGTTCATGTCTATCGCTTTGGTGAAGCTGTTGCTGATGTACGGCGGTACAAACATCGAGTATAATTAATCGCCACATGAAGTGGCGTATGATTAGGACGTTCTAGAGAATAGATTTGCAACTCCGATTGAACTCTCCGTCCGACACGAGCCGAAAATTACGTGTCGCGCGTGCATCAGTTTTATCAGTTCAACTTTGATTTTAAATAAATAATCTCCGCTAGCAAAAATGAACGAAGGCGTGTAAATATAGAACCGAGGCAGCACACAGTATTGCGTCGTTATGGAATTAAATCGGAAAGATTGTGCCGATACCATTTTGGTCTAGCCAATATCTGTGAAAAATGGGATAAGTCGCGCCGACGCCATCCCGACATACCGCACGCGGCGCCGTTTTTGGTTGAGTGTCAAGAGTGTCCTGTGTGAATCGGCTATGCCGGCGAGGTATTTTTATTTATTGTCTGCCTAAAATCCGACGTTAAACCACAAAACAAAACAAGATTAAGCAAAACGGAATCTGCTTACTTTTAACCCGAGAAAGACCTTTTGCGATAAAGCCTTGAACAAACTGTGGCGCCTTCACTTCGGGTATTACAAACTCACCTGACTGGATTACGCACTACTTATAGCACCTTCACTTAGATTTTATTTTTGTGCGCACTTCTGAAGAAACAATGTCGCAAGACCATTGAAAGTGCCGGATTCATGACACCCCCGCTAGGGTTCACGACTCTTATCTCTGCGTAATGACACCAGAATATCTAGCGTCCCGACGTTTTTTTTGTTTGTGTTTTGTTATACGTGAAGCCGCGTCTCTTTTTGTTTCATGCTCTCAGCGTCTTAGCTTTGTCCCGTGCTCCGACGGCTTTCAAATTTGTTTTTTTTTTATTTATTTTGTGATCTCGCGGTCCGCACCAGAGCATGCCCTTCTACATGAGTGACAGTTTGATGCGCTCAAGGTTGTACTACGCAAAGCAAGTCCCGACGAGTCCCATTTGGCGACCCTCCCTGGACAGTGCAGGTGGCCATACAAAGCAGCAGAGGGAGATTAGCTGCTTTGTCCAACCCCCCTTGACCTCGTCTTCTGATAAGCCTCCATACCTTCTTCTGTGTCTTCGTGTGGCTGTGAGCGAGTGCGAAGGCCGCTTCTATCAAATCAGAGGGGCGGCGCGAAACACGTGACCGCTCTCCAGTAGGACAAAAAACGCTTGGACGAAAATTTGTCACGTGACTCACTCTTGCGCGCTGATGGGCTCACTGGGGCCGTAGTCCTTGCCGTATGCCAAGTTATGGTGAGTTGTAGGGGCCACTTAGGTCCGGTTTTCAAAAAGGGGCGCCCGTCAGTGCTTTCCTCTTTGTGCGTTGCAGTCGCGGCCGGGAGTTTTCGTCGTGAACGGCCCGAATACATCCATGCCAACTTTTCGGTAATGGTCGTATATTTCGTTGGAGTCCATAGAATTATTGTGCTGTGTTTCTTGGGCGCGTTTCGACAAAGAGCTGCTCATCGGCGGCCGTGAGACTTCCGCTGAATGTGATCGACCGCCTTCAACCTCGACCGCCTTCAACCTCGGTGTCGACGTTGTAGTTGGTGTGGTTTTCGGTCGTTGTTGATGTTGTAGTTAGCATTGTAAGGCGTCCGTTGTCAACGTTGCCAAATCCTCAAAAAAGATCGCCCGCCGCGAGCGGGAATGGAACCTGGGTTTGCTGCGTGAGAAGCGGAGGCGATAGCACAGAGCTACGCAACAGAGTTAACAATCCGCTTCATGCTTGGGGTCTTTGTGGTACACGGTCATAGCCTACTCTATACTCACAAAGCCTGGCGGTTCGACGACGGAGCCATAGAGCGCCCGGTCGGAGATTTGGAGCGCGAGGATCTGGTAGCACGGAGCGTTTCTTGGGGAACCTAGAGTGCCTCAATGTTGCTGGCTGCAGCCAAGCAAGCAACATTGAGGCACTCTAGGGGAACATGGTAGTGAGCGCACAGCTTTTGCAGCGGCGAGGAGCACGAGCGGACACTCCATCGCTCGGGAGAAGTGTGTTTTGGCGTTTCGCCGCAGCGGGGCGCCCGTTACATGACCCTCCTAGGGTGCCTCGATGTCCTAGACCCTCCTCTCAACCGTTGTCTGCCGCTCTACCTTTTCACTTTCGGAGGCCGCGTCTCATGACAATCTGCCAGGCTTTGTCAGTACAGAGGTGGCTATGACACGGCGCTCATTGCACGCGCTCTTTGGAAAACAAAAATGGAGCAGTATCGCTTTAATTCAGGGCACAGGCACAGCGATAGCAGCGACACGTTACGGCGAAGTTGTTGGGCATCGGCATCGCGTTCATGTACCTTGGGGCAACGCACGGGGCAACGTTATCCGTGGGTGCGCGAACGCGAGTGTTCGGTACAAAATAGAGATATGACTATTTTGTACCGACCGCTCTTATTTGTTTGTTTGTTTGTTTGTTTTCCGTAGCGCGTAAAAGCGCGTCTCCAGGTACGAGCTCTTCGCATTGACAGCGCCACAATGACATTTTCTTATCGACTATTTTTTTTCAAAGAGCACGTGCATCAACCCGTAAGTATAACACGGTTTGCTAACGATGTAACGTAGCTCTGCAATAAAAAAAAAAAAAAAAAAAAGATGCGGCGTATTTGTGTGGTAAAGCGTCCCCTTCGCACGCAGTGGCCACATGCTCGTTTCCCGAGGACGGCGGGCGATCTTTTTAAAGAATTGTGCAACAACTAACGACGAACACCCTACTACGCCAACTACAAAATAAAAAAAAAAAACAGACCGACCACATCAGCAACTACAACCACATGTACAACAGGCGCCATTGCTAGTAGTAAATCCATAAAAGCAATCGCTGTGAAAACAAAATAACCGATAACAAAATGCTCTTGTAGCACTGCTAATGCCAAGATCTCGTGTCGGGAGACGCAATTGAAAGAAAAGAAGAAACAAAAGCGTTCGGAACAGAATGGTCATATGTGTATTCTTTTTCCGTACGCTTTTGTTCAAGCCCCCCACGCGACGCCGATGTGCAACGACTTCGCGTGACACGTCGCAGCAAGCACTGTCACTGTACTGCGGATTAACACAGGACGGCCAAATTTTAACGTGACTCATTCTTTGGTTCGTCAGGTAGGGTCGCCAGATTTGCGCGAAACGAGAGTTTGTCTGCTTCTTTTGACGTCAGAACAACGCCGAGCTCTGATTGGCTCTGATAAAGCGATAGTGGGTAGACCGCAAGGCAGCTTGTTTTGAGGTCTACCCACTATCCTTCAATCAAAGCCAATCAGAGCTCGGTGTCGTTCTGACGTCACCACAACCCCTGCAAAAAGAAGCAGACGAGCTTGCTCTCCGCATAGAGCGCTCGATCATCCGAACCGGTGCGCACCGGGGCACTGAGGTGCGCGCAGTCTTCTTCGATCGAGTGCATCGGTGCGCACCGGACGTCATCGATCCACTGAGCGCACCCTTCCGGTGCGGCTTTTCGTTGCACCAACAGGCACCAAGAAAATCAACGGTGCAACAAGCTTCTTACCATCACCGCGATTACTGCGGAAATTTCTGCGGTGTCACGAGCGCATGAAGATTATAAACTTCGTGGAAAAACGTTGTGCGGTGTTTCGACGACACCGAGGTACTACGTCTATTATGTGGTGCTACTCTTTCTTGTATCAACAAGGATAAGAAAGACATGCCTGTCGAATTTTCACCCGCTTCGTGACCCCATCGAAAATCAAGTCCGTGATGTTAATTTGTGTTTGACCGCTAAATCCGCGAGTGAAATACCAGAAGAAATTGACGGCAGGCGGTCCCCGCGGGCGGACGAACGCAAGAAAAAAAGCATGAGCCATTCCACTTTGCGAAGGTGGATGACCAGCGAATATGTTTAGCACACCACACAGACCCGCCCCAAGGAGCCGGAGGAAACTAGGAGTTAGGGCGTTGCGACGACACCGGTACTCACGTTAGTTTCTTCTTTTGGGGGGAACCTCTACGGCCAACCGCCAACTATCTCACAACATTACATGGCGGCTCCCTTGACGTCATTTCTTGCCACCACAGAACCACTTTCGATACATGGGCGGTATCGGACCCTAAACACACCAGTCGAAGTCGCAGATTATAAAAATCTAGCCAGCTAAAAAACAAAACAAAAAAGAAAAACACAGGCCCGAAGTTGTTTTTTTTTATGTGAAGCTCAAACGAATTAGTAATTGAGATACTACGGAGTGAGGGACGATAATAACAAGGACTCGAATATTGGTTAGCCCGTGAAACATCGTACATTCGAGGCTCCTAGGCATGCTCACGTTTTTGGGCCTAACCATTTTTCGGGCATTGCCGTTTGCTGGACGCGCTCTGGGAATAGTGATTGACTGTATACGCGCAGAAGTTATTAAAGTGCGGGCGTCCGTGTGCTTTTCACGTAAGGTTTTTTCGCTACACTGTTTTTTTTTTGTTTTGTTTGGAGCGCATAAAACATTATTTCCGGTCCCAAACTTTTTGTTTTGACCGATGCTTCGGCATCGTTTTCTAACACCCTACTTATTTTTGTTGTTGAATTTTTTTCCTGTTGGGACTGGATTCAACAAAATGCTACCAGAAAAAGAACCGTTAGAAACTCTTGGCGGTCCTGACCTTCCCGGAGATTAGGAAGGAAAGAAGAGATGGCAAAACAGGAAGAGAGAGACTTCAACCGGGGCTAATTATACAGGTTAATTACTCTGTTCCGGGGAGAGTGAAGGGGAGATTAAGAGAGATACTTTAGGAATGAGGATGATTAAGCTCAGGCGAAACATTCGGAATCCGGTTGCCTGCGTTGTCAAACCTTAAATATCGCATTTATTCAACCGCGGCATAGAATCGCAATAAATAGATACCCTTCCGGCTAGTCGTATTCCTTGCCTGATGAAAGAGATGCCCATCTCTAGAAATAATATAGAAAAAATTCTGTAATGTGGCCGCCCAAAACTGTACACATTTTTTTTTTTTTTTAACTGCAAGACTTAATTGTGCATGCACGGTCGAACGCTCATTTTCCGAAGAAATTTAGCGCTAGCGGTTCTAGCCAGATCCTAGACTTTCAGATTAATACGAAAACAACAAAACACAAACGCTCATCAAACTCATAAACTTTCAGAACTAACAGTCATCCTAATCAAAAGTTATAAGTGATTTGTTTTATAACTTAAGTGGCGAAATGATGCCCGTTTTTGGTAACCGGCGCCATTCAGCTCCATGTCTTCGAGAGCTCCGCCGGCAGCCGTTTTACCACTGAAAATATAAGAAATTCCCGTTTGACATTTGAATAAAATAATGACTACTTCAGAAAGATTGACATCTGGTTAGCACCGTTAGCGCTATACTTGGGCGGAAAATGAGAGTTCGGCAACACGTATAATCCATTTTTTGCGGTGAAACAAAAAAATATATATAAATTTTGCTTGTTCCAAGAATATCGGCATAGTGGCTTCGGAGCTAAAGGCGACACCTCCGCCAGCAAGCGTAGGTGCCTGTCCTGAATGGCGCTTCTCTCGAAACCATCCACATGCGCGTCCTTCGCGTGTAAGCATTGCGGGTCGCTAGATCTTATTCGAGGCCCGACCCGATCCAGTCACGCTCCGGTCACTTCCGAGGAAGTCCAACAACGAGACGGGTACCATCAGAACAACTGACCAACTCGCACACGTCGGCCAAGTCCCGTTCCCTCGTCAGTCCCCCTCTATAGTGCGCTCCGCTCAGACTAACAACTACGATTTTCACCTCTGCCGCAGTAAAGATTTGCTGACCCTCGATCACTTTCTCCTGTTGTGGCCTTCGAGCCCCTTGTCTGCCGCCCCCTGTCTTCTACCGAGTACTTTGTGTCTGGATACGGTGACCGGCGCACTTCGGAACGCACGGCGCCAGGCAGGCAATAGAAATGCCAGCCTGATATTGAAACTCGAGCTTCTTCGTGCCCGAGGCTTTACAGCGGCAAACAGACGGGATATGCCAGCCTCGCTACAGGAGACGTGAGGGAAGTCAAGGGGTCTCCAGGGCATCGACGATGCACTACGCAAACGGTTAGTTTTTGCGGACCGTCTTTTACGGTAGCGACATCGTATCATTTACGCGGTTCGAAATACCTCTCACGTCAGCGGCACGAGCTATATTTGTTGCCAATTTCGGGACCGCGCTACCGAGCAAAAACAAAACAAAAATCGATCCGCTAAATCTGTCTTATAACAGCACGCAGACGAAATGAGGCGCATCCGCGTTACCAGCCCCGCAGCCGCCGCCGACCAGCGCTTGTTTATGGCGGCTATATTCCCCGAGCAATACAGGGGAAGCCCGACCGCCGGCCATATACACACCTCCCGTAATATAAGGCGGCTCTAAGCCCCCGGCCCCCACAAAGTGTCCGCTCCCGGCAGCCATCACACCGCAATCCTATTACGCGGTCGGGCGGTTCCTCTAATTGTAATTAATTTTCCCCGCTTGTCCCGCCTGGGTCCCCGCCTCTAACGGAGCGGACGCGTTGATAGACTCGGCGTGGGCGGCCACTATATATATGTGCCCCGTTCCACCTTGTGTTGGACTGCAGCGGACGCTTACGAGCCGTCCCCAGCCAATCCGGCGATGCGAACGCTTCACTCGACAACACGCGACGCTGCGCGCCACACCAAAGGTCACGTGATTCTCGTGCCATGTTTGATTGGCCCCGATGGCTCTTATAGCTCCCGCCGCGGTCCGTCGTATAAGATGAAAGGAAGTATACAGCTTTTCCCCAAGTGCTGCGGGCTGCGGCGGGGTCGAGCTGGGAAGGAACGGTGCTGCGGCAGTGCGGTGCTTTGCGGGCCAAGGCACGTACCTCGGGTTTGGAGAGATGGCTGCGGGCCGCGCGTAAAGAGCGCGGCGTGCCTCGGGGAACGCGTAACAACGGCCGCCGCGTGCATCGCGTCGGGTCTGTGGCGAACAGCGGAGCGGAAGCGACGTGCTTGCTCACCCAATCAGCTGCTCTCCTCTTACGCCACGCGTAGGCAGGTAGCGAACCATCGGAGAAAGTGAGGGCGACTTTTTTCATTTTCGTTTATAAGCGCCGCCAATGACAAGGACGTCGCTATGTAGGGTCTAAATATAGGAAAATAGGGGAATTTCAAGGGCGTGTGATAAAGCGATAAAGACTGCCTGCAGGAAAGGGAACGTTACGTTGTGGTAACTCCCAAAAACCCACTGGCGAAAGGTGGCGTTTACCAATATAATGAGAACAAACAATTTTGTGTTTTTCATACGCTCAGTTTTGTAAATAGACTTGATTTAGAATGTTTTTAAATACTGTTTATTAAGTGATGTTTTGAGAGAAGTTAACACTATCATATTTGATGTTGAGTTAGGAGTGCGGCGTTTTATGTGTTCTGGGCATTGCCATAATGGGGAGTTTTAAAATAGGGGGCCCTAATGCTCCGAGTTCCCTGAGGAGCTCGGAGTCTCCCAATGTACAGGCGCAGAAGTCTTGCACATGGGCAGTGCGAAGCCCCAAGGTCTTCGGAGGATCCAGAACTATATAATGTACACGAACTAAGCGCTGTTGAAGAATATCCTCGAATTTTCCAACGGATTCGTGTGAGATTCATTGCGCTTTGATTCTGTGCAGCGAGGGGATATCGGATGATCAAAGGTACGACAACTTGGCCGGTAGGTTTCCCGCACGTCTGTACTCAGGCCGGACTACATGGTCAGGGAGAGATAATGCAACCCCTTGTTTTTTTTCGGTCCGCATAAACAATTTACGCATCTCAGGAAGCTGGAACACCTGTGAATGCGACTTTAGCGGGGGCGATAGGATGCTGAAGTTTGAGAACAGGACACTACATAATCAAAAAGTAAAACCCAACATTTTTTTTACGTCCAGTTAGGCCCAATATTTATCGCACCGACAAATGAATTTGCTGGCGTCTGTGGCATCTATTTCAGTGAAAGAAGATTAATTGATACCGAGAAGAAAGATAAAAATTTATCTCCTTAATAAAAGGCTTTCTTGGGATAGTCTGAGAGAAAACACTCAAGAGTAGAACAGCTAATACACAAAGGCTGCATTCTACCTGCCTTGGTGATGTCTTCTGTCGGACTGTTTCAGATCGGGGTTCTGAAACAGTCCGGTACAGGAAGGAAACGACTGCGATGGAGAGCCGAGCAAACGTTTGGGAAGGCAAACTAATGCAGCATTTTAGGCATTAGACAGTTCTGATCTCATATTCTCTTCAACGATGACGTTTTCAACGAGAACACGCAGCTAGACATAAGCTGGTCATACGATCACCTCATGCACTTTCCGTCGTATTTTGTTCATTCTGGTACAATGAGGTAACAAGTTACGGGTAACGCCGTGAACAATGACACGTTAGCTGTTTTTGGTTAACATACTACTACGCACGTCAGTATCCTAATGGTTAACAAGTAATTGCAAGAAGCGAAAGTGCTCATGCGAGCTGGTTAGGAAACATCATAACCTAAACTCTGAGACACGGAGGAAATAAAATGTGCCTTCTTGTCCGTTATTTTAAATCCTCCGTGTCTCAGGGTTTAGATTACGATTTAACGAGTAACATATCTCTGGTTCAATTTTGATCTTATCGACTATGCTCTCTTCGCTCCTAAGCTGATAAGCTGACACTGCAGTGGAAGCTACATACTCGCCGAGTCATCCAACCGCTTCGTTTTCATCATCTGACCCCGATCTCTGCTCGTGGGCATAGGCGAGAGCGTGGTCATGTGGCGAAAGATGGACGTATACGACTAGTCCAGGGAACTAGCTTCCACAGAACTGTCGCCTTAGGGGTGAATGTTGTACATCAAATTGCGTTAAGAATTACCGCTTAATGCCATCTTAAACATCTCGAAAAACCAGGTTCGATTGCTTCTGAGGTCAATTAGATAACCGAATTCCTCATAATTTGTTTTATATTTCGAAATGATTGGTTTTTGTCGTTTTGCTTAATTCTTAGACACCGAACCCCTTCGTGGAGTCAATAAAATTATTCACATTGTCACTAAATGTTCCTTTTTAATTATTTGGACAAAGCCCGAAGCTACCCTTCTACCGAATACTTTTTCCAGTCTGTGAATCCGGAACACACAAAATGATCAACCTTTTTAGCACCAGCCTCTTCCATGAAACGGATTACCGTCATCATCGGTTGGTCACCAGAGTGGAAGTCAGTCGACCTTTACCGTTGGTTACCCAACTCGAGGCCTCAAAATGAACGCAGTCTTGCGGATTACTTCACTGGCGGCGACAAAGTCCCCTGCTGTCACAGCCGTCGCTACAGCTCAAGATTTAGGATCTCATTCTGATTGAACCGCTGTAAGTACAACACAAAAAAGAGTAAGATGAGAGGCTTGCTGGAGACGATACTTAAAGCCAGCAACGAGACGAAATCATAAAATGAACGATATTCTCAACAGACTATTGCGCCCGCCCGACTTTTTATGGCTTCACTCTATCACCCAGCCCGAGGAATATTTTGCAATACGCGGCGAAGCTGGCTCGTGGACTGTGCCATCGACTGCTATCAAATGTTTTTGTCTTTCATGGTGCACTCAAGATGTTTTTGACTCGATTGTATCGAACTATATCTTGATCTGCATTCCTTTTGGTTTCTAAAATTCCCGAATTATGCGCATGTTCGGCCCGCCTCTATATATATACCCAAATAAAATATCCACGAACATCGGAAGAAAGGCTTGGAACTTGAAGAGAGTAAAGGAGAGAATTACGGTCAGTGTTCACACTAAGACACTAACACTTTCTGTCTTTCACGCGGTTAACCTACAGTGGCGAAGGTCAAATTAACCGGCCGTAAATGCAGGGCGGCGAAATCGAACGCACATTGATTGGAGGTCAATCATAGCAGTTTAGCATGAACCAATCCCTTCCTATTTTCTTTTTTACGGAGTAGAAATGGGAAGTTTATATGGTACTTTAGCCTAGAAGCCGAGGCGCACACGGAAATGATTTGTGTTTTGAGGTTGCGTGGTGAATGTCGAATAATTTAGAGTCGTAAAAAAGAGAGAAGAAGTTATACCTAACGCACATTAAAGCTCGTATTCGCTAAACTCTCGAGGAAAGGCAAAAAAAAAAAATCAGGTTTTACTCTTTGCCGTCGGCGAGATTTGGCCATTGCATGTGCATCGAAGATGAGCAGTTGTAAACTCAGTTTTACATTCACTCACAGAAAAACCTTTGCGTTCTTTTTATTGCAAAACACGCCGGTGGCTAATCACAAGGAAGAACAGAAATATCCCTTGCAAAAGACAAAGCTCAGAATAGGATTTGACGTAGTAATTTGATGCGTGGAGGAACAATGTGTATAATACTTACTGAACCAGAGCTCAAAGCCCTTTCCTGGTCTAATCGACCTTCATTCACTGGGATTCGTCGGATGTTAATAGCGATTTCTTACCTGCATACCCAGCATAAGCGTAGCGCACACTTTTGGAAGAGTGTTAGCGAAAGGCCAGGGCCGCGCCGTCAAGGCCTAGAAAGGCAGGCATTTTGCGTGCGTCAAATCCACTTTAAAAATTAGAAAGATAAAACGAACTAAGCAACCGCACAGATGCCGCGCGAAGATACAATCTTAGTAATATAATTAATCAGCTAAACTCCGAAATAAACAATGTCGAATGTGCAATTAGGATTTTTAATTTAAAAATTCTATGAAAAAAAAAATGTACAGTATTTACTTGACTAATAGCCCCACTATTTATGAACAATGCCCTTGGGTCCACTTTCCCACAGAGCACATATACAAGCAATCATTGCGTTGCGCATAAATAACATAGTGAATACCCAGATCGAGAATACGATTCTCTATACAAATTCAACTTTCAACGATGGTATCTTGGCGCGAAGATGTTATCTCTGTCCCGTAAACAGCTGGAATCCTGCTGTAGAACGCGGTGATTGGCAATCTGCGTGCTCCGCGGAAAAGCGAACCCTCAGGCTTTCTTCATAAACAGTGCGGCTATTAAGGCCCCTTCACACACTTGCGACCTCTTAGAACCGGGTGTCTTAGAACCTCTTAAAATATCTTACAGCGAGAGGGCACATTGGCGCCATCTATTGAGTAGCAGTGGAAAACTGGCGGTCACGCATACTTTCTATTTCTCTCGAGCATTATGGTTTCTTGGCTCGAAAAAGTTTTGTCAACGTTATAAACGAGCCTTTCTTGTATCTATTACGCACATTGGACCTCGGAAATCCCACAAAACTTTCGCTCTTGTAAAATGAAGTTCCAGGGTCACCGCATAGATGGCGCCAGAGTGCCAGTGTGTTCTCTCGTCCTAAGAAATTTTAAGAGGTTTCAACAGGTCTCGTCTGTCTCGGTCGTACTCGGTTGCAAGAGTGTGAACGGGCCTTTAATGGAGTAAATGCGGTAACCTCGCTTGACAAGGTGGAATTATGTTTGCCGTTTTGAGATCTCCGCCCGTCACAGGAAACAAAGGCGTTTTACTTCCCAGGCTGATGCCAGATTTGAGTAGGTTTCCAGTATCATTGTTCATACAGGCGGGTATGTTCTGAGAACGCAGAGGCTTTGAAATAAACGATAACTGTGGAAAATACATAGAGTGGGTGACGGGCCAGGCGAACTGAGAACCGCTATCTGCAGCATATATGTGGGAGTATTTTAGAGCGTTGTCAGAACCTTGAACAAGATATTTTAATGTAATGCACCTGTATTGTGTACGTTGTGAGAGACAAATGCGCCGTGTTTTTTTTTTTTTGTTATTTGCCGGAAGTATGCTGGTACGTTGCTTTGTGAAAGAGTAATGACATTATTCCTATCCATTGCAACGTGTCCCGCCCACAACACACACGTGCTTTTGCGGGCCTGGGTAATTTATGTACTCGTTTACTGCGCAATAAATATATGTGTGTATATGTATGTATGTAAGGCTTGAGCAGGTTGTGCATTTTTCCTCGTTGGATCATGAAGGCATATTGCGTCAAAATAACTTAATCTATATGAAAAAAAAAGTTTCATCAATATAGTACTGACAGTTTGGTCACACTACGTTTGCTATGTTTTTACGTTACTTAGGTTTTCTATTTCTGGTATTAGGGAGTCTTGAAATAACGTACGCAATTTTAGCGCACGCCAGTGCTAAAAGTAGCACTTGCGTTAGCTCACGCTACGAAAGATAGTAGAGAGTTCTAGAATAACGTAAAGATCCTTGCGTCTGCGCTGCTTTCGCTAATGCAACGCATACACAAGCAGTTGCACTGCCATCCTTGTAAACTGCTTCGTGCAATCTAAAGTCAATATTCAGCCAGTCTGAGTCTCGCACGGTCCCGCGCGTGTAACGAGAGCAACGAAATGCGGACGCAGGGAAACGCAGCGTACGGACACTAAACTCGATAGCGAATGTACGTACGCAAGGCTCGCGGCGTTGTTTTCGTACGGAGCATGCTCGCTGTGGAGCACGCGACGCAGAGTGCTTGCGTTTGCTCCTATCAATAGCAATACTCTCAATGCGGAGAGCAAGTCGTCTGCTTCTTGCGCAAGGATCGCGGTGGCGTCAGAATGACACCGAGCTCTGACTGGCTTTGATTGAGGGGATAGTGGGGAGACCTCAATGCTAGATGCCTCGAGGTCTACCCACTAATTTTTTTTTTTTTTTTCAATCAGCCAATATGAGTTTGGCGTTCTTACATCATTGCAGCCCCTGTGCAAGGAGCAGACGAACTTGAGCTCTCCATATAGTTTCAGAACAACGTTTAACCGCCGCGTCGCAGAACACCAAGCATTTAGCGCCTGCAATGCCACCCAGATACAATAAACAATTTTTATTTCAAACACGAAATGCTGTAACTTGAGAAAACAAAACGAGTTTTTTTGTCCAGAGTAACGTTATAGGTCTCTTTACATATTAGAAAGCAAAGCGAGAGGTCGACCTGTCCTGTCTGCTTGCGTCGCCTCGGCACGAGAAGTATCATGTACGGTACTCACTTTCGCACACCCAAACCAAGCAACCGCATCTTCAGTGCTTTTCCCGAGAAACGTTCGCTGGTCGCAAGCAGCAAGCTGCCGGCGATCGTTGCCAACCAAGAGCCTCCATTTTGCGTGCGCTAAAATAGCCCACGCAAAAAGCAAAACGCTTTCAGTGTTCGGCGCATGCGTGGTGGCGACGACGCTATTCTTTGCGTACGCTGTTCTAAAACTTCCTATTGTTATTAGCTGCGCTTATTTTATAATTGCGTGCATTTCTCCGACGTTTGGTTTTGTATCTTTCTTGCTCAAAGGTCGTAAGGATATGAAACTTGCCTGCTGTGTGTTATTACTTTTCTTTCTCTATCCCCGCATCAGACAGTGATGAAGAACCAAGTTGTTAGCCTTAACATTATTATTATTATTATTATTATTATTATTATTATTATTATTATTTCGCCCCTCACAACCATGCAAGCACCTCGCGTTTCTAGCTGTTTTTGTGTGTACTTAATTAATAGGGTAGAGTACCTAAAGGACCGCGTGAGTACGAGAAATAGCACATTACGTAGCGGACGAAACGGTGGAAAGCTCGTTTCCTACAGGTAGCGTGGACAGTTTTACCTGTAATGGGCAACTGTTTATATAAGAGGTGTCCTTAATAGCCCCATAGTAAAGTAGGTTCCGGCTCGAAAGGAGCTTCAACAATATTTTTTTTTTTATTTTAACTGCATAAAAAAAAAAAAGATTGAGGCACACCTAAGCGTTCGTTATGAGTTGGGAATGCGAAAGCATGCAAGCCGCTCGTCCGCTCCATTTTTCGTCTGCTGCGTAGTTTTCGTCGCTGGTCAGCGCGTGCGTTCCCTTGGGCACGGTGACCTTGGACGCTCCGTGTTAACGCCGCGCTGATGGACACGCAGCGCCATGGGGTGAGCGGTCGTGGAAACTGACGAGCGCAGCGGCCAATGGGAGCCCCGTCGACGCGCGCCAGCTAATGGAACCGAAGGAAACTAGGTGCCGCTTTCGCGCTGCAAACTGATAACGTCAGCTCACTCCATAAAACAATGATTGCTTTCGCATAAAAAAAAACAACAACAATAAAACAAAAAAGAAAACGGCATGGCAGCGACGAGCGCGCGAAAAAAAAAAAAAAAGTCGAACTTACGTGGAGGCCGGCTCTGAGGGCTTTTTCTGAGCGGCAATGGGCATGGCAATTTTCGCATTAATTAGGCAGGTTGAATTTATGACGCACTTGGTTCCTACGCGATTGGTTAGTTATTTTTATAGGCGCGTAGCGGCTGCGATCTAATTAGTTGCCAGCGATAACGTGATAAATGCGACTGATCCCAGAATTCGTCGATTGAAGTAGTCGCGCCATTACTGCGCAAGTCTAAAACGAGGCAATGAACATGACGCAGACATAGGCCTCGTCACATTGTTACTAATACCTCGTTATTTTATGGTGTTAATGGGATCCTCACTACGGTCTAGGAAAGTATTTTTTTTTTTTTCGCAGAATCGGGAAACAGTTGGTGAACGGTAGAATATCTCAGCTAATAGGGAGTTTTAGCTAGTCGTTTTCCGAGCAAACGGTTCCGAAATCACGAACGGTGCAGTTGGTCCGGTCCGTAAACCATAGGTGAAATTTAATATAATTTAGCGAATCGTGAAACTGGCGCAACCGTGTAAACGATGATGATGAGTGTGTTTGACGGTGGCGCCATCTTCTAGTAAACATGTGAAACATTCTGCAACGGGCAAGTCCGTTGCAGCTCCTGTTTCTAGCGTACGACTGATGTAAAGAAGACGGCCGACGTAACACTTGCTGGTCGGAATTTTAAGAACTGCGAAACTAGATAGAGTAAAAAGTATCTGAACGACCGTAAAGGTATGTGGTGTGTCTCCGTCATCTTGAACTTGAACGATCGTTCACGCTGTGTGCCGTCGAACCAATTCATTTCGTCTGCTCGCGGTCGCCACGGCAGCTAGTCTGCTCGCAGATCGCAAAACTTTACTAGCATGCGCAGTTTACAGCATTCACGATCGCTTACCATTATGAGAAGTCCTCAAAATGATTTGGTTCAGGCTCTCAAATGAAGCAGACCAACAGGATGGCAAATCGCCTCCTGCAGGGTTAAGCCTAACGCTCGGCTGAGTCGGCGAAGTCAGTCGCCAAGCCAACGTTACTAGAACCACTCAGTTGGGAAACTGCCATAGAGCCTGCTTTAAAAAAAGTGGCTCCGATCCGTACTCGAGAACCGAGTTAATGGCGATCGCAACGCCGCCATTTCTCCCGCAGCGTCCACTCTGGGAACTGCACGGCTGCACGTCGCGTCGGTCAAGGGCCGGTGGCGCCATCTCGTAAGGCCATCTCGCAGTAGCTCTGTAAAGCAACTTTCATGTTTCAACTCGTCGCTAAAGGATGGCGCTGTTATCGTATTTATCTCGGTCTCGGTGGACGCCAGCGGTCCAGGTTTCACGGGTGGGTTTCACAACTGAGGGTTTTAGTAACGTTGCGCCAAACCGACCGCCATCTTTTTTTTTATCGGAGTCGTGAACGGTGCTGGCTGCGTTGCGGTGACGACTCCTGCGGCCGGAACGGGAGAACCGAACGAGAAGAGCCTCCCGACGCCCCGAACGACTCGAGCGCGCCTGCGCAGTGGAGTCGCCGATGCGTTCGAGAACAAACCGTTCGTGTGGAAGCGACCTGCTAAAACTCCCTAATGACGGAACTCACAATATGACTAAACCATATGGGATGTGCGCAGGGACAATGTTTTACTTGCTTACAGACATCAGATTTTTTTTTTTCAGATCTAATTGCTATTAGAGCTTCGCTGGAATCATTTCATTGTTCACTGTGGTTCGTTGTCTCTATGACCAGCAGGAAAACTAACACAACGATCTACCGGGTGAAACAAGGAGACGGCAGGCTCTTTAAATCGACCGGAAAATTCGGTTTCCTAAACTATCGCGCTACGACTTTGTGCAGCGTTGCCCACAGATTGTGCATTTTTTTTTGTAAAATTTGCAAAGAACGAACTTACCTGAGGAAAAAGTAAAGAAAGAAAAAGGCTTAGCTCCTATGGAAACGCACCGACGCCACCGGTCTTCAAACAACACGGCGCCGTTTCGCACGGAAGACAAGAGATGGCGCAAGCGGTCGCGACGCCAACTGCCGCCAACGAACGAGCAGACGCCGAGAGCCGGCGTCTTTAGCAGACAAGGAACTGCAGCTGCTTGTTGTTACCGCGCCTGTTTTTGTTTCTGCGACTGTCGCCGCCTGCGGAACGAGCGCCGCTTTTGAGTTGAAAAGATTGTCTGCTAAAGACGCTGGCTCTCGGCGCCGAATACTCGTTCGTTGGCGGCGTTCGTAGCGCCATCTCTTGTGTCCCGTGCGAAACGGCGCCGTGCTCTTTGAAGACCGGTGGCGTCGCTGCGTTTCCATAGGAGCTAAGCCTTTTTCTTTCTTTACTTTTTTCTCAGGTAAGTTCGCTCTTTGCAAATTTTACAAAAAAAAATGCAGCATCTGTGGGCAACGCTGCACAAAGTCGTAGCGCGATAGGTTAAGAAACCGAATTTTCCGGTCGATTTAAAGAGCCTGCCGTCTCCTTGTTTCACCCGGTAGTTTAGAGTGTATGGCATAGGATATGGGATTTCGTCGACCGGGGGCTCATACTATATCACACTATTTCGAGATATTCGTGTAATGAATTCGAAGCAATCTTCAATATGTTCCTCTCGATTTGTTTTTTACTCAATTTTGCATGTTTGAATATTTGTGTCACGATCAATTATAGAATGGCTATTTTTTCTTCACGAATAGGTTTTATCTTTTGTAACCGTACTTTGTGATCACTGCCTGGAAGGTCACGCGTTTATTTTTTGTGTTGTTTAACTTCCACTCCTATCTCGGCCCTGTGCAGAAAATGATTTCATATAATTAAATAAATAATCATTTATTTTCGATTTTGTTTTTGCTCTTTTGTCAATTAATAACTTTACTACTGCACTAGAAAGGTAGATTTTTAAAACCGCCCTTAGGTGTTTTTTGTTTCTTTCTGAATAATAATATTTTAGACTGTTGCCTTAGCTTACATTGGAGAAAGGGTCTCACGCAGTACCATTAAACAAATAAATATAAATCGAGATATATGAAATATTTTTTATTGTAAAAATACCGTTTTTTGCAGAAAAAAATTGTGAATTGAAGTGTAAAATATAAAAAAAAGAACGAGCGAAAAAAAAAAACATATGAGTCCAGGTGCTCGCATATATCATGTTGGGGGTGCCGCATAGCTTGTCGATATGGGAACGCTGTTCAAAACGCGCTATCAAAATTGCAACCGCTTCCTTCAATTAATTTTTTTTTTACAATTTTTTTATAGCTATTTTCTTTCCGAAAAGACGTATTTGCGGCTAGAAGAGATGCCGCTAATTAGAACCGGGGCTTAGGAAACTTCACCTCGAACAGTCTCTTAATTAGCACGTCGCCATGGCGAAGGCCAGCGCTGGGATTCTCCCTCGGAGCGTTGGGGTGGAAACCGACTATCAAACTTCCTTGCATGATTTCTTTTTTTTTCGTCCTCTCTTTAAATTAAATCAAAGGAAAGGAAAACAATAAAAAAAAAACGAAAGAGACTTCTAAATAATGAAAGAAATTCTTAAAGTTTGGACGCTCATTCCTCTCGTTTTCTTTTTTTTTTTTCGTTTTGTGCAACGCCTTCTTTCAACATAACTTGTGCTGATTTACATGTTTTTGTGTAGGGTGGATGTTTTTAAACTGATACTCCCCAACCTGCACAAAAAAAAAAGCTTGTGCTCTAATTTGTTTTCTTTTTTTTTAGACGGGGTCTTCGGACTCTTATGCTTTGGCACCCGAAAAACATGGTAAAACAGACGAAGTATACGGGGTCTTTATGTTAATGAGTCGCACTTGAAGTTTTTTTTTTTCTTCACGAAAATAGAAGCAAAAGTTTCTAGCTTGAGTCATTTCGGATTGCTCGAGAGATAAGGAAGGGAGTGCGGGAAGAGACTTCTTTGTTCCTTGATTGGGGGACAGATAACAAATATCCTGTCTCCTGTTCGGTGTTCTAGTACGCGGCCTGGAATCGGTGCAGCGTATGCTAGAGGATCGAGGGTTGTTTAGACGAGGAATCAAGGACTCCCGGATGCTTCAAAGAAATGTCACGAGTGAATGGAACGGCGATATGACTACGAATAAAGGCGCCGAAGATAACTTCTAATTTTTTTTCTTCGGAATTTATAATTTGCAAGGCTGGATTTTTCCACAAAGAAAGCGTTAAAGAAAGAAAGAAATAATTAAGTTATGCTCGAGTTATTTAATATTTGAGAATATTAAGTTTTCGCCGATAAATAGGATCGTACTCCTTAATTATTTCATTCTCCTTCGTTGAAAAAGGAATTTCATAAAAAGAAAGCAAAACAACTTTCAGCCGTTCCACTCTGGGAAGGAAGAGCAGCAGCACTGTTGCTCCTGTTGTCGGCGGTGGCTTTCCAGGCGGGCGAGCTGCTCTTCTTTCGCGAGGGAATCTGAAGCTCTCGACGTAGTGGAACTTTAGGCGATAGCGGCTTCGCGGTGGTTGCGGAACCACTCGCGCTACTGCGCACATCCCCGCTCCTTCCGTTCCCGCTCTTCTTCCTCCGAATAATTGTTGCCGCCATCTATGAGCGATGGCAGCAACCAGTTGTCCCGTTGCCAAGGCTAGAAAGGTTGCCGCGATCTATGGGCGACGGCGGCAAGCAGACGTACAACCGCCAAACACAACACTCTGGAGAGCTACCGCCATCTATGAGCGACGGCGGCAACCAGAGTGTTGTGTCGACCAAGGGTGTCGACATTTGTTTGGTACCGGACACGATCCTGAAGAAACTAACCCTCAACTAACCCTGTAAAAAACACTGCATGTGAATTGCCACACTTTTGTGACTAGCAGTTCACTACTTTGCTTAGGAATTAAAAATAAAAGACACGGGTGGAGGAACAATTTCTAACATATATTTAAATATCTGTTAAAAGTTTATGATATTCATGACATTTTAGCATTGCGTTTAAAAAAAAAACTTGGATTGTATTTCTTTTATATAATATATATGTAATATGCTAAAAAGTGTCGCATGTTTCTCAGGTCTTATTTTACGCTCAACATCAGCGGCGGAGAAAGGAATTGGTCCCCAATGCAATATACGAGGTGCGATCGTGATGCTCCTAGACTGATTTTGTAGCGTAAAAAAAGAGAGCAGCGCAGTGATGCGCGCGATTCCGTCGCTACCAGGGAGCTTTTTGTATCAATATGCAAAGGGCGTCGCTCTGTGAACATTTAGAGCTGCCCAACACGAGTATGTTTGACCACGTAGAGGAGCACATTTGCGTTTTCACCATAGATTTCAGACCAAAGCGAGAGCGAACAGACATTTTGCGCCAAACTCGGCAAATCTAAAACAAAGACCTTTGAAATTATTGAGAAGGCTTATGTCAAAGAGCAGTGAGGTGTGCGAGGTGTTTTGAGTGAAACTCGCGCTTCAAGAATGGCAGAATTTCACTGAAGGCTAAGAGAAGTCGGAGACGGTCGCCCTACCTCTCCTCGACTTCCAGCGATGTTCTGCCATTCTTTAAGCGCGCGTGCCACTTAAAACACTCCGCACAATTCACAGCTTTTTGACATAAGCCTGCGGAATCATTTCAAAGGTATCTGTTTTTTATTTGCCGAGTTTGGCGCAGAATTGATGTTCGCTCTCGCCTATCGTTCACAGTGCACTGTGAAATCCTCATCATGGTCGTGCACGTGGTCGCAAAAAACTCGCGTAGCGCAGCTCCAAATGTTCATAGAGCATCCCCCTTTAAGACAACGAGACACGAAGGTCCTTCCCTTCGACTGCTGTGCGCGCATCACCGTTCTGCCTTCTCTTTTTACGCTACGAAATCAGTTTCGGAACTTTTTGATCGAACCTCGTATTGGATGTGCTATTTCGTTTTGTTCGCAACATTGAATGGGCCGCAATGCGATATCTCTCTACTCAAAGAGCTGGCGAAAAACAAGAATCCACAATACACGGTCAGCAAGTGTTCCACAATGCGTCCAAAAGATGTAGATAAGGTGCAGGGAACGCGCGATCACGGGACAGCCGAACCGTGATTGATCGAGGTCTTGGCGAAACAAAAGGACGCGGGCGGCATAGTCTCTTATATACTGACCAAGCCTGGCGGATCGCCACGAGAAGCGGCCGCCGGAATGGAAAAGGTGGAGCGGCAGACAACGGATGAGAGGAGGGCCACGTGACTGGCGCCCCGCTGCGGCGAGACGCCGAAACATACTTCTCCCGAGCGAGCAAGTGTGTTTCGAGTCCTCACCGCTGCAAAATCTGTGCGCTGACGTCCAGTTTCCCTGAGAAATGGATCTTTGATGCTCTGCATGCTACCAGATCCTCGCGCTCCAAATTTGCGACCAGGCACTCTATGGCTCCGTCGTCGAACTTCCAGGCTTTGTGAGAATAGAGGAAGCTATGCGGGCGGGTTTGGGGGTTAACAAACACACGAGGTGCGCAAGTAGCCGACAAGACAAAATTAATATAAATTTTTTTGTCTAGACGTCATTGCGGTAAATCGGTAATTTGTACCGTTGTAATTTGTACTGCAATGTAAACAACAACGCGCGCTGCCGTTGACATGCGAATCTCTATACAATAGACACTGAGTCGGATCTTTATGCTGCAGTGAAATAGTGTGCTGCAGTTGGATAAAGCGCACCCCATAAAAAGATAGCGCTGTTTTCGCGGAACAATAAACAATTTTTAGCCGGCGCTAGAGCTCCGAAACCAGATGCCAAATATTCAGCACTGCGCGGCCGCTGTTGTGTTCGAAAGTTGTAAGAAGTTTCCTGAACTTTTAATGGGCAAGAGGGGCATATTTTTGCACGTTTTGGTAACTGGTGTTATAACCTTCCATGTATGCGATAGCTCCGTCGGCCGCCATATTGTCATTGAAAATTTCAGAAAATCACTTATAACTTTAATATCAGATAACGGTTAGTGCCGCAACTTTGACATCTGGTTCGGACCTGTGGGGCTACATTTGGCCGAATAATAAGAGTTCGGCGATGCGTAGTTTATTTTGGTGGTAAAAAAAAAAACAAAAAAAATGCATGTTAATTTTTTTGGGACATTCTGTACTTGTGATGCGAAATGCAAAGAATATATTATATTTTATTTATTTTAAGGTTTATTTTCCTCACCATAACGCTACAGAAAATTGTGCCTTCTTGTGTTCTCGAAGATGTAGATATCTTAATAGGGTTCACGCAAACTAGATTATGTTTTGGATGTTGACAAAAAACTTGCAAAGATAATGTGTATTTTTTTGGGACATTCCGTACTTGTGATGCGAAATGCAAAGAATATATTATATTTTATTTATTTTAAGGTTTATTTTCCTCACCATAACGCTACAGAAAATTGTGCCTTCTTGTGTTCTCGAAGATGTAGATATCTTAATAGGGTTCACGCAAACTAGATTATGTTTTGGATGTTGACAAAAAACTTGCAAAGATAATGTGTATTTTTTTGGGACATTCCGTACTTGTGATGCGAAATGCAAAGAATATATTATATTTTATTTATTTTAAGGTTTATTTTCCTCACCATAACGCTACAGAAAATTGTGCCTTCTTGTGTTCTCGAAGATGTAGATATCTTAATAGGGTTCACGCAAACTAGATTATGTTTTGGATGTTGACAAAAAACTTGCAAAGATAATGTGTATTTTTTTGGGACATTCTGTACTTGTGATGCGAAATGCAAAGAATATATTATATTTTATTTATTTTAAGGTTTATTTTCCTCACCATAACGCTACAGAAAATTGTGCCTTCTTGTGTTCTCGAAGATGTAGATATCTTAATAGGGTTCACGCAAACTAGATTATGTTTTGGATGTTGACAAAAAACTTGCAAAGATAATGTGTATTTTTTGGGACATTCCGTACTTGTGATGCGAAATGCAAAGAATATATTATATTTTATTTATTTTAAGGTTTATTTTCCTCACCATAACGCTACAGAAAATTGTGCCTTCTTGTGTTCTCGAAGATGTAGATATCTTAATAGGGTTCACGCAAACTAGATTATGTTTTGGATGTTGACAAAAAACTTGCAAAGATAATGTGTATTTTTTTGGGACATTCCGTACTTGTGATGCGAAATGCAAAGAATATATTATATTTTATTTATTTTAAGGTTTATTTTCCTCACCATAACGCTACAGAAAATTGTGCCTTCTTGTGTTCTCGAAGATGTAGATATCTTAATAGGGTTCACGCAAACTAGATTATGTTTTGGATGTTGACAAAAAACTTGCAAAGATAATGTGTATTTTTTTGGGACATTCCGTACTTGTGATGCGAAATGCAAAGAATATATTATATTTTATTTATTTTAAGGTTTATTTTCCTCACCATAACGCTACAGAAAATTGTGCCTTCTTGTGTTCTCGAAGATGTAGATATCTTAATAGGGTTCACGCAAACTAGATTATGTTTTGGATGTTGACAAAAAACTTGCAAAGATAATGTGTATTTTTTGGGACATTCCGTACTTGTGATGCGAAATGCAAAGAATATATTATATTTTATTTATTTTAAGGTTTATTTTCCTCACCATAACGCTACAGAAAATTGTGCCTTCTTGTGTTCTCGAAGATGTAGATATCTTAATAGGGTTCACGCAAACTAGATTATGTTTTGGATGTTGACAAAAAACTTGCAAAGATAATGTGTATTTTTTTGGGACATTCCGTACTTGTGATGCGAAATGCAAAGAATATATTATATTTTATTTATTTTAAGGTTTATTTTCCTCACCATAACGCTACAGAAAATTGTGCCTTCTTGTGTTCTCGAAGATGTAGATATCTTAATAGGGTTCACGCAAACTAGATTATGTTTTGGATGTTGACAAAAAACTTGCAAAGATAATGTGTATTTTTTTGGGACATTCCGTACTTGTGATGCGAAATGCAAAGAATATATTATATTTTATTTATTTTAAGGTTTATTTTCCTCACCATAACGCTACAGAAAATTGTGCCTTCTTGTGTTCTCGAAGATGTAGATATCTTAATAGGGTTCACGCAAACTAGATTATGTTTTGGATGTTGACAAAAAACTTGCAAAGATAATGTGTATTTTTTTGGGACATTCCGTACTTGTGATGCGAAATGCAAAGAATATATTATATTTTATTTATTTTAAGGTTTATTTTCCTCACCATAACGCTACAGAAAATTGTGCCTTCTTGTGTTCTCGAAGATGTAGATATCTTAATAGGGTTCACGCAAACTAGATTATGTTTTGGATGTTGACAAAAAACTTGCAAAGATAATGTGTATTTTTTTGGGACATTCCGTACTTGTGATGCGAAATGCAAAGAATATATTATATTTTATTTATTTTAAGGTTTATTTTCCTCACCATAACGCTACAGAAAATTGTGCCTTCTTGTGTTCTCGAAGATGTAGATATCTTAATAGGGTTCACGCAAACTAGATTATGTTTTGGATGTTGACAAAAAACTTGCAAAGATAATGTGTATTTTTTTGGGACATTCCGTACTTGTGATGCGAAATGCAAAGAATATATTATATTTTATTTATTTTAAGGTTTATTTTCCTCACCATAACGCTACAGAAAATTGTGCCTTCTTGTGTTCTCGAAGATGTAGATATCTTAATAGGGTTCACGCAAACTAGATTATGTTTTGGATGTTGACAAAAAACTTGCAAAGATAATGTGTATTTTTTTGGGACATTCCGTACTTGTGATGCGAAATGCAAAGAATATATTATATTTTATTTATTTTAAGGTTTATTTTCCTCACCATAACGCTACAGAAAATTGTGCCTTCTTGTGTTCTCGAAGATGTAGATATCTTAATAGGGTTCACGCAAACTAGATTATGTTTTGGATGTTGACAAAAAACTTGCAAAGATAATGTGTATTTTTTTGGGACATTCCGTACTTGTGATGCGAAATGCAAAGAATATATTATATTTTATTTATTTTAAGGTTTATTTTCCTCACCATAACGCTACAGAAAATTGTGCCTTCTTGTGTTCTCGAAGATGTAGATATCTTAATAGGGTTCACGCAAACTAGATTATGTTTTGGATGTTGACAAAAAACTTGCAAAGATAATGTGTATTTTTTTGGGACATTCCGTACTTGTGATGCGAAATGCAAAGAATATATTATATTTTATTTATTTTAAGGTTTATTTTCCTCACCATAACGCTACAGAAAATTGTGCCTTCTTGTGTTCTCGAAGATGTAGATATCTTAATAGGGTTCACGCAAACTAGATTATGTTTTGGATGTTGACAAAAAACTTGCAAAGATAATGTGTATTTTTTTGGGACATTCCGTACTTGTGATGCGAAATGCAAAGAATATATTATATTTTATTTATTTTAAGGTTTATTTTCCTCACCATAACGCTACAGAAAATTGTGCCTTCTTGTGTTCTCGAAGATGTAGATATCTTAATAGGGTTCACGCAAACTAGATTATGTTTTGGATGTTGACAAAAAACTTGCAAAGATAATGTGTATTTTTTTGGGACATTCCGTACTTGTGATGCGAAATGCAAAGAATATATTATATTTTATTTATTTTAAGGTTTATTTTCCTCACCATAACGCTACAGAAAATTGTGCCTTCTTGTGTTCTCGAAGATGTAGATATCTTAATAGGGTTCACGCAAACTAGATTATGTTTTGGATGTTGACAAAAAACTTGCAAAGATAATGTGTATTTTTTTGGGACATTCCGTACTTGTGATGCGAAATGCAAAGAATATATTATATTTTATTTATTTTAAGGTTTATTTTCCTCACCATAACGCTACAGAAAATTGTGCCTTCTTGTGTTCTCGAAGATGTAGATATCTTAATAGGGTTCACGCAAACTAGATTATGTTTTGGATGTTGACAAAAAACTTGCAAAGATAATGTGTATTTTTTTGGGACATTCCGTACTTGTGATGCGAAATGCAAAGAATATATTATATTTTATTTATTTTAAGGTTTATTTTCCTCACCATAACGCTACAGAAAATTGTGCCTTCTTGTGTTCTCGAAGATGTAGATATCTTAATAGGGTTCACGCAAACTAGATTATGTTTTGGATGTTGACAAAAAACTTGCAAAGATAATGTGTATTTTTTGGGACATTCTGTACTTGTGATGCGAAATGCAAAGAATATATTATATTTTATTTATTTTAAGGTTTATTTTCCTCACCATAACGCTACAGAAAATTGTGCCTTCTTGTGTTCTCGAAGATGTAGATATCTTAATAGGGTTCACGGCAAACTTCAGTCTCAGTTTATTTCGGCGGGATCTCAATGCCTCCAATTCAAAATGAAGTTAATTTTTCCGATGTTTAACTCGATCATATTGTCCAACGAACTAACAATCAATGATATTCGGATAGCTTTGTTTAAGAGCTGTATAATATAAATGTTGAGTCCTAATGGGCTTGCGTAACCCGTTCGATAACACCGAATTAAAAACGTGGTAAAAGACAGCGGCAACAACCTCTGAAAGTGTATGCCTGCTTTGCTTCCTGCGGTACACTGAAATCAGTGTGTCAGCCACCATCCGTTAAAACTTGAATACCTAAAGCAAATCAGTCACTTTATTGCTCGAAGAACATTGGTGGGCAACACAGGGCGTGTGTTTGCCTTTAAGCGATAACGTAGTGTTTGATTATTCATCCATTCTGAGGTCAGATGCTTGCATTCGATGGCACAATATGCCCTCGCTAAATTAATTATACCTCGTCCTGATTTCTTCAATTATTTATTTTCGCAGTGAATATTACGTTTCGCCGCCATTGGTAAATGCCCTCCGGAACAACTGCTAATTTATGAGTCTGACTCACTTCGGTATTATCATTTTTAAATCGTTCCCATAACAAATTGAATCTTGCTGTAAGTTAAATTATCTGACTACTGTGCCTGGTACGTCTCGTAGAGGTCCCTGGTTCGATACCAGAACGAGGCGGATTTTTTTCGGCCGCGCCCCAGTCACCTAGTTGTGGTTAGAGATTTGTGTTTGTCCTTTGCCACCCTTGTTCTCTTTCTCCAGGGATTATTCTCGTCATTCTTGTCCGGCTCGCTTTCACCGTTGCATTTAGTGCATGATCATCAGAACGAAAAGCGTCTTTGAATGAGAGAGAATACACTAAAAGTACAAACTTCAACATAAATTTTATAAAGGCCATTTTTAGTTTATTTTCTTTTTTTATTTGAAGAATCATTGGAATAGTCTTAAACACGCAATAAATCTAGAATGTAATTGATGAATCAAACACGTAAATTCGTGCTTTATAAATGACTATAAATCTGGAGTTTTATTTTAAGACTCTAATCTAAGTCGCAGTCTTTTATTTTTTCCAGACTGAAATTTATTTGTTCGATTACCCATAGTGTTGGTTGGCTTGTTTTTAACAAATATTCATGCATGCTACGCGTAGTGTATAAGGGGTTTCATACAAACATTCAGTTTGTTTACTTAAAAAAAATTGCAATTGAAGTTTCCGAGGATGAAAATAAAGGGCTAGCGCGTGCCGTAGTGAGGAACTATCATGGGTATAGTGAACTAGAGGAGGGGTAGTGAGAGCATGCGCCGACGCACGCCATGCATTGCTGTGAAGTGGCGAGCGTGGAAAGGTCCCGGATGTACGCGGCGGCACTGCGGTAGAATGGGCTGAAAAATCTGTGCGTTCCAAGAGCCTTCGATGAGCAGGTTTGGCTTGACGCTTTTACAGCGCGAACTGGATCCCGTTCAAATCCTTCACCCGTGTTTTCTGTCATTATGTCGATTGAAGTGTAATGCCCAATCGACTAGGACGACAACGACGAAAACAATGACGACAACGCCAGCAGCGCAACAAATGCAACGCGCCGCTACAGCCTATGCTTTAGTGGCGTCCTCTCGTGCCGTCAAGACGAAACGCGCTAGCCGTGAGCGTTCCCTACACTCACTACCCCTCATCAAGTTCACTTTACCAAGGGGTGAAAAATGCGTGTGTGAATGTGTGATGCGTTGCTTGTTTTCTTTCTTCTTCTTGTATAAGTAAAGGTGTGCGTTGTGTGGTTTTTGTTTTTATAATTAAAAAAACACATAACAAATAGTTGCGAGTCAGCGCCGGTCCTGTCCTTGTTTTTACTCTGTTTTTCTTCACAATGCATAGCAAAACTTCAGTGTTAACCAGGCAAAACTAGGGAAAATGACAGCATGGACACGGCAAGTTAATCTCGAAATTTGGCTTACCGCACGAATCGGCTCGCCACGGAAGGTAAAACTGAGTCTTAAATTTGGTAAATTTGGCCAAAACAATCTGCTCGTGAGCTTAACTCATTCTAGCTCAAGCAGTCAATAAAACCTCAAATAAACTCAAGTTCCCGACCGTAGTGCCATCTACGAGGGACTCCTACGACTCGCGCCATTGCCCCCTTCCAGCCCACCACACTCACATGGCACTGCAGACGTTGTTTTTTCTCTTCGTCACCGTTTATGAACACTATGGGATTTCTATGATGTTTAAGGTATTAGCGACTCCAGCGAAATCAACTCCACGTAGCGGCAACGCCGAGAAGCTCAAGAGAAGAGGTCGTTTCGACTCGGTCATCTGCTGTCGCTGCTTTGTTCTCGTAGGTAGCATAGAAACAAACCTCGTTTCATATAATTATAGTTATGCTTCCGCCATGTCATTCCTACGCAATAACTAGAATAATGTATTTATCGTAAAAAAAATCCCTTTGCTTTTATACGTAATACCAATTTTACGCTGCAGTGCAAGACATTTATGGTAATCCGCGTGCTGATAGACAAAAACGACCTCCTTTCGTCCGCCATTTTGCCTGACCAGCGCGCCCACTATAGTTCGCTGGAGTCGCGAATTCCAACAGCAGTCCCTTATAGACCTTTCCAATGTTTACAAAATCCCAGTCCAGCGTGCGATCTTCACAGCCCAGCACGTGCATGTTCGTCGCTTCGTAAAGCGAGGAAAGCACGCGCCATACGCACGAACGCTCAAGATGGCACCGGCCACACGCTCTTTTTTGGAAAGGTCTATAGAGGGGGGATCGGTGCCCGAGTGGGCTAGCGCGCACCAGCTCGGAGCACGTAGAGCGAAAGCTCGCGCTGCAGAACCCAGGGATCCTGGGTTTAATTCCCACCCCTGCCCGTTTCGATCTGGATGAGCATCGTACCGGTGTGCGGTCGTGTATCACTACTGCGTGATGCACGTTAAAGACCCCAGGCTAGCGGTTGTACTGCACTGGCTAAATTTCTCATCGACAGCTGGGAGACTCGTCGCCGGTTGAGGCAGACCAAGTTCTAGGCTGTATAAACATACACACAACCCAAGTTAGAGTGAGAAATGCAGAGAGTGTCTTTCGAACACCCGGCCTCTAGAACGCGCTCTGTCGTCCGCCTAATTTTGGCTGTGTGTGTACCACTGATCTCAATGACAATTGCTGGATCGCGTTTGACCAGCTCTGCCTATGGACCGGAATGCGGCCACGGTCGGCCATCTTTAGGTAGAGTTATATCATCTCTAGCCATCATAGTAATATGGCGGACAGCGCAATGGCGGCAGGCTGCCATAAAATAGCCGTAGATCTAGTGCACTGTACCGTGGGTGATATTTCGTGCTTGATTGAAGTTGTTCGACGAAGCAGATTCTTGAAACCCGGCGTGAACGATAGCCTCGTCTTTGAGGACCCGGCGAAAGTTCTACGAAAGCGCAGCACCGGGGGAAAGCAGCGCAGCTCGCATCGAAAGCAGACTACGTACCGGCGTCTGCTTTCGATGCTTCTTTCGATGCGACTTTTATGCGTGCTGTGCTGCTTTTCCCCGGTGCTGCGCGATTTCGTGAAACTTTCACCGGGTCCTCAAAGACCGGGCTACCGTTCACGCCGGGTTTTAAAAACATGTTTCGTCAAACAATTTCAATCAATCACGGAATATCACCCACGCTATTTTGATGGCAGCCTGCCACCACAACCGCCAAAACGCCGTCTGCCATGGATGGATGATGGTGGCTGCCAAGTGGCTTCAGCAGCTGTATCTTGGCTAGAGGTGATATAACTCTACCTACCTAAAGATGGCTGCCAGTGACCACATTCGCGGAGCGGGCAAACGCGATCCAGCAATTGTCATTGAGATCAGTGGTGTGTACGTTACAGGTGCGCGAGACATAAAAGCGTTGTCAAAGGTTAAAAGCTGGCGCCGAAGGCGGGACAAATGAAGTCCTTCCTGTCGTTCTCACCTCGTCAGTAACTACACCCAAATGCCCGATGTCGATACCTGTTTTTCTGAGCCTCGGCTTTTTGCCGCTTCTCTTTCCTCCGTCTTTCATGTGATAGGCCCTCAAAAGACGCTTTGAAGATAACTAAAGAAAATTAAATTTAGCCATTTTCCTTTTTTTGCGGTCTCGAGATTTTTCGAGTGACTCCAGCGAATAACACATTTTCGGGGCGCCAAAGTGAGAGCTCAAAACTGCGAAAGGAAAACAATAAAATAAATCGAGGTTCTGCAACTTAGAAAATGAAGCGAAGATCTTCTCGGAGAGTATTGATCCGATTGCGACGAATAGCTCCCGTCTTCTTGCCTGGGGCGTTCGATTCAAGCACGGCAGCTCAAAGCGTTGTTTGTTCCTGTGTTTTGTTTAGGGAAAACAAGAGCGGGTAATATTTGTTTTACTCACCTCTTTAAAAAGCATCGACGCCGACGAAGAGCGACGATGACTGTCGGGGAACGAAGTTATCGAGGTTTGAAGACGGAGGAAGAGCAGGAGGAAGGAATCAATGGTGCTGTTCGGAAGAGAAACTTGGCGCTGCGGGGCGTAGCACCGACGACGGTCGAGGTGCCCGCGTTAATGCACAGAAAAGGGCTGGAGGTGAAAGGATTCGCTTTGACGCGCTAAAAGAAACATCTCTTCTTCAGATAAGTGCATGTCAGGGGGCAGAGATTGGTTCGAAGATGAGGCGAAGTCGTTCGGTAGAGCTATTATTCTTTTTTGTGACGTACCCAGTTCATTTGGGGAACAGGCGTACTTGATACCTCGAAATAGTTGTTTAGTCTAAAATAAAACTTTTTAAATATTTTTTTTTATGAAATAGAGGTCTTTGACATGCGCACAAATATTTGGACGAAATCGCTGCTATGCACTGTGAAATACTTTTTTTTTTGTTAAGGGTTCATTCTGCCTTTCCTTTACTGGCCCTCGAAAAAAAAAAAAAAAACTGAACGCGAGTGCTCACAATTTTTTTTTTAAGATTGCGCAATGCCTAGTATAGACGCAAATATACGTACAATTGCACATCAACATCAAAAACGCAATTGTATCACGAAAATTGTATCGCAAGAATTGGATGACTAGCAGGCCGCTCAAATCGGACGCCTCCGAAGCACCACTGTACTTCGTTTTAACGTAAGTCCAGACTCAGAGCCGACGCTACGAACTAATGGGACGAATCAAGCAGCGTCAAAAGCGTAAGTAGCTTGGCCTTTTTCTAATTACGATTACTTCAACGATGGTAGAACACGTACAAAATCACGAGAAACACCGCGATGGTGCAATTTCGACGCCATCTTATTGATCCCATCAACTCGCAGCGTCGGCTGCGTCGGCACTTAAGGTGAAATGAAGTATAGTAAATGCAGGCATGATGATATGCTGCTTAAGGAACGTAAGGATCGGCTTATTCTGGTCACGCGTCTCGCTTGGGGATTCTCTCTTCGGCGTTATTATCTGGAACGCCGGAATCTTCAAGATTCTCGGCACTCCTCCCGCATTGCGTTTCCTACGCTTTCACGGAGTATATTTTCTCATCATGACTTCCCCGTCTCCGACCACTGATGCGACGCCATTGTGTGCTCGTCACCCGTAAGCTTGAGGCGCACGCATCAACCTCACACCCTGCCCCACACTGCACTGCTCTGATACGCAGGTTTTGTAGATTTCTTTTTCCCGCCGTGTTTTCCCCGCACCGAGGATGGCGCTGATGCTTATCTGCGAAAGCTAGAGATAACCTCCGTGGACGAAAATAATCCCTGGAGAAGGGGAATCCCCTTCTGCAGGGATTATTTTCGTCATTCTTGTCCAGCTCGCTTGCACCATTGCATTTAATTGCGTTATAATCAAAACCTCCATAGAGTTGAGTGAGGAGGCCCGCCATTTCTCGGGGCGCCGAGATGCTCGACAGTAGCGAGATCTCGCGAGACCAGTGACTATCGGCGAGACACATTACCGATCAATCGCGCGTAGCGGAGAGCATCGAGCGCGCGTATTGCCTGACGGTCGAGATTTCGTGGTTCGCTGACACGCGTGGTTCCGGGGACGGACGCGTGGTTGCCACGACGTTAGTTCAGTGCAGATGCAGATTGTTAGTCTTGGGAGTGCCCGCAGGGGCACTCAATCGCAGGACGCAGTGGTAAACCACTACGTTATTTAGTCATTAGAGAGTTTTCGTAGATGGTTTTCGCCATCCCGCAACGCTCCACGCAACCCGCTACAATACACGAAACTCTACAGTCATGGCCATCGGCACGCACGCGCAGTAGCGGCTTCTTTGTTGCGGAGGGCTTATACTTCATCTCACCTTAGCACGGACTAACTGCGAAGGCTGTGCAAGCGCGAGCGGCTAGCTTCGACTGCCTTGACTGGAGCACTCGCTGCACGAGCGCTCGTGCAGCCGCCGAGGCTTCCTCCAAAGCAACTAGCTCGGGCTTTTGGCACGCGCGGCTAACAATAGTCCATGGTAGGGTGAGACGAAGTAGCGGAGGGGGAAACGTGGTCTACGAGAACTCCCTATAAGGAGTATTCACTGGGCGCCATATTTGTGGGTGATGTCTAGAGCGCATGCTCTGAACGAGCCGACATTAATAGGCTGCTAAGACTGGCAATCTTGAGGGTGCGAAATGCACGTTACAAAAGAACTGTGGAAGCTCGCCATCAGCACGCGCTCAGCAGTCATGCACACAGCTATGGCCGCCAGTGAATACTTCCTATTGGCGGCTAAATAAACGCAGGGCTGGTTGTGCTAACGCTATTTCGCTTCCCAATTCGTCTGTCGGTGTTCTTCTCGGCCAATACCGCAATCTTGGGTGCGGAGGATTAGTGAGGTGATTGCGGCCCAAATTCGACGGTACTCACTAGAAGTAATGAAATTAAAGCAAGTAGGCAAGCAAGCTGGTTTAGGATTCACATAGTAACCCTGGAGCTAGGGGACAAAAAGGGACGGACAGACACGAAACTCCGATGCAATTACTTGTAATTGATAACTTTTTATGTGAGTTTTGTAATAACAATATTACTTTTATTGCGGAGTACTCACAAGACTAATCTGACCACTTTTGGAAGTATTAAGAGTATTTGTAACGGTTAAAATGTTGTCATAACCCACACTCTAAGAAAAAAAGGAGGAGAAAGGTAGCAAAAGTGACTGTTCCTCCTTGCGTTGGACACGCCCCCCTGAGAAGGGAGGAACGGAAGGTAAGACGAAAGGAACAGCGTAGGTTCCTCCTTGCACAGTTAGTGCAGGGGTAGAACATCGCGCTACTGATCAAGCGGTCGAGGGTTCGATCCCTGAAAAGAAGCGAAGTGTTTTGTCCCAAAGGATAAACAAAAGCCGATAATGTCAATGGTGAGGTGTGACAAAAATCGAGCTCTTTATAAAATTCCACATGAGCGGCAGGAGTTGCGCAAGAAATATTATTTACACTTTGTAATTCGGTGATTCTCCGATCGAATAAATTTTAAGCGTCTTCTTCCAACACTTGCGAGAGCCGTTACGAGTGTTCTAATATGACATAAAAGTTTCAAGGTTAGAAAAAGGTCGCCTCTTCGAAGCCTTACTTTCGCAGTAAATACCTCAAGTATGTGTGCAGAACTAAATTACAAAGACCCAACTATATAATAATACAAACAATTCCAAGGACAACTAAGCCCTTATGAGTTGTGAATGCGAAAGCATGAATGTCGTTCTTCCAATCCCTTAGTTCGTCTGCGGCGTACTGGCGTGGACGGCCGCGTTTCGCTACAGCCGAGGTAACGGCCGACGGCCGAGCGCGCGCTCTCGTGAAGTGGCCACGCCGCGCTGAACCCGGCCGTGCAGCATCTCCGGAGTTTGCCCGTGCGGGATCTGCTGCCAGGCACGCACCTGTTACCGGCGGCCGGGAAGCTGCGTGCGCTGTGCCGCCATAGAGAAGGCTTCTCTGGTGGTGTTCTTTGGAACTACGCCGCGTGAGAGTGAATAGGAGGCTGGTTAGTTGAAACTATGGCGTGCGCCAACCAATGGGAGCCTATCCATCAGATTTCTGCTACAGACGTCAGGCTTCGCTCCACTGGGACAGGGAAAGGTGTCATTCGGCGCGGCTTCAAAAGCTGATGACGTCGGTTCACTCCACGGAACTGTTAATGCTTTCGGATTAATAAGTGGGCGAGATAGCACTCCAGGCATGCGGCCACGACCTAACCACCTGTTGTTCGTCATCCAGGTCCTGTCATCTTGGGTTCTGCGGCCAGCTGATGACGGTGGATTTTCAACGTTCCCCGCTTCGTACAACGGTTGGGATAATATCGACGAAACAGCTTGTTCTGACCACGTCGGGGCCTGCGGATTCCCGTTGGTTCTAACGGCGGCCGGGACATTTCATCTGGCAACGCCGTTGTATGTGCGTGTAGCCCCAGTGTCATCAACATCACCGGAACCTTCCTGCAACGCCCCTTCTGCCAACCTCGTCAGTGGGCGAGATTGCACTCCAGGCATGCGGCCACGACCTAACCACCTGTTGTTCGTCGTCCAGGTTGGTAAAGACCGTTTTTATTTTGATGTGAAAAGCAATAATGTCTGCCTGGTAGTGCTGCCTCGCCCGAGGGCCTTCTTGAAGTGTGTTGCCGACTGTTTTAATTCGCTCTGTCTTATTGTTCTTTTCCTGAGCGGTGACGTTGAGCTTAACCCGGGTCCGTTTTCTGAAGCTCAGCTTGCGGCAATTCTCGATGGCCAGAGGGCTCTTAATGCCAGCATATCGTCGATTGGAGACAGATTGGACGAACATATTCGCCAAACAAATCAGCGGTTATCTTCAATTGAAACGAAAGTCGAGGGATTTTCGCAACTTGTCCCCAACCTCGAAAGATGTGAGAACTTAGTCAAGGACCTCGGATGCGGGGTTCACTCCTTGGGTTCCAGGATTAGCTACCTAGAAAACGTGGGCAAGCGAAACAATATTGTTGTTTACGGGGTGGCCGAGAGTGAGGCTGAAACGCCCGCATTGCTAAACGAAAAGGTGATCTTAGAAATTTTTGAAAAGAAACTTGATATTAGGCCGTCGGTTATAGAAAAAATTCACCGGCTCGGGAGATACTCGGCGGAAAGAGCACGACCGGTGTTAGTGCGTTTCTCGTCCCTCGATGAAAAAAATGCTATCATGAAAAAAGCATACAAGTTAAAGGGTACGTTCGTGTCTTTGTCTGACGATTACTCATTGGAAGTTAGAGAAAAGCGACGTCATCTTTGGGCGTACGCGAAAGCTAAAAGGGAGGACGTAACGAACAAAGTAAAACTAACGCATGATAAGCTTGTAATCAACGGAAAAGTGTTTACTTGGGATACCGAGACCGAGCAGGTTGTACCCGTGAAACGCGCCTGACGCCCCTCTGATAAAAAAAAAAATAGTATCACGGAGGGATGTTGTTTTGATGGTCGTGAATTGCAGAAGTGTAAAAAACAAAGTAGAGGAATTGTCTGGTTTGATCAAATCTGTACAGGCCGATGTTATCCTTGGGACGGAGTCATGGTTGGATGACTCTATTCCTGATCATGAAGTCTTTCCCAGCAATTTCAATGTTTACAGAAGAGATAGGTCGCTGCACGGAGGAGGAGTTTTCTTGCTTGTTAGTACCTCCTTACAAAGTTACCAACTAGATATAGCTGGAAATACAGTTGAGTCAGTGTGGTGTCGGGTCAGACTGCCTGATGGTTTTAATCTTACTGTAGGCGTATTCTACAGACCCCCAAGTTCTGACCCCACTGTTTTATGCCAACTTAGCGATCTGGTTTCTAGTGTTTCTAATGACTGTGCTACTTGGTGGGGATTTTAACCTTCCAGATATGATATGGAGCGACGAAATGTGTACCTGTGGATCACTCAGTCGTTTAAACCTTGATTTAAAATGCATGATTGACACTTTGGGCTTCACACAGCATGTTCTTCCACCTTCGCGTGGCTCGAACATACTCGATTTATTATTTTGTAATTATCCTGGCATTGTTAAACGAGTTGACGTCATTCCTGGTATTAGTGATCATGACGCTATTGTGGCCACGCTTAGTTTTCAATCTCCCCGTAAAAAAATGAATGCAAATCGAAACATATTTCTGTACGCAAGGGGTGATTATGAGGGTATCAGTTCTGAACTTCGCGAGAGCTTCCTTTCTTTTGAATGTATTGCCGAAGAAATGAGTGATGAGGACGTGTGGATGCTTTTTAAACAGAGAGTTATTAGCCTCACAGAGAAATACATTCCGAGTATTGACGTACGTAAGCTAAAGAAAAGAGAAAAACCATGGATCAATGGTGGTCTATTAAGAATTATTAAAAAACGCAAGCGTGCGTACGAAAGATATAAAAAGAAAAGCTCGGCCTCAAACCTCCAGATATTAAAGGAATTGACTACGACGTACAAAGAGACCGCGAAAAAATCTAAACAGGATTAACTTCAATGTCTTGAAGACACGATGAAAACTAACAATAAGCAGCTCTGGAAGTTTATGAAGCTTTGTGGTAATGATCAGATTGGAATACCTGATATAATGGTACATGGCGAACTACTCACTGACGCAGGGCAGAAAGCTTGCGTTTTTAACAAGTATTTTAAATCAGTCTTTCTGCCTCCAGAAGATACAACACTAGAAATGTGTTCAAGCAATTACGATGTGATGCCACCCGTAGAAATCAGTATGGAAGGTGTATTTAATCTTTTGGAACATATAGATGAAACCAAAGCGATGGGCCCTGATAAAATGTCCCCTCGGGTTCTAAAGAGTTGTGCAGACGCAATAGCGCCTTACCTTTTCATAATATTTAACAAGTCATTACTTAATGGAGCTTTGCCAGGGGACTGGAAATTAGCTAATGTTACTCCTATACATAAGAAAGGTCCCAAAAATGATGTCGCGAATTACAGGCCGATCTCCTTAACGTCGGTTTGCTGCAAGTTGTTTGAGCACATTTTATATTCCCAGATAATGCAACATCTCACGTTACAGAATTTTTTTATTGATTATCAACATGGATTTAGAAAGGGTTATTCTTGTACTACACAACTCACTGAATTTTATCATGATCTTGTTACTACCGTTGATAGGGGTGAGCAAATTGATTGCTGATTTGGATAAAATTTAACTCTGGTGCAGTCTATCAAAATTGCAGTTAAACGTCAGCAAATGTGTACATGTCACCTTCACCCGCAAAAAAAAAATAAACTTCACACTCAGTATTATTTAAATAATGAACCACTAAAAAATGACGGTAAAGTAAAGTACCTGGGGGTGACCTTATTAGCAGACTGCAAGTGGAATGCGCAAATTGACGATGTCGTCATGAGGGCGGGACGGGCACTCGGTTTTATCCAACGTAATCTAAAAAGGTCTACACAAAAAATAAAAGAACTTGCATACCTTACCTACGTTCGACCTCTTACAGATTATGCTTGCACTGTGTGGGATCCTGCTCAGCAAAATCATATCGACGCTTTAGAGAGGATCCAAAATCGTGCGGCACGCTTCGTCCTGGGGCTGTACGACCGCTTTTCGAGCGTCACGGACATGAAGAATACATTAGGCTGGGAATTGCTGACATTCAGGCGGAAAAATATGCGCTTAAAATTTCTATATAGCTTTTATAATAAACACACTGGTATTAATGGTTTTCATTACCTTCTACCCCCTTACTATATTTCCCAACGTAAAGATCATATCCACAAAATACGCGAATATTCCACCAGGACGGAACTGTGCAAAAATTCTTTCTTTGTTAGGACCATTAGGGATTGGAACAATTTAAGTGTTGAAACTGTTTGTGCCGCAAATGCAGAGATGTTTTTTTTCTATGTTGTTCGCCCCATGCAATAATGCCTCAACGGCGCTGCAGGAGCTACCCGAATAAAGAAAAAATAAAGAATAAAAAGCGTGTACAATTTGATACATCATAATTACCGTAAAGAGTCCTCCTTGAATTTTGAAAAATAAATATCGGAACTAAATGCTCAGGTCGTAAAAGCCTCCGAAAACGAAGTCCGGCCTAAGTTCCCACTTTCATTCCCAGGTTCACATTTGCGTTTGAACGCTTTGGAGCGCGGAGCGGCGTCTTTGCGGCAGCAGGCGGCTGCTCGCGGTACGAAGCGGGTGGCCGCGCAGCCCAGCGTGACACGGGCGAACAGAAGTTCGCTTGCATTTTTGAAACAACGCGATGCGGTAGCGACGATAGCGCCTTTTTTCTGGCTCCTGACCGCGCTCGACTGCGAGTCAACGCAACGGTGTGTAATACAAGTTTGGCGCAAGCGCTGTTAGCAACACTCTGCATCTGACTGCCACAACTCGGCGCATCGCGCTCAAACGTTAATAGGTGTACGCAGGTCTTAATGCCCTCGGGGCCTTGGCGCATTGAATAGCGAGGAGAGTGTTTTCTTCGTTTCATTTTTGTGGGCGAAGCATTTTTGTAAAGTCTCGTGTTGCAAATATTATAGTCACTAAACACTTAAAAAAAAGCTAAATGCATGGCGAGTTTTGCAAGCATTCATTATTGCTGGGCAGCGAATCGGATGAGAACATCAGTAGATACAAATCCGAAATAGCCAATCGCGAAGAAAAATGCGTGATCGTAAAAGGCCACTCTCCGGCGTTTCTTGAGCTGCGTGTGACCCTATCGTCACTAACGGCTGAAAAAAACGCGGACGTGGCTGATTTGTATGGTTCACCTCTCTCACTTTGTGATTCACTCTTTGGCGTTATCTGCTAACCCCGGAGTCCCATTGGGCTCGGTGCGATAATACTATAGGACGCACTGCGGTCCTTAAGTTGTCGGTTACTCAAAAGGCAATCATTAGAATCTACCGTGTATATCGCTCGATTCAGGGCACGCGAAATTTCACGAGAAACGTCGCAGGGCAGGTAAAATCAGTGAATGCGGGTATGCTCTCGGGCTAATTGGTGATCCTTTGCGTGGAATAAAAAGCTCTAAATAGACGACGGACACGTTAAAGGACGACAAAAGAGTTCTCCATGGTGCTCATCGTCCTTTTACGTGTTTGTCTTTTTTTAGCGTTCTTATCCTATATAATTAAGGGAGTCCGTTTTCCCTGTTTCCTTACCCCTGAGGCTTCCCCTAATAGCTTCGAAGGAACTGAGTAAGGTATCTTCAGAGACAACGCACTCGCATTCCTTGTTCGCGAACTGGGTTGCAAAACATTCAGCACGCGCGTATTGAAGGCATATCTGAAATAAATGTATCGTAATGTAAAGGTAACTAGACTCAATGATTCGGTCAGGTGGGCCCTCGTAAAAGCGCTCGGGTCTTTAGTGAGCATAGTTGTGAAGTTTGGAGCGGTCTGTTTGTCGAGGCACCTTCTGGCGGTTTGGTTAAAGCATCAGTCGGAGGATGAGGTTGGGAAGGAACGGGAGTTGGAAAATCGATACAGGGTTTCCTTGGGAGACAACAGTGGAGCGAAAGAGTGGAGGAGTACTTGTAGTAGAGGGGGGGGGGGGGGGGTTCGACTAGCAACGCGGGGTTGCTACGCTCAAATAGAGGTGTGTCGGTCCCCCAGCTTCCCCCGGAATAGAGAAATTGCTCGACGTTCCTTCAGGGAGTTGGAACCGGGAAGCGGCCGTTACCTTATTTCCTCGTCGGTTATTTGTCCGAGCTGAGGGGTTCGTGCACTCACGCCATTCGTCTAGCCACGCGGAAGGGCTTCGGCTGTGTTGTCGATGGGGAATGCACTACAGTGCGGTTCTAGGCAAATTCGAGATGGCAGGCAAATCTTGCCGAACGTCACTGACGACTCAAAATTATTACGCTAGTAGTTTTCAAACGCGTCAGGGAGAGAAAAGGGGTCCTTATGCTCGCGTGTTATTTATTTCGCATTATTAAAAAAATGTTATTGTTAAAGTATAACCAAATATGAAAATGAAGACATTGTTGAGCGCCTATTGATTGGTCCTAGTCACTTACAAAGAAATATCCTTCTAGTCGTCTTAGCTTTTATTTTTAATCTTTTGAAGCATTGGTTTATTCGGGCTTCAGAAGCGTTCGTAATTATTTATTTTCTCTTACAAAAATACAAATAAAACTACAGGTAAAGCGGAGGTAATATTATACTCCTGCGGGGTTGTAAGAATCCCGGCTACACAACGCCGGACCAAGTCACCCTTTTTGTACTGTTTCGTGAACTTGCGAAACGTCGTATGCAAAAAATTATAATGATGTTTGGGTACTTTTTGAAAAAAATATTAGAAATGCAACGAGTTGCGGTATATATCTGTTCGAAATTTTACCTTTCATTGGCAACAACAACAAAATAAAAGTTGTAAATGGCAGATAAATTCCTCAAAAAAATTTGAGTTCGAATAAAGTAAAATAGTATATTCTATTTTTTTTTCTCAGTAATATAGCTGTTAAGTAATTTCAGACAAAAATACTGATTAGATTATTGAGACTTCTTATTACCTTTATTCCCGTTCGTGCTGTTTCTTGATGTGGAAATGTCATAACTATATGAAGCATTCAGTAACATGCTAGACGGTGGTTCTGTCCTCATGGTAAACGAAGTCTTAAAATAGTTTTTTTAAAGAGCCTTTGCTTATAGGAGGATTAAGACAAACATAATCTGAGAAAGCTTCTGCTACACATTGTTAATGGCCTAACGCATATATATATATATATATATATATATATATATATATATATATATATATATATATATATAGGTGAAGTAGAGTTGGTTGGAAAGAATGGGCCAAATCCAAGATTGTGAATACTCTCTATATCATCCCACAAGTCTGTTCTGTTGGAAGATGTTATATATCTTCCGAAAACTCCACTTTTGAATAAAGCAATGCATTCCGAGTGATATGAAATCCATAAACCCTTTTGAAGACTTTTAAGGAATCTTTTGAACGATATGCTCAAAGTTCAAGACGCAGATTTCTTAAAAAACGCTTATAGTATTCATTATGTATCTTAAAGCTGCAGATTGAAACTGCATACAGGGCATTATGTTCCTTTACGCGACGCGACATACACACGCTTTGAGTGAAATACCACGAGAACTTACACGAATGTATTTAGTATTGAATTAAAAAAAGTTGTTTTCAAAAATGTACTTTTCCGTTCCCAACACAGTCGAAAAGCAGAGGTAGAGAGCTTGATTGTGAACATTATTAAGTAGTAAATACCTATGCGCTTCTGTTCACAGCATCTTTCTTTTGTTTGTTTACTTGGCGATTTCCGTTCGACAAATTCAAGTTGAGCGTTCCTCTATCGAAACGTTATATCATAGCAAGGGGGACCACCCTCGCACGAGGTTTGCACATTGCCTACTGGATGCGTTTGACAGGTCGCTACCATTTTGAAGAAAACAAAGGCAGTGTTTGTTCGCTGAACATGAAAGCATCATATTTCCAGAAAAATTACATTTTATTTGGTTTTATCGCACGGTCCAAAAATCTTTTTTTTATTTTTCGCGCAGCCTTTCTCCCTTCTCCCACCCCCCTCTCCACACACACACACGCAACAAACAAAAAAAATAAAAAAAAGATAAGAGTTTTGATTGTGTTGAACGGGACATTTTCTTTTTATTTTTTACATATATTCTGTCTAGATTCGGGTTGCACACCCGGCTGCTGTACCCTGGCGGGACCAAGTGGTATATCGCTTTACTCTGTTCGCCCCAAAGCTGACAACGCGGTGAAAGGTTTATTTGCTCGCTGAACCAGTCAGACGTGTATCCTTGGCCACGTGATCACGCTCCTTTCGGCCATACCCAGGCGCGGAGAGCGGAATCGGGTGATGAAAGGCAGTGTGTTGATTGTTCCGGGCAAGCGCCTAGTTGCCCCTGCGCTGTCAGCTTAGCGGCGATTGGTTTCTCAAAGGAGCATATTTTGAGCCCGGCGGGACCCGGCAATGCCCCTTCGAAATGAAAGCGCGTCGCTGGGATCGATTCTTTTCTATAGAAGGGTCGAACCAATTTCGGCGTGTTGTGAACACGGCCCTCACGCGGATCGATATATTGCTTCTGTCTGGCCGAGAGGGAACTTGCGAGTGTATCCATGCGCGCCCAACTCAAAAAGAGCTCTACGCGCCTTCCTTCCTGCGGGACTATCGGCGAGCAGAGCGTATGGCAGGACGCGGGAGGAAAATAATTGTGTCGTGCGCATGGTTTTACAGCGGGAAGTTAATCCCAGTGGGCGTCCGATGTCTCCGGTTAGGGAAAAAAAAAAAAACAACTAGCCAGTACAGTAGGACGGCTAGACCAGGATCTTTAACGTGCATGACGCAGTAGTGTTACATGGTCGCGGACCGGTACGATGCTCATCCGGATCGAAACGGGCAGGGTTGGAGATTGAACCTAGGATCCTTGAGTTGTGCAGCGCGAGCTTCCGCTCCGCGTGCTCCAAGCTGCGGTGAGCTAAGATCCTCGGTCACATATTCCACCTAAAACTGAGGGACGCAAAAAATTTCACATCAAAGAAGAACCGGAATGGACTAAAAAAATAAACGAAGGCAGGAACGTGCGAAAATTGTCGCGGACTGCATTCGGATAACGAACGAGCCACCCTTTAGTAATTTACTCCCGAGAAATCGAAAATATACATTCGTTCTAAGGCGTATTAAAATTGGGTTTTCTGAGACGCGTTTCAACCTGCTTACTGAAAAACAAAATCTCCGCTGTACCTTGCCTGTAGTGGAGCCCGGGTACAATTTGAAGAAAGGAAACGCTGCACCGATGGAAGGCACTAGCGCTGCCTACGCGCGTGCGGAGATTTCTCTCCTGTAATGGCCGAGTCTGCTTTAATAGGTGGCCCTTCTAAACCAGTACCATATCTGCGTGGAAATTGTTTCCAGCAAATGTAATCTCTTGGGCAGGAGATCGAACAATCGGGAGCGCTTTATCGATCTTGTTGACCGCACAGCCCAGTGTTTACTAACACAGCTTAACAAAGAAATTGAAACTCGCCTAGCACGGTCTGGACACTAGCGCTTCGCTCTGACCAGTGCTTTAGTAGCACGAGGAGCGGCCTTCGAATAGTCGTCTTCGATTTCTCGGATCAAAAGTAAACAAGCAAATACGGTTTGTTGTCCCCACAGCTGAAGCGTACCGCTAGAGGCATGACTGTTCGATCTCCTCCCCAATACTTGGTTTCAGTGGAACCATAGCCTCTTCTATACTCACAAAGCCTGGCAGTTCAACGACGGAGCCATAGAGTGCCCGGTCGCAGATTTGGAGCGCGAGGATCTGGTAGCACAGAGCATTTCTCAGGGAACTTGGTCCACGGCAACGGCGACGGCGTCGCCGTCGCCGTCGCCGTTGGCGTAATTGGAGGAGGGGGAGGGGAGGGTACGGAGGAGGATGGGAGGGTATGAAGGAGCAGGAGGGGAGGGTACGCAAGAGGAGGAGGGTACAAAGGAGGAGGAGAGGGTATGGAGACGAGCAGACGAGGGGAATGTACGGAAAAAGAGGAGGGGAGGATACGGAGATGGAGGACGCGGAAGAGGAGCAGGGGAGGGTACGGAGAAGGGGGAGGGTATGAAGTACTTCCCTTCCTCCTCTTCTGTACCCTCCCATCCTACTCGTCCATACCATCCCCTGCATACCCTCCCCTCCTCCTCTTCAAGAGCTGTGCTCTAATTTCGCATTACAGAGACTTGAAAACTTTTTTTTCTTTTCTTAAGTTTAGTACATCACGCTTTTGGCGATCACTATTTAAGATTGTCGAAAAGAAGGCAGCGGTGCAAGCAGCTTTTGAAAATATTGATAAGTAGTATATTTTCATGTACAGAAAAATAAATTCGCCTGAAACCTTAAAATGTTTTTTTCTTTTTTAAGGCGAACTAGTGCCTACTTGCTAAGACGGAAAACATCGAAGATCATTCGTCGGCGACGGGGGAGGGACCTTGGTGAAGCTGTGCGTTACCGCTGGTCTTACACACGTGGTACGTACAAGAATGTTCCGAGCTCGAACACACGATAAGAATCTAGAATGGGCTAAGATATTTTACCAGGCCATTGATTGATAGAAAAGAAGAAAAAAACAGACCGAACGGGTTTCGAACTTTGTTCCTCTGCGGGGCAGCGGCGCGCGTTGCCAACTCCGACACGCAAGCGGTGATATCATCGAATGAGGCCACTCGTGCATTTTCTTTTCTTTATTAAGGTCACTCGTGCATTCGCTCTAAAGGTGTAACTTTACCACTACAGTACGGGGTTTTCTAAGGCGCTGGGCGAAGTGGTAGTCGTACGACCGCCGCACGCCGGTGCAATATCCGTCCATATTCGAAATATACGGTAGTGGGATTTCGCATCGTAATCTCGGGGTTTAACACCGGGAGCTTTCGATCGCGGCTCCACCGATGCGTTGCGTTGACGGACTCTGCCAGCGATCTTCCTCTTCCCAGCTGGCAAATATAGCGCGAAACGGGATTCAAAGGCGGCACTTTGGTTTACGGTCGAGTACCGCGACAGGGCTTATGCACGCTCTCTCCGTGTCGTGGGTGTGTATACTTAGTCTACTGCCCGGCGCTGCGCGGAGTCCTCCGGGGCGTGAGAACGACTGAGCCTGAAATAGAAGCGAGGCTCGCCCGCTCTTCGCTGTAAAGACGAGGCAAATAATTATAAAAACAAAAATAAACGGTGTACGAGACCAGCGACAGGGCCCTCCGTGTTCCTGCAGTAACAAAGTGGGCCAGAAAGTGCTTTTTGATGCTCGCATAGAGTGCAATCCAATGTAGAAGAAAATGAACTATACCGGAGATTGAAGCGTGTTAGAATGTGTTTTTGTTTAAATCGACTGTGTTTTTTTTTTCTTTTTTTTTTAAGTTAGGCTTTAAGAATCAATTTAGGAACGTGGGTGGCGGTTGAGATTTCGCAACTTTACTGCTCCAGTCAGCCTAAGACACGCGGGGTGGTGAAATTCTCGAGCATCGGGTTATCGCTCCCCGGTCGTCGAGGCTGCGGTATCGGTCTATTAGGAGGCATAAAAAGGGATCACATAGCGAAAATAGCGAACATAATTAAACTCGCCTGCTGCTGTCAGTAACGACTTCTATTCGTAGAGAAGTGTAGTGTTTTTCTTAACTTGTGGGCGGTTGTGCGCGCATGACACACAACTGATATAACTTTTTTTTTTTTTTTTTCATATTCGGCGCGCTTCGTTGATTTTTTCATAAAAAAGTGAAATCTTTCGTTTTTATGCGAGAATAGTTTAATCAGTAAGAAAAAAACCATCCTTTCCAGTTTTTCTAAGGTGACATATGGGGTATTGCCATTATATCCCAGGCTAATACCCAATTACTTTGCGCTCCAAACGTTAACAAGAATTGAAAACTCGAATCCCATCTTGAGAGGACAGCAACCTCTGACCGCAGACTCAAGATTAAATAAGAGCAATTGCTCTGAGAAAAAAAGCCCAAGTGTTATTCCTTAAAAGAATACCGTCTACTGCACGGTTATGCGTACGCTCGTCGGGTGTACCACATGGCTTCAAAATGATGGCACATTTTAATCAAAATCGAATGATGAAATATGGGTTCGACATGGTATGACGAACCCATTCTTCGTATACGCTGTTGCCTTCCGACGCTTCTGAGACTGTACCTGCTACTCGATTGTCGTAATTGCTGTAGACTTTATTATTTATTCTGGAACACGGATTCTTCGAATATTTGAGGGTAAAAAGCCGCGGGCGCCAAACTATAAAATCTAAATGTTGTAAATGTGTCCGAAGATACTCAAACAAGTTATAAGTCTCATTGAATTTGTGTTTCGTGTTAAAGCACATTTTAAAGTGCAATTGCACGTGTAATTAGATTTATTCTCGCGTAATATCTTGTATTTGTATATATTATTTCGATAAATTTCTTCGTCTCTTGTACAGAGGAATTGTGTATATTTGTCCGTGTCTGCTTTAAGTTTTTGCTTATATTTTTAGTCGAAAGAACGAACATACGAATAGGAGATTGCGAAAGGAATATTAAAAGGACACACAAAGCCTCGAAATAAGAACGAGAAAAAGCCGAGGCAAAACACCGAATGGAACATATTCTCGGCTCGCAACAGAATCCGTAAGAAAAAATCACGAACGCGGGTATCCCATATTCTTCACGTTCCTTGGCATTGTACAGCACTCCATCCCTGAAAGACATTTAACGAAGAGGCTACGAAGGTCTCTCGTTTTCACCTAATATTAAAGAGCGTTATATTGTTGAGCTTTACTCTTTCTTCTATTAATGGACTTCAAACCCTTTATTGTACAGCAGCGTCTTGTTATTGTCCCTATTTAAGACTAGTTGTCCACGGCGACATGTCGATGACTATGAGGAAGCTATCAGATTTATTTTAAGTCGACTCGGGTCACAACAGAAGAAAAACAAAACAACAAGAGGAGAAAGCTGCATACTCTAAGTTAGGAAACGGTAGGAGGCTGAGGGAAGGAAGAAAAAAAACAACAACAATGAGACGTGGTTGACAAAAGGTTAATTTAAGAAGCGAGCGAAAAGAAAGAGATGCGCAAAAGTTATAATTTGTCACCTATTTTTAATTTTATTTGGGCTTATTCATTTTGATGATATACTTAAATTTATTTCCTTTCTTATACGCTAGCTCATCCCAAGAGAATGAATGCTCCATACGCTAAGGACTGCGACTGCTCAAAACAAGCTATAATAGCAAATTATTACTATCGCCAGCGATCGCTATCGATTACTGAGCGGCTCATGTTATTGTTCCTCCTCTCGACAAGATCTTTCGAGAAACTAATGGTAGTGCAACTACTGCCGTTGTAACTAGTTACGTTTTGGCCCGTTTAAACTATCGATAATTACTGTTGAAGGCAATGCGTGAATTGCGGCAGAACCACGAAAAGGCACTGCCCTGCGGTCAACGGCAGTGCCGAAGGCGTTACCGAAAAAAATAAAGTAACGAAATACGTTACTCGTTACTCGCTAAATAAAGGCACGCGTTATCGACCTACGTTACCTCAAAATTAAAGGAACGCGTTACCGCTACCGACAAAAAGGAACGCACTTTACTTATGCGTTACGTTTTATTTATAAATTGACAGTAACAGCGTTTTTTTTTCTTTTTTTTCGACTGCGTTTTTTGACACTGGGACAAAGGGTGTCGTCGTTTTTGTTTTTTTTTTTCTAAAGTGGAATGGGTTCCGTGGAGAAAAGACAGGCAACATTTTTAAGGTGCGTGGAATAAATGCAGTAATTAATGACTTGGCGCCCATACTTCGTTTCAACGTAACTCCAGACGCAGTCAACGCTACGAGCTAATTGGAACATTCAAGCAGCTTGAAAAGCGCGAGTCACTGGGCTTTTTATGTTTATGATTTGTTCAACGAGGATAAAGCACGTACAGAAACATGAGGAACACCATGAGGGTGCCCTTTTGACGCTGTCCGAATGATCGCATCAGCTCGTAGCCTCGGCTCCGCCGGCCAGTTGATGATTAGGCTCTGAGAGAGCTACTGCCGGTAAATAGGATGCACAGTCGTATACTAAACATGGCGTTATGCGGGCTCAGGGTCACACTAGGGATAATTTCACTTTAGGGCCCCCACGCGCGCGGCGCCACCGGTGCTCTAGGTAAACACCATTTCGAGTAGCATGGTCTGCGCAGCTGAGTTTTGACGTCAACCTGCTAGGAAGGCGCAAACTGGACGATTGAGCTCCGAGCTTCCATCGAAGCACCGATGAAGTACAACTCCCGGCAGCAAAACGCTGAAGCATCATTCGCGTTCAAATTATGCATGCGCTCGATCGGAGTGCGGGGACATCAAAATTTGAGTCAACAGATGTCTCGCTGCGTGCATCCGGGATATACAATCCCGAATGCACGCACTAAAATCGCCAAGTTTCAGCGCATTCACTGTTGGGATTCCGTTTAGTCAAGGGGAGCAGATTCCTAGAGAGATTGCGGACGCCTGGACCTTGAGCTTTCGGAAGTTGCTTGTTTGGCCCTATCGTTTCGTAGCGCCGAGTTTCGCTATGACCCGAGTACATAAAACGAAATATAGTCAACGCGTGAGTTTTTTTTTTTTAATTACAAGATCTTGACGACAGCTGAATCAATTCGGAGGTGACGAATAATAAGTTTTCTATCAAAACTGCGTTCGTATTTAAGAGGGTGTACCTTTTTTATGGTGCATTATTAAACGCAGGAAGAAAAGATATCATCGAGGACTCCTTAGAAAAGCAAAAACTATCATCGTATTTTATTTTATTGAAAACTCATATCACTCTCAAACATTTTATATACTGTAGGGACACTAAAAGTCTCAAATCTGACTAAAATTTGCGAGATGCGGGAGGGCCCTAACTCCGCTTTAATGCATCAGTGGAGCAGGCAGAAGTGGCGTTCAGTTCTACATCTTAAAGAAGTTTGTCTTCTCGCGTCGACGGGAAATATATTGACACGAGCGAGCTGCCCTTCAGTTGTTGCGTTTAATTTCCCCGCACCACCTGCCCCGCTGCTCGCTGCACACAACCGTATTCTATTCACAAGTGCAGCCTATCTAAAACTGAGCCGGAAGTACACTGTCCCGCGCTTTTCTGCACCGCGCTACACTTCTCGTCATTGGTGCAGACTGGTGCATTTAAATTGAATAAGCTCACTGTTTCCTCGGGCTGACCCTTTTAGGTTGAAAATGCACTCCCTGCTTTCGAGTATCGTGGTTATATATTCCAAGAGAATTATATCGGGACGTGTAGTTTTCGACGCAGTTTTTAACATGAAACACCGATCTTTCACGGTTGATGCAAATATATCCCGGTGAAAACGATAAAACATTCGGAGCGGTATTACTCTCTGAATTACTGATGACTGCCCATAAAAAAATTATTTTGATTGCAACATATTCGTCCTTACTGAAGGAAACCGTATTCGAGGCTCGAGCGTATTTCTAAAGCTGCGTGTTGGCTGAAGTTACTGAATTTAAGAAAGTAGTCTAACGCGTGCGTAAGTGGTTAAAAAAAGAAAAGAAATACAGGCAGTTTCATCGGGAATTTTCTCAGGACCCCTGGAGCCGTGTAAAAGAGTATCACCAAATGGCATGACTCACGCAAAACTCCACCTGCATCGTTCAGCGCGAGATGACTTGTGGCAGTGGTGCGGTCATCTGTAAAGTAAGCAAACAACGAGATATTAGTCACTGTTTGCTATTTGTTTAACGACACAAACACGAATTATAATCGAAGACCATCCTTATGCAATATACAGGAACTAATATTTTTCTTTTTGACGTAAACCCAGGAACTCGTAAGCCGTTTAAAGATATCTATCTGCATGCCTTAAATTCTGTACGAAACAGATATTTTTTTTTTAGTGCGCATCTCTTAGGTGCCCTTTAAGGGGTTGAGCGGCTTCCCCGTCAAGGTAGGCGTCGGCGTCGGCGTAACCGCGCGCGTTGCATTATGGGGCATTTCCGCGCTAAACTTAGCGGGTGAAATTTTCCTGCTAAATTTATGGAAGTAATTTTTCTGCTAAATTTAGCGTGGATAAATTCCCGCAAAGTTTCCGCTAAGTTAAAAGGTAAATTTTCCCGCTAAGTTTAGCGGACAAATTTCCCCAATAAATCTAGCGGAACCAATTCCCCGCTAAAGTGAGTGGTAAAATTTCCCCACTAACTATAGCAGGTTATGTTTCCCGCTAGATTTAGCGGGGAAATTCACGTCACGTCACCTCGACATCAATTCAGTAATCCCGCTAAATTTAGCGAGGAAAATGACGCCACGACTTCGTGTCATGTCACCCATGAACAGATTAAGCGGCAGAAGGAGTATAGGAGAAAAGGAGGAGGAGGATGAAGGAGAAGGAGGGGAGTGGAGGACCAGGAGGGGAGGGTACGGAGAAAGAGGAGGGGCATACCCTCCCATTCGTACCCTCCCCTCTTCCTCCTCAAGAGCTGCGCTCGAAGTTTGCATTAGAGTTGTAAACGTTTAATATTTTTAATCGGTGTCGAAAGGTTGGCTGTCACTTCGAACTATAAGCAGTTTTATAAGTCTGTTCAATACAGAAACCTGACAGATGGGATCTAACATAGAGGGAAAAGGAATGAGTGAAAATAATGCTTTAAAGAGAGGATTAGGTACAAGGTGTGGCTGTCACTTCGAGACTATAAGCAGTTTTATAAGTCTGTTCAATACAGAAACCTGACAGATGGGATCTAACATAGAGGGAAAAGGAATGAGTGAAAATAATGCTTTAAAGAGAGGATTAGGTACAAGGTGTGGCTGTCACTTCGAAACTATAAGCAGTTTTATAAGTCTGTTCAATACAGAAACCTGACAGATGGGATCTAACATAGAGGGAAAAGGAATGAGTGAAAATAATGCTTTAAAGAGAGGATTAGGTACAAGGTGTGGCTGTCACTTCGAAACTATAAGCAGTTTTATAAGTCTGTTCAATACAGAAACCTGACAGATGGGATCTAACATAGAGGGAAAAGGAATGAGTGAAAATAATGCTTTAAAGAGAGGATTAGGTACAAGGTGTGGCTGTCACTTCGAAACTATAAGCAGTTTTATAAGTCTGTTCAATACAGAAACCTGACAGATGGGATCTAACATAGAGGGAAAAGGAATGAGTGAAAATAATGCTTTAAAGAGAGGATTAGGTACAAGGTGTGGCTGTCACTTCGAAACTATAAGCAGTTTTATAAGTCTGTTCAATACAGGAAACCTGACAGATGGGATCTAACATAGAGGAAAAGGAATGAGTGAAAATATGCTTTAAAGAGATGATTAGGTACAAGGTGTGGCTGTCACTTCGAAACTATACGCAGTTTTATAAGTCTGTTCAATACAGAAACCTGACAGATGGGATCTAACATAGAGGGAAAAGGAATGAGTGAAATAATGCTTTAAAGGAGGATTAGGTACAAGGTGTGGCTGTCCACTTCGAAACTATAAGCAGTTTTATAAGTCTGTTCAATACAGAAACCTGACAGATGGGATCTAACATAGAGGGAAAGGAATGAGTGAAATAATGCTTTAAGGAGAGGATTAGGTACAAGGTTTTGCTGTCAGATTCGAAACTATCAGCAGTTTTTATCAGTCTGTTCAATACAGAAACCTGACAGATGGGATCTAACTAGAGGGAAAAGGAATGAGTGAAAAATAATGCTTTAAAGAGAGTGATTAGGTACAAGGTGTGGCTGTCACTTCGAAACTATAAGCAGTTTTATAAGTCTGTTCAATAGCAGAAACCTGAACAATATGGATCTAACAATAGAGAGGAAAAGGAATGAGTGAAAATAATGCTTTAAAGAGAGGATTA